>CM060403.1:183876330-184186419 GCA_030545235.1 Helianthus tuberosus | reverse complement strand
TTCATTGGCAACGATGATGTGTTCGACAATGGTTAATGTTTGTATTTAGTCCGTTAACGTGTTTTACACCATCAGAAATGCATATTATAGATTACAAATTACAGTGTTGAATATTTCCAATAGTTAATGTTAAACACGAACAACAAGTCTAATAATGGTCACGTTTTTATCTTGCTTCTTTGCTTCAGTAGTTTATTTTCCTTTTTCAATCGATTATAGAATATGGGTTTTGAAACACGAACACCAATTATAATACTTGTTTGATTCAGTACTTTTTTTTCTTTTCCTACCGTTATTGTGAACCACGAACAACCATTAATGTTCGTATATATTACAAATTATAGACCGTTAATGTTCGTATTTAGTCTGTTAATGTTTAGGTGATTATCTTCATTTGTGTCCTTATTTGATGTTGTTTTCTCATTTTCAGCCGTTACACTTGTTGAATGAAAAAACCATGGTTATGAATGTGTTAATACTTATGTCTGGTTAACGACTTAACGGTTATCTTATCTTTTTGTTATTAGGATGGTGATGGATACAAGAGAAACAAGATCCAATTCTCGGGACCGTTGGTTTCGTCAAACTTGGATCAGATGCTTAAGGATCATGACCATGTTTATGTTACAGCACAACACAAGTAACACGTGTTATAGTTTGAACTTCTGGACATGCATGTGTTACATGTGATATGAAACCCATGTACAACGTAACACGTGTTACGTGTGACATGAAAACACATTTTTATAACTTCCCTGGCATACGCACACCCACATGTTTACAAACCGTTTCAAGACCGACCCAAACAATAAAGCAAGGGTAGCCGCTGAAAAGCTAAGGCAGCAAAGATAGCCGCTGAAAAGCTAAGGCAGACTGTCAAAGGAAGCTCCACCATGTTCCATAAATGATCGTTACTTGTACATGTGTTACGATCGGTATCCATATTAACGGATATTTTAAACATCAAGATTATAACAAAGGTTAACACACGTTATCTATGATTATACACGGGCTTAACACATGTTATTCATGAACACATGTCAGGTTACATCATAATTACCTGTACATGTGTTACCATAAATGGCCCGTTTCATGAATTATGTTACATAATTGCCTGTACATGTGTTACCATAAATGGCCCGTTTCATGAATTATGTTACATGCTAACTTGTACATCTATTACCATACATGTTCCATAAATGATCGTTACTAGTACATGTGTTACCATCGGTATCCATATTATACATGAACACATGTCAGGTTACATCATGGTGTAACTATAAATGGCCCGTTTCATATTGTACGTTCCATGCTAGCTTTGTATTCTCCTTTCTGCATGAACACATGTTAACACACGTTAACATGTCATTCTAACAGTGGCGTAACACATGTTATATATCAACACATGTCAGGTTACAGCTTGGTGTTTTCTGCTACAGCGTGCACCACTAACACATGTAATACATGTACTAAGAAGCTCCACCATTTTCTCAGTGCCATGTATTTTCGTTTACTAATAATATGTAATGTGAGACTCTTATTGTTTTGTCTAGTACATGATGTTAAAACGGCATGGACTTAACACGTTTTGTTGGAGTCACCCGTTTTTGTACATCTGTTGTTATTAAGTTACTATTGGAGTTTATGCATCCATTCTGGACGTCGTAACACACGTTATAATAGAGGCTTAACACACGTTATACATGTCAGGCGCTTAACACATGTTACAATATGTATATACACATCATGGTGTTTTGGAAACCACTAGCTTATACATGACACCATGTTAGGTTAAACCAAGATTATAACAGAGGCTTAACACATGTTATCCCTGTTATACGGTGTTACGATATTAACTTGTATGTTCCATATTAACTTGTACACGTGTTACGATCAGTATATACACATCATAGTGTTTTGCAAACCACTTTCAAATACATGAATACAAGTCGGGTTACAACAAGATTACGATATTAACTAAGCTCACCATTAAACCCATCGCCTCCGTCGACTGTTTTCACCCTTATCACATGTTAAGCAACTACATGTTCCAAACAGACAAATTGTAACACATGTTAGATCAGTATATATACACATCATGGTGTTTTGTAAACCACTAGCTTATACATGAATACATGTCATGGTGTTTTGAACGAAGATTTCTTTCCCAAAAAATGTGACTTATTCAATGTCCACGCATTAACTTCACCTACATCCATCCAGCTTGTCAATGGAATATCTTTATGGGTTTGTTTCTGTAAATCAACACACGTTATATAACATTCTAACAGGGGGCTTAACACATGTTATGGGTCTGAGTCTGTGAATCAAGCAACCCAACAAAAAACACTTAGTGTTCATATCAAAAACCCAAACAAGCAACCCAAACCAACAAAAAAACAGCTACTGTTAAGATCAAAAGCCCCTAACAAGCAACCAAACCATTCGGTGATGTAGACATTCTTTCAATGTCTCCAGCAAAGCAACTTCTTCTGTAAACCAAAAAAATGGACGAAATTAACTTGTATTAAAAAACCTACTGCCATATATATTATTATTATTAAATACCATTCAACATTATCCAGTATATACAAATACCTACTGTATGAATTAGGAGGAAAGTTTGATGGCTGGAATTTTGAAACATAATTAATATAAACAACCTATCATCAGTTTATGAAAATCAAAGTTCCTTAAACTAAATTTGCATTAGAGAAAACCTTTTAAATCAATTGAAAGTTTCTTATTTTAAAATTTGCAGGTTCATTAATTTTAATTTACATAAAAGAAATCCCTTTTACCACACAAATGTAACATAAAAGAAATCCCTTCGCCTACCACCTTCAAACTTCTTCTCTCTCACACACTTGTATGTGTGTTCTTGGTGTTTATAGATGAACATGATGAAGATTGTTGTTTCTCTCTCTAAAACAACAAATTCCTCTCTCTAAAAACCTTCATCCTGCCGTCATTCTCTCTCTAAAACAACAATCTTCAAATGAAGATCTGAACATCTTCAGAGTTTTTGAAATGATTTTCAGACCACATGATGCTGAAATTATCTCCAAATGAAGATTTTGGTTCAGCGGAATAGCTGGTTGTAGCCATTGCCAAATACACAAGCATGCACCAGATCACCATTGAAGACCATGAAGCTTTTCTCTTTCACATGATGAAGAAAGAGGAGAGAGATAATAGTGTTTTGAAAGATCTGACTAGAAGAAAGAGGAGAGAGATGATGATACTTGTACTACACAAGTGGGGTTTGTCATTTCCAATGCCCAAAAGTCTTTTTGTTCTACCAGAAATGCCCTTCTTTGATTATATTTAAATCTAATATACACACAAAATAGGAGAGCCATAGATCTTCTTAGATGAAAGACAATCAATGGATGAGAATGGGTTTTCTAAAAAAGATGGGGTTTTCCATATAACCCAACCCTATATATATATATATAGGGAGGGGCTCATGCAAGAACTCCATTTATTGCGAGAACCGCGAGAACCAATGTGAACACAACCTAAAATAGCTAAAAAAACCTAAAAAAAGCTAACCCCCCCCCCCCAAGCTAAATGCTAAAAACTAAAACCCCCAAAAAACCTAAAAAAAACCCTAACCCCCCCCCCCCCCAAAGCTAAAATGCTAAAAACTAAACCCCCAAAAAACCTAAAAAAATAAAAAAAAAATCTAAAATTTTTTTGTTTAATATTTTTTATGCTCAAATCGCTACTTTTAGTGGCAAAAAAAATATTTTTTTTTAAACTAATAAAATTTTTTTAATTTTTTTTTTGGCTTCGAAAAGTCGCGATTTTTATATAAAAAATATTAAAAAAAAAATTTGTGTGATTTTTAGCTATTTTTAGGCATTTATGGTTGTGTTCACATTGGTTCTCGCGGTTCTCGCAATAAGAGGTGGTTCTCGTATGATCTTCTCCCTATATATATATATATAGGGTAAGGTTCATGCGAGAACCACCTTTATTGCGAGAACCGCGAGAACCAATGTGAACATAACCTAAAATAGCTAAAAAAAACCTAACCCCCACCCCCAAAAACCCTAACCCCCCCCCCCACCCCCACCCCCAAAACCTAAACTCCCTCCCCCACCCCCCAAAAACCTAAACCCGCCACCCTCCCCCAAGCTAAAATGCTAAAAACTAAACCCACAAAAAACCTTAAATAATAAAAAAAAATCTAAAAAAAATAAAAAAAAACACAAATTTTTTTTTAATATTTTTTAAGTTAAAATCGCTACTTTTAGTAGCTAAATTTTTTTTTTTTTTTTGCTACTAAAAGTAGCGATTTTTTTATAAAAATATTAAAAAAAAAAATTATGTGTTTTAACTATTTTTTGTTGTGTTCACATTGGTTCTCGCGGTTCTCGCAATAAAGGGTGGTTCCTAACTGATCCTTGTCCTATATATATATGAAAAATAGTAAATGTCGCAATGCTCGATGATTTTGATCAATGTGTTTGTATGCGTGATTATTGCATTAAATCTTATTCTTTGATATTAATACCTGGTAAATGTTGTAATCCAGTGGACAACAAAGTGAATCAGAAAAATCAGAATAACGATAATAATGGGAACCAAATAGATAACAGTGCCATCCAACATATAGTGGCACAAGGGATTATAGACGCTATGCCTTATATCATCAAAACTGTTAAAGAAGCAGAAAATAATAAAAATAATAGTGGAAGTAAACGACCACCTACTGAACCCAGTCACAGTGTGAATAATGGACCACTACTTCAATTGCCTATTCCAAAAAGAAGAAGAACCATGTCATATGGTTGTTCTTACAAATAATTCTGGTCTTGCAAACCAATAGAATTCTCTGGAAATGAAGGAGCCATTGTAGCTCTACGTTGGATAGAAAAGTCAGTCGCGTACGATTGGAATGTCTTCTATCTTCTTTTCTTTCGTTGAGGTGTCAGTAACGAGAGCTAGAATAGCAGTGTGTCCCTTTCAGAAACACTTCTGGGCCTTAAGGAAAGAGATGATGGTCACAACAGCACCTCTCTTGTCGCCACGAATGACGAAAGATTCCTCACCAGAACGAGGAATGAGGACAATTTTCTCCTTGCAAAGAATCTCTGCTCGATGTTGGGATAACCAATCCATCCCAATGACAACGTCGAAGCTACCAAGAACGATGGGGATAAGATCGATAGAGAAGGTCTGACCAGCTAGAATGAGATTACAACCCTTAACTATGTGCGTGGCCTCAAGACTTTTACCGTTTGCTAGTTCTACAACATGCTTGGTGTCTAAGGGAATTGGGGTACGCTTAAGCATCTGACTAACTTTTAAGGACACATAACTAGTATCGGCACCCGAATTGAATAAAACAGAAACAAAGAAATCATCCAGTAGGAACTTACCCGTCACAACGTTAGGATCGTTCCTCGCATCACCCTGACCAATCACAAAAGCACGTCCCCTGGCACCATTGCCATCATTGTTATCCCTGTTGTTTCCATTCCCCTGGTAGTTGTTGTTGTTCTGATTCTGGTTCAGCTGGGGGCAGTCTCTTTTGAAGTGGCCTTCAGCACCACACTGAAAGCATCCTTTATTGTTACCTTGTTGTTGCTGTTGATGCTATTCTGTGGAGGCTGCTGCTGCGGCTGTCCCATCTGATTTACAGGATACAGACTCCTACAATCTTTTGCTACATGGCCTGGTTTGTTACACCTCTGACAGTTTCCCTTGCTACACGGCCCGCTGTGGTGCAAGTTACATCGATTGCACTTAGGGTGGCTTCCCTTGTACCCACCCTGTCCTTGACTACCAGAGGATTGTTGACTAGGGCTCTTGTAGTCGTCAGTCCTTCATTGCTGAGACTGAGACTGAACAGAAGTTGAACCTTTGCTTGAGTTTCCATCCCATTTGCGTTTGTTGTCACTAGGAGCATCAGAAGTAGTGGTAGCAGTAATACGCTTTGGCAGTCTGTTCTGCTCAACTGCCTGATCAGTGAGACGGTGGGATAGTCGTATAACTCGCTGAATGGTAGGGAGATTAGCTGAAGTAACCATGCTCTGGATTTCTGGCACCAAACCTTTGATATAGAGCTCGATACGCTTGTAGGGAGGATCTACCACGGTGGGACACAAAACAGCTAACTCATTTGATCTCTTGGTATACGCATCAATCTCAGACCCCGTCATCTTCAAATTATAAAACTCCACTTCCAGCTTGTGAATGTCATCATGATAACAATACTCCTCTTTGATCAGATCTTTAAAGTCATTCCATGGGGTGGCATTAGCAGCGGCCAACCCTAGCATTTGCACTTGTGCGTTCCACCAAGTTAACGCACCATCTTCAAGAGTTCCAGTAGCAAACTTCACCCTGCTAGCCACAGGGCACTCACACATCTCAAAAACATATTCGATCTTCTCGAACTAGTGGAGGAGACCTACAGCTCCTTCTGTGCCGTTAAAGGTACTTGGTCGACAGTCCATGAAGGTCTTGAACGTACACACTCGAGGCTGAGCATTCTGACCTGTTGCGCGAGAAAGAAAGGATAAGGTTAAGAACGAGAGTAGGTTCACGAGAGTATGATCTAAACATCCTAGGATAGGTCGAAATGGCAGGTTATACCTCCTGCTTGAGCTGCTGCGAGTGCCTCAGCAACTCGTTCGTTGATTAGAGCCGTCAGCTGGGCTTGAGTCAAGTTGAGACGTCCACTCATAATCTTCACATCGAAGTAAACACAAGTGAGAAAGGTGTCGCGAAAGTGCGTAAGTATGGGATGACAGAAGAGAGTAAGCACACAGGGTTTCAATCAGTTGCTATGTCAACTAAGCATGTTATGAACAATGCACTATGTAAACTATCAGGCAGGCAATACAAAGATAAACCATATCGCCTACAGTGTTCAGTCTTGCACGTGGAGTGAAGCGTCGTTGTGTATTGTTGAGCACTGTACAGGTTATAGTCTGGTTTTGTCAAAAAGCCTTTCCCTTTTTAAAACCAAGTTCACTATAACTAATTGCTCTGATACCAATCTGTCACACCCCCAAAATCCACAAGCGGAGTATAACCGCAGGAGGCATGACATGACCAGGATCAAGCCACCAATCATATTGAACAACGTATTAAAGTAAATATAAAATCAACCACAATATAATTGGTGTCCCAAAACAAATTAACTAAGTTCAAGTTATCAGCGGAAGCATAAAGTTTAAAACCAAAATATAAGTTTAAAAGTTCATAAAGTTAACATGGAACTCAATAGTCCATGTCCCACAACGACTTCGTCCTCCTGTGCAAGCTCCATCTAAGCACCTAACGACCTGCAAGGCATATAGTAACGAATCAACAACAAAGTTGAGCGAGTTCACAGTTGGGTGTTGGTTTTAAATTGTTTCAAAAACCTAGGTTTCCTTTAGCTGGCTTACTTGCCGTGGGGGTTGCCCCATAGTTTAAAAACATGATTAATCCGTTCCTTTTACTCTGGCTCCCAGCCGTGGGGGCTACATCATGAATAACCCACTAGACCCATTACCATATCGACTACTGACTGAGAAAGTTGGGTGCCCTAAGTCAATGTCTATCATCATTGACATGCCCAGATCCATTAGTCCACTCCCGTCCTCTGCGGCACGGTGTGAGGCTTGTCAAACCTAATAGCGCTATTTAACTAATGACCCGTTCACCAATGGCCTGGCGATTAAGTCGATATAAAAATGAGGGACTTATGATAGAGTTTTTGGTCTAGTAACAATGTTGTCACCCTTCAGTTAAGAGGGCGGAGGTACGTGTCCCATATAAGGAGATCACGCAGTTCCAATGTTGTCACCCTTCAATTAAGAGGGTGGAGGTACGTATTCTACCCAAGAAGAATACGCAGGTTTCCTTTCAATCAATTACCCATTCCCAACCACCGGGAATCCCATGCCTTGTAGAAAGTGTGAACTCACCTTAGGTTAGCTCGGCAGATACACAAAAAGGTCACTTGAGCTATATGTGGTCAACCACATCCTAACATGGTTACCGTACAAGTCAGGTCTAGGTTCAAGTAGTGCACATAGGTTTACACATAAGCTAACAGGTTACGAACACGTAATGATCATGGCAAACACGTAGAACACATTAACAGTCAAGTACACACATAATGTCCAACTTGTGCGACTCAGATGATTGGGCCGTTGAGCTTATGCGAGCGCAATCATCTTGTACAATCCAATATTAAAGCCCAATAACAACCGACCCAACCTGTTGTGCGTCCAGCACAACCTTGTGCGACTCACATCGGGTTATGTGATCCAAAACATACCCGACCCAATAACATGCAATACCAAGCCCATACGGCCCCAACATACAAACAGACAATCAACTTGTGCAGTCCAATTACACTTGTGCGATCCAGCTTAACTTGTGCGATTGGGTTTTGGGCTATTCGGCCCAACAGCATAACATAACACATTAAGCAGCCCAACATCTTGTGCGATCAGCACAACCTTGTGCGATTCACAAGATGTTGTGCGCTTATGCTTTAATGAGTTGTACAGCGTGTTTAAACAGTTGCACCCTATGCCTTGTGCGACTGGCTTGTACGACTAAGCACTTGTGCGATCAGTTGTAAATCCCTAACTTCATGCAATCATTTACAATTATCCTAACAGTTTCCATTTAATTTGCAAGATTCAATTTAATAGTTTCTATCTTTTGCCTTAGTCGATCAAATCATGGCTTTTATCCATTAATTCCTATGAACCCTAATCATGTTCAAGACATAACAACAATCATAACATTAAACACATTAACAGGTTCATGATCTTGATTGCTAGCATGCACCCTAACATGACAACACAACAATCATCCATAAATACTCGCACAACAGCCGATTAACATGTGTTCGGTTCTTGACTAATATCAATAGCATACTATCATCAAACTCCTATAATGATCTAATCATAGCACACACATGTGAGCCGATTTACATGAACTCCAAACCTCAACAATTTGCATTATAATCAATCATATATCATCCCTAAATCACTATGTAGAAACATATAAGCCATAACATCATCTATCACACAATCAATAGTATTATACTAACCGGTTAAAGGGTAGAACAAGGGTTGATCTGAACAAGAAAGCTTCGAGGAAGAGGGGATGTTGTTGCCGTCGGCTTCGAGGGGAGAGAAAGAGAGAGTAGGGTTTGTATGTTGTATGTTTTTGCATACAATGAGGAATCAAAACCTCATAAGGATTATGTGTGGGTTTAAATAAATGAGTGGGCCGAACTCTTGCATGGGCTGCCCTTGGTTTCGAGTCCAAAGGGTGTGGGCCGAGAGTGGTGTGCCCAAAGGGCTTGTGCGATTAGGTAGTTTTGTACGATTTAGGGTTGTTATTTATTCTTACTTGTAATACAATCACACGTAACACGTAGCATACAACTTATAATCATTCATTAAAACCAACATATCAATTAATCAAATAACGTTCAAAACATGATACATCAAAGTACAACGAAAGGTTTGAAATACGAGTTGTTACATCATCCCCAAGTTGAAAGAAATTTCATCCCGAAATTTAGCACGTAGTCACTGAGGAAGCTAGTTAGGTTGTGTGGTTTCCTGGTTTTCCTCGGGTGTCACATCCTTCCCCCGTTGGTTGGAATTCCGTCCCGAAATTCCGCAGTAGCTTCAGCCTCAGTAGTGGTTTCGCTTTTCTCAAACAATTGGGGATATTTGTCTTTCATTTGATCTTCTCGTTCCCAGGTAAACTCTGGGCCATGACGGGAGTTCCAACGAACTCGAACAATGGGTATCCTGGTACGTTTGAGAATCTTGACCTCCCGGTCCAAGATTTCCACCGGTTCCTCGACGAATCGCAGCTGGTCGTCGATAGTGAGTTCCTTGAGGGGAACTATGAGGTCTCATCTGACAGACACTTCTTCAGATTTGACACATGGAATACGTCGTGAACTCCACTGAGTTCTTCAGGTAGATTCAGTCTATAGGCCACCTTGCCAATTCTCTCAATGATTTCGAAAGGTCCAACATAACTTGGATTTAGCTTGCCTCGCTTGCCAAAACGAATCAGACCTTTCCAAGGTGAAACTTTAAGTAGCACTCGATCCCCAACCTGGAACTCGAGTGGTTTTCTGCGCTTATCAGCATAGCTTTTCTGACGGTCACGAGCTGCCGCCATTCATTGTCATATTTGGGCAATCTTTTCTATCGTGTCGACGACGAGTTCTGGGCCAGTGATTTGGCTGTCACCAACTTCTGCCCAGCATAAGGGTGATCGGCATTTCCGTCCATACAAAGCCTCGAATAGAGCAGTCTGGATGCTAGTGTGGTAACTGTTGTTATACGAAGACTCCACCAAAGGTAGGTGCCGTTCCCAGCCGTTACCAAAGTCGATTACACATGCTCGAAGCATGTCTTCAAGAGTTTGGATGGTGCGTTCAGACTGCCCATCCGTCTGTGGATGGTATGTTGTGCTCATGTCTAGACATGAGCCAAAGGATTTGTGCATCGCCTGCCACAAATCAGAGGTAAAACGTCGATCACGATCAGAAATGATGGAAGTTGGCACCCCATGCCTCGAAACTACCTCCTTCAAGTAGATGTCTGCTAGAGTAGAGAACTTATCCGTTTCTTTAATAGCCAGGAAGTGTGCAGACTTTGTCAGTCGATCCACTATCACCCAAATGGTATCATTTCCTCATTGAGATCTAGGTAAGCCAGTAACAAAGTCCATGGAAATTTGCTCCTATTTCCATGTCGGGATCTCTGGTTGTTGGAGTAGGCCTGATGGCTTCTGGTATTCGACCTTGACCCTAGCACAGGTCAAACATTTACTAACATAGGTCGCTACGTTAGCTTTCAGGTGGGGCCACCAGTACGTAGCTTTGAGATCATGGTACATCTTATCAGAACCAGGATGTACTGAGTAACGAGACTTGTGAGCTTCATCCATCACAAGCTCACGTAGATTACCATAGAATGGAACCCAGATGCGCCCCGTCAAGTAGTAAGCACCGTCTTCCTTTAGTTCCAATCGTTTCTCCAATCCTCGTAGGGACTCAGCCTTGATGTTCTCTTCCTTCAATGCTTCGACCTGAGCATCACGAATTTGGGCAGGAAGACTGGAGTGAATAGTAAGCTGTAACGCACGTACACGCTTAGTTTTGGTTTCCTTACGACTGAGGGCGTCAGCCACCACATTGGCTTTGCCTGGATGATATTTGATTGCGCATTCGTAGTCGTTAAGGAGTTCGAGCCATCGACGCTGTCGCATGTTCAAGTCCTTCTGATCGAAGATATGTTGGAGACTCCTGTGATCGGTGTAAATGGTGCACTTGGTACCGTACAGGTAATGCCTCCATATCTTGAGTGCAAACACCACTGCTCCCAACTCCAAGTCGTGAGTAGTGTAGTTCTTTTCGTGAACTTTAAGTTGGCGTGATGCGTAGGCAATAACTTTCTCACGTTGCATCAACACACAACCGAGTCCTTGGATTGACGCGTCACAGTAAACCACAAAATCGTCTGTGCCTTCATGTAACGAGAGGATAGGTGCACTACACAGCTTCGTCTTCAGCTGCTGAAATGCGGATTCCTGAGCATCACCCCATCGGTAGGTGACACCCTTTTGCGTGAGGACAGTAAGGGGCTGCGCAATCCTTGAGAAATTCTTGATAAACCTTCTGTAGTAACCCGCCAAACCCAAGAATTGGCGGATTTCAGTTGGTGTTCGATGTGCAGACCAGTTCTTGATCGAGTCGACCTTGGATGGATCAACGTGAATCCCATCCTGATTAACTACGTGGCCTAGGAAATGGACTTCACGAAGCCAGAAGTCGCATTTCGAAAACTTAGCATAAAGTTGTTCTGCTCGAAGAAGTTCCAGAATGAGTCGCAGATGATGCTCGTGTTCCTCCTGACTCTTGGAGTAGATCAGGATGTCATCGAAGAATACAATAACAAACTTATCCAAATAAGGTTTGCACACTCGGTTCATAAGATCCATGAAGACCGCAGGTGCGTTTGTCAACCCGAAAGGCATGACCAGGAACTCGTAGTGTCCATAACGAGTCCTGAATGTTGTCTTAGAGATATCCTTGTCTCGGAATCTCAGCTGATGATAGCCCGATCTCAGATCAATCTTTGAGTAAAAGCTCGACCCTTGCAATTGGTCGAACAGGTCATCGATACGTGGGAGAGGATAACGATTCTTCACGGTCACCTTGTTGAGTTCGCGATAGTCTATACACATTCGATAGGTGCCGTCTTTCTTCTTCATAAACAAGACTGGAGCTCCCCAGGGCGAAGAGCTAGCACGAATGAAACCCTTGTCCAAGAGCTCTTGTAGTTGTGCGGACCGTTCTTCTAGTTCAGATGGGGCTAAACAATAAGGTGCACGAGCTATAGGCGCCACTCCAGGAGCTAGCTCGATTTGAAACTCGACCTGCCAATGAGGTGGAAGACCAGGTAATTCCTCAGCGAATACCTCGGGAAAGTCGCGTACGATTGGAATGTCTTCTATCTTCTTTTCTTTCATTGAGGTGTCACTAACGAGAGCTAGAATAGCAATGTGTCCCTTTCGCAAACACTTCTGGGCCTTAAGGAAATAGATGATGCTCACAACAGCACCTCTCTTGTCGCCACGAATGACGAAAGGTTCCTCACCAGAACGAGGAATGCGGACAATTTTCTCCTTGCAAAGAATCTCTGCTCGATGTTGGGATAACCAATCCATCCCAATGACAACGTCGAAGCTACCAAGAATGATGGGGATAAGATCGATAGAGAAGGTCTGACCAGCTAGAATGAGATTACAACCCTTAACTATGTGCGTGGCCTCAAGACTTTTACCGTTTGCTAGTTCTAAAACATGCTAGGTGTCTATGGGAATTGGGGTACGCTTAAGCATCTGACTAACTTTTAAGGACACATAACTAGTATCGGCACCCGAATCGAATAAAACAGAAACAAAGAAATCATCCAGTAGGAACTTACCCGTCACAACGTTGGGATCGTTCCTCGCATCACCCAGACCAATCACAAAAGCACGTCCCCGGGCACCATTGCCATCATTGTTATCCTTGTTGTTTCCATTACCCTGGTTGTTGTTGTTATGGTTCTGGTTCTGGTTCAGCTGGGGGCAGTCTCTTTTGAAGTGGCATTCAGCACCACACTGAAAGCATCCTTTATTGTTACCTTGCTGTTGCTGTTGACGCTGATTCTGCAGAGGCTGCTGCTGCTGCTGTCCCCTCTGATTTGCAGGATACTGACTCCTACAATCTTTTGCTGCATGGCCTGGTTTGTTACACCTCTGACAGTTTCCCTTGCTACACGGCCCGCTGTGGTGCAAGTTACATCGATTGCACTTAGGGTGGCTTCCCTTGTACCCACCCTGTCCTTGACTACCAGAGGATTGTTGACTAGGGCTCTTGTAGTCGTCAGTCCTTCGCTGCTGAGACTGAGACTGAACAGAAGTTGAACCCTTGCTTGAGTTTCCATCCCATTTGCGTTTGTTGTTACTAGGAGCATCAGAAGTAGTGGTAGCACTAATACGCTTTGGCAGTCTGTTCTGCTCAACTGCCTGATCAGTGAGACGGTGGGATAGTCGTATAACTCGTTGAATGGTAGGGAGATTAGCTGAAGTAACCATGCTCTGGATTTCTGGCACCAAACCTTTGATATAGAGCTCGATACGCTTGTAGGGAGGATCTACCATGGTGGGACACAAAGCAGCTAATTCGTTCGATCTCTTGGTATACGCTTCAATCTCAGACCCCTTCAATTTCAAATTATAAAACTCCACTTCCAGCTTGTGAATGTCATCACGATGACAATACTCCTCTTTGATCAGATCTTTAAAGTCATTCCATGGGGTGGCATTAGCAGCGGCCAACCCTAGCATTTGCACTTGTGCATTCCACCAAGTTAAAGCAACATCTTCAAGAGTTCCAGTAGCAAACTTCACCCTGCTAGCCACAGGGCACTCACACATCTCAAAAACAGATTCGATCTTCTCGAACTAGTGGAGGAGACCTACAGCTCCTTCTGTGCCGTTAAAGGTACTTGGTCGACAGTCCATGAAGGTCTTGAACGTACACACTCGAGGCTGAGCATTCTGACCTGTTGCGCGAGAAAGAAAGGATAAGGTTAAGCACGAGAGTAGGTTCATGAGAGTAGGATCTAAACATCCTAGGATAGGTCGAAATGGCAGGTTATACCTCCTGCTTGAGCTGCTGCGAGTGCCTCAGCAACTCCTTCGTTGATTAGAGCCTTCAGCTGGGCTTGAGTCAAGTTGAGACGTCCACTCATGATCTTCACATTGAAGTAAACACAAGTGAGAAAGGTGTCGCGAAAGTGCGTAAGTATGGGATGACAGAAGAGAGTAAGCACACAGGGTTTCAATCAGTTGCTATGTCAACTAAGCATGTTATGAACAATGCACTATGTAAACTATCAGGCAGGCAATACAAACATAAACCATATCACCTACAGTGTTGAGTCTTGCACGTGGAACGAAGCGTCGTTGTGTATTGTTGAGTACTGTACAGGTTATAGTCTGGTTTTGTCAAAAAGCCTTTCCCTTTTTAAAACCAAGTTCACTATAACCAATGGCTCTGATACCAATCTGTCACACCCCCAAAATCCACAAGCGGAGTATAACCGCAGGAGGCGTGACATGACCAGGATCAAGCCACCAATCATATTGAACAACGTATTAAAGTAAATATAAAACCAACCATAATATAATTGGTGTCCCAAAACAAATTAACTAAGTTCAAGTTATCAGCGGAAGCATAAAGTTTAAAACCAAAATATAAGTTTAAAAGTTCATAAAGTTAACGTGGAACTCAATAGTCCATGTCCCACAACGACTTCGTCCTCCTGTGTAAGCTCCATCTAACCACCTAACGACCTGCAAGGCATATAGTAATGAATCAACAACAAAGTTGAGCGAGTTCACAGTTGGGTGTTGGTTTTAAATTGTTTCAAAAACATAGCTTTACTTTAGCTGGCTTACTTGCCGTGGGGGTTACCCCATAGTTTAAAAACATGATTAATCCTTTCCTTTTACTCTAGCTCCCAGCCGTGGGGGCTACCCCATGAATAACCCACTAGACCCGTTACCATATCAACTACTGACTGAGAAAGTTGGGTACCCTAAGTCAATGTCTATCATCATTGACGTGCCCAGATCCATTAGTCCACTCCCATCCTCTGCGGCACGGTGTGAGGCTTGTCAAACCTAATAGCGCTATTTAACTAATGACCCGTTCGCCAATGGCCCGACGATTAAGTCGATATAAAAATGAGGGACTTATGATAGAGTTTTTGGTCTAGTAACAATGTTGTCACCCTTCGGTTAAGAGGGTGGAGGTATGTGTCTCATATAAGGAGATCATGCAGGTTCCAATGTTGTCACCCTTCAATTAAGAGGGTGGTGGTACGTATTCTACCCAAGAAGAATACGCAGGTTTCCTTTCAATCAATTACCCATTCCCAACCACCGGGAATCCCATGCCTTGTAGAAAGTGTGAACTCACCTTAGGTTAGCTCGACAGATACACAAAAAGGTCACTTGAGCTATATGTGGTCAACCACGTCCTAACATGGTTACCGTACAAGTCAGGTCTAGGTTCAAGTAGTGCACATAGGTTTACACATAAGCTAACAGGTTACGAACACGTAATGATCATGGCAAACACGTAGAACACGTTAACAGTCAAGTACATACATAATGTCCAACTTGTGCGACTCAGATGATTGGGCCGTTGAGCTTCTGCGAGCGCAATCATCTTGTACGATCCAATATTAAAGCCCAATAATAACCTGCCCAACCTGTTGTGCGTCCAGCACAACCTTGTGCGACTCACATCGGGTTGTGTGATCCAAAACATACCCGGCCCAATAACATGCCATACCAAGCCCATACGGCCCCAACATACAAACAGACAATCAACTTGTGCAGTCCATTTACACTTGTGCGATCTAGCTTAACTTGTGCGATTGGGTTTTGGGCTATTCGGCCTAACAGCATAACATAACACATTAAGCAGCCCAACATCTTGTGCGATCAGCACAACCTTGTGCGATTCCCAAGATGTTGTGCGCTTATGCTTTAATGAGTTGTACAACGTGTTTAAACAGTTGCACCCTATGCCTTGTGCGACCGGCTTGTGCGACTAAGCACTTGTGCGATCAGTTGTAAATCCCTAACTTCATGCAATCATTTACAATTATCCTAACAGTTTCCATTTAATTTGCAAGATTCAATTTAACAGTTTCTATCTTTTGCCTTAGTCGATCAAATCATGGCTTTTATCCATTAATTCCTGAGAACCCTAATCATGTTCAAGACATAACAACAATCATAACATTAAACACATTAACAGGTTCATGATCTTGATTGCTAGCATGCACCCTAACATGACAACACAACAATCATCCACAAATACTCGCACAACAACCGATTAACATGTGTTTGGTTCTTGACTAATATCAATATCATACTATCATCAAACTCCTATAATGATCTAATCATAGCACACACATGTGAGCCGATTTACATGAACACCAAACCTCAACAATTTGCATTATAATCAATCATATATCATCCCAAAATCACTATGTAGAAACATATAAGCCATAACATCATCTATCACACAATCAATAGTAATATACTAACCGGTTAAAGGGTAGAACAAGGGTTGATCCGAACAAGAAAGCTTCGAGGAAGAGGGGATGTTGTTGCCGTCGGCTTCGAGGGGAGAGAAAGAGAGAGTAGGGTTTGTGTGTTGTATGTTTTTGCAAACAATGAGGAAGCAAAACCTCATAAGGGTTATGTGTGGGTTTAAATAAATGAGTGGGCCGAACTCTTGCATGGGCTGCCCTTGGTTTCGAGTCCAAAGGGTGTGGGCCGAGAGTGGTGTGCCCAAAGGGCTTGTGCGATTAGGTAGTCTTGTACGATTTAGGGTTGTTATTTATTCTTACTTGTAATACAATCACACGTAACACGTAGCATACAACTTATAATCATTCATTAAAACTAACATATCAATTAATCAAATAACGTTCAAAACATGATACATCAAAGTACAATGAAAGGTTTGAAATACGAGTTGTCATATCATCCCCAAGTTGAAAGAAATTTCGTCCCGAAATTTAGCACGTAGTCACTGAGGAAGCTAGTTAGGTTGTGTGGTTTCCTGGTTTTCCTGGGGTGTCACGGCCGGTACGTTTTTAGTTAATGATATTTTTGCTAAAGTATTATTTGACTCTGGTGCGAACCAAAGTTTTATTAATACTTCGTTTTGCAAACTTCTCAATCAACCATTAACTAAACTTTAACAAGAATGTTTGGTAGAAACGGCAAACGGAGAATCCATTAAGATTACTGAAATTTTGCAGGAAGCAAGAATAGAAATTTTAAACCAAAATTTTATTGCTAATCTATACCCAATGAATCTGGCTGGATTTGATATTGTATTAGGAATGGATTGGTTAATAGCCAATAAAGTCAGTATTCTATGTGATCAAAAGTCAATACAAGTAAATTCACCAAAAGGTGAAAATATCACAATTAAAGGAGATAAGCCAACCAGATCCACGAAATACATCTCTGTGATGAAAACCGCAGGTTATGCAAGGAAAGGATCCCTAGTGTATATGATTTCCATAATCATTAACACTAAAGGAAACGAATTGAAAGATATTCCCGTAGTATCTCAATTCTCAGATGTTCCAGAAGAACTACCTGGATTACCACCAGATAGAGAAGTTGAATTCAGAATTCACCTACTACCAGGGACAACACCGATTGCCAAGGCACCTTACCGCTTAGCACCAGCGGAGATGCAAGAACTGAAGAAACAATTGGACGAACTTTTGGAGAAAGGTTTCATACAGCCTAGTTCATCACCATGGGGAGCACCAATCTTGTTTGTCAAGAAGAAGGAAGGATCGATGCGTATGTGCATTGATTACCGGGAATTGAACAAGGTCACGATTAAAAATCGGTACCCATTACCGAGAATCGATGATCTGTTTGATCAACTGCAAGGAGCTCGATTCTTTTCTAAGATTGATTTACGCTTGGGATATCATCAATTGAAAGTACAGGAAGGAGACATTCCTAAAACTGCTTTTAGAACAAGGTATGGTCATTATGAATTTACAGTCATGCCATTTGGTTTAACCAATGCCCCAGCCGCATTTATGGACATGATGAACATAATATGTAAACCATATCTGGATAAATTCATAATTGTCTCTATAGATGATATTCTCATTTACTCTAAGAGCATGTAGAGCATTTGTTTATACTTCTAAATTTGCTGAGAAAAGAAAAGCTTTATGCTAAATTTTCAAAATGCGAATTTTGGTTAAAAGAAGTGCAATTCCTTGGACACCTGGTCAATCATGAAGGAATTCATGTGGATCCCACAAATATCGAGGCGATTACAAAATGGAATGTCCCTGAATCACCAACGGAGGTGAGAAGTTTTCTTGGACTAGCAGGTTATTATAGACGGTTTATCCGAGATTTTTCTAGAATAGCTATTCCCTTAACAAAACTGACTTGTAAATCAGTTAAGTTTGAATGGGGACCAAAACAGGAAGAAGCCTTTAGAATTCTTTAGCAATGATTAACCAACGCACCCATACTCTCGTTACCAGAAGGAACTGAAAACTTTGTAGTCTATTGTGACGCTTCTAAGTTAGGTTATGGATGTGTGTTGATGCAACGTCAAAAGGTTATAGCATATGCCTCTAGACAACTTAAGAATCATGAAGAGAATTATACAACTCATGATTTAGAATTAGGAGCCATAATTTTTGCCCTTAAAATTTAGAGACACTATCTTTATGGTAGCAAGTTTACCATTTTCACAGACCATAAGAGTTTAAGATATGTTTTCGGGCAAAAAGAGTTAAATATGAGACAAAGACGCTGGATGGAAATTCTTAGTGATTATGATTGTAATATCCAGTACCATGCAGGAAAGGCTAATGTAGTAGCTGATGCTTAAAGTCGAAAGTATCATGAGAAGCCAAGAAGAGTAAGTTCTCTCAAATTAAATCTGCAGATAGATTTAAATGAGCAAATTAGAGAAGTACAAGAATTAGTAATTAAGGATGATACTGAGAAATTGAAAGGAATAATTAAGGAATTAGAACAAGGAACAGATGGAATTTGGAGATTCCATGAGAAAAGAATTTGGATACCCAAACAAGGAAACCTACGCCACCGAATATTAGAAGAAGCCCATAAGTCTAAGTATACGATACATCCCGGTAGTGATAAGATGTATCAAGACTTAAGAAAGAATTTCTGGTGGATAGGAATGAAAAAAGGATATAGCAACCTATGTTGCTAAGTGTCTAACCTGTTCACAAGTTAAAGCTGAACATCAGAAACCCTCAGGATTATTGCAACAATTAGAAATGCCAATATGGAATGGGAATTGATAACAATGGATTTTGTTACCAAATTACCCAAGACACGAAAAGGTAATGATACAATCTGGGTAATTGTAGCCAGATTAACCAAGTCAGCTCATTTCTTATCAATGAAGGAAACTTTCAGTATGGAACAATTAGCCAAGTTATATGTAAATGAAATAGTATCATTACATCGAATTCCTTTATCTATTGTTTCTGATAGAGATAGCCGTTTTACTTCTCATTTTTGGACTAGTTTCCAAAAAGCAATGGGAACCAAGTTGAATCTAAGCACTGCTTATCATCCTCAAACGGACAGACAAAGCGAAAGAACAATTTAGACAATGGAGGATATGCTTAGAGCTTCTGTAATTGATTTCAGAGGAAATTGGGACGATCATTTATCATTAATAGAATTTTCCTACAATAACAGTTATCATACCAGTATCAATGCTGCACCATTCGAAGCACTTTATGGACGAAAGTGCCGAACTCCAGTCTGTTGGGCAGAAATTGGAGAAAAGCAACTGTCTGGATCAGAGATACTACAAAAAACAACGGACAAGATTATTCAAGTCAATGAAAGACTAAAAGCAGCACGCAATTGCCAAAAGAGTTATGCTGATAATCGGCTAAAACCGTTGGAATTTCAAGTACGAGACAAGGTATTATTAAAAGTTTCTCCCCGGAAAGGAATGGTTCGATTCATCAAAAGAGGAAAGCTAAGCCCCAGGTATGTTGGACCTTTTGAGATTATTAGAAGAATAGGACCAGTAGCCTATCAGCTACAACTGCCAGAGGAAATGGCAGGGATACATGATGTATTTCATGTATGTAATCTCAAGAAGTGCTTAGCAGATGAATCATTAATAGTACCTCTTAAGGACATAGAGATAAATGAGAAACTTAAATTTGTAGAGAAACCCCTACAGATTGAAGACAGAAAGATCAAGAATCTCAAACACAAGAGATTAATTCTAGTCAAAGTGAAATGGGATTCCAAGAGAGGACCTTAGTACACTTGGGAGCTTGAATTAGAGATGCAGAGGAAATATCCACACCTGTTCCAGTAGACCTCGAGGACGAGTTCTAAAACAAGGTGGGGAGGATATAACAACTCTCCTAAAAATATTCTAAACCTTTAAACACCCCTAAACGTCTAAAATACACCCTGTATACGAAAACGAACCCGAAATACCTTTATTTCATTAAAAATCAAATAAAACAAAATTCCATGGTCGCTCGCGGGGCGCGACAGCTTTCCCTGAGCTCGTCGCGAGCCGGGAAAGGGTGACACCAGGCGAGCCCCTAGGCTGCCACGTGTCCCAGTCGTGTCGAAGCTAGCCGTCAACTCAGCAAAGCTAGGGCCTACACTATACATCCTTGCGGGCCGCGAAGGCCTGGCTTTCATCTGTCGCGGGGCGCGACAAGGTAGCGGATCAGGCCTATATATAGGGGCTCTCGGCTTCATTTCTAAATCGCTCACAAATCGACTTTCTCTCTCAATTCTCTAAATAATAGAAATTTTGCTCGGGTATTATACCCACTAATTAACGAAACTCTGCCTCGATATAAGTATTATAACCCCCGGTTACGTATTAGTTACGCTGCCCGATTGATCTAGAACTCCGTAACGCATGTCAAGGCTCTGCCTGACTCAGTCGTTGGAATTCTGTCTCGGGGACATAACTAATGTAAATAGGGTTATTATACTAACATGTGTGCATTGTTTAATTTAATAGATTATAGTCAGGAAGTCACCAGGAAATATCTAAAATAGCAATGTGAGTAATTCCTCTTTTTGTAAGCTGTTTTTACAAAACCTCAATTGTTTTAGATTTCAATTAACAGTGATTGAGTATTTATGATTCTACAATTGCTGTCGGTATGTTGGGGTTTTGTATACATAACTTGTTACTACACTGTGAGTAGTAACATTGCCACAAGTCAGGATTGACAGTACCGTGTGTGGTAATTAAAGTAGATGTAAACAAATGTAATTGCGGGTTGCCCTCAATGCTGTAAAATGATAAAACTTGTTTTGATTAAACTGTGATTCACTCGCCAGTATTTCCTGCTGATAAAACTTTTTCAAACGCGTTTCAGGTAACAAATTGTGAAAGCCAAAATGAAGCCAGCTGGAGAACACTGAAGGCTTGGAAAAGTGGCTATAAAAGTTACCTAAATAAAGAAGAAGTTTTATTTCAAATAAATTAGGGTTTATCCCTATAAACATGTTGTAATGGAAACTTGGGATTTTCCCATGTATTTATTATTATAAAAATGTGGTGTTTTACTCTGATAAACTATTTCCTAACTACGGTCCTGATGTAATTTCCGCTGCCAAATTAATAAACACCGATGCCACTAATACTGGTCCGCGGCCGCCCGCTTCCGGAATAAGGGTCGGGGGTTGTGACAGCGACGGCCGGGTTTCGACAGAAAGTTGTTTCCTTTGAGCTGCAGATCCCCAGCTCTATGTACTCAATTCTATATTGCACAAAAATGTGCGTAACTTTCATTTTACATATCCGTTTTACAATTCGTTTCTTCCTACGTGATCATAATTTGGTCCTCTACATATGGACTCAAAATCTAATATCCGGACTGAGAAAATTTTTAACTTATACTTTTTTCGACTTAATATTCATTTACTAGTTATTTGACCCGTTCATGTTTTCACCAAACAACTCATTTATTTAAACTCAAAACTCACATGAACATTATAACTATAAAAGTTTTACATTATCCGGAGTTTCGTACATGGGGTTTATGAACCCGATTCCCGGTATGCGTTAAACTCATTCATTTCAATTAATTATACGTAATTGAACTTTATTAGTAGAACTTCCTTACACGAAATTGTTTCCAATTAATCATAACTCACAACCGAGTCTTTTGACCCTTAACCCGCGTCCCCGTTTCTCGGTTAGTGCACTTATAAGAAATTCTACCCATTACCCGGTTATAATACCATCATCATTACTTATGCAATCATTCCGTATTGAAATAAATCCTTATTTTGACCCGTTGGTCTACATAGTGAAAACCTTCGCTTCGAAATAACCAAATCTTAATAGGCTTCGATTATCATGCTTAGGTAACTAGCACATAACTTTGCCTAAATAAACTAAGAAGTGATTCAGAAATCACTAACTTAATACTACTTACTTGATATCATCATCAATAACACATTTCAACATAACTTCTAACAATTATCATACAATTAATCTCTTTTACTACTAAAGAGGGAGTCCTGGAGTTTACTTACCTCGTGCGTCCGAATTTACGCATAGCTCCCATGTTTACTTTTGACTCGTTAGCCTTTCCGTCCTTGAGCTTTCCTTGACATGTTCCTATTATCTCATTCCATTACATCCATCCAATGATTTCTATCCATAATCATACACATCATTAAGCACACTCTTATTCACGTGTAAATCGCTTAACGAGTTCAACATGTATCGTAATACTATAATGCTAATCAATCTAGCCATTTTTCATTCCATCATCACAAAGGTCATACATGAGCTTCTAGTATGCATAATTATGTATTTACATCATGTTCATTTTGCACACAACATCACAACTAAGCACTTCTCATACTTATAATACACGACCATCTTCATTACTACTTAATTAATATTCCATACAAGTGATATCATATACTAACTTATACTAGGCATTTCATCAAACACTTGGTGTGCATACCACCAATAAAGCACATGGTACAAGTACTTTATGCATTACCCTACTAGTTCGTACATAATTCATCAATTACAACAAGAATCAACTTAAGTACATACTATAATCAACTTATCTAACAATAATTCATTACATACAACATACACATCAATGATTTAAGCAAGGTTTTAACATGGGTGAAACACTTATGTCATCATCTTCACCACTAGAAGTGGGTTTCAATTCTAATCATCCTATTACTCAAAATCTTTCACAACACATGTTCCATATGATGATTATAACACATATTCATGCTCAATTTTGCACCAATTCGTGGATTAATCATAACCCATGTCATCAAACATCACCAAAACATAAAATTCAACTTACTTGGTGTGAAGAACACTTGGGTGATCATAAACTTAGCTCATGCATCAGATTTGAGCCTAATTTTCCTTGTCAATTTGAAGATTTCTTGTGAATTAGGGTTTACACCCTTCCCTCTTTCTCCTGCTCGATCACACGCACACACCTAGTGTGTGTGTGTGGTTTTTGTTTAATTAAAATTCAAGTTTCCATTTTGGTAATCTTAGTCCCTCAAGTTTATCACCCATCATAATTTCCACCAATTTCATTCATTTACTTATTTTGTTAGGCCTTTAACTAAGTTTAATAACCTAGTTATTGTATTTCATTTGATTAAACATGGTAACATACTAACGAATTTAATAATTCGAGATTTGGGGTGTTACATGTACACGATAATACACGAATACGATAATACACGATACACGAATTCCCATACACGAACACGACACGATAAGGTTTGGTGTCCAATTTTCCATACACGAACACGGAATATTTTTTAACAGGTGTACACGATAATTACCTGTTAATACCTGTTTATGAATGTTTCAATAATTACATATCTAGGAACCTGTTTAGTGAATCAAAAGTTGCCAAAAGTCCACAGTAGACTTAAATAATGCACAAACGCAAGTTCACATGGCTCTTTCTTCTCAAATATTCAATTCAAAGTTCAAATGGGTCTTTCTTCTTGACGGCTGGTGGTTAGGGTGGTGTCGCTGAGAGTGGGGCTGGAGAAGGGAAGAATTAGGTAGTGTTTGGTATGCAGGAATGAGAGGTGGAATGGAATGAGTGATTACGAGAGAATGAAGAAAAGAGTGTTTGGTTGGTCAATGGAATGGAATCACTCATTCCAAAAGGCATTCCATTCTCTCAAAATCATTCCTTCCACCCCCCATGTTTTTTTCCATTCCATCCCCTCTTGCAACATTCATCAACAACACCACAACCCACGACCTTCGCCACAACCCACCACCACCACCACCGACGCCATCGCCGCCACCCGCCACCACCTCACCCCGACAGCCACCGCCGCCGCCACCCACTCGCCACCGTTATCACCCACAGCTGCGACCAACCGCCGCCACTCGCCGCTGCCACCCACCACCATCGTCGACGCCACCACCACCAACCGCCGCCGCTTCCACCAACCGCCACCTTTGCTGCCACCAACCACCAACGGCCACATTGTCGCCACCACCACTCGTTGTCACCGCCGCACTGGCACTCGCCGCCACCACCACCACCTATCACCGTCGCCGACACCCACCACCGCCATCTATAACCACCCACAATCACTACCACCAACCACCACCACTCACCGCTAATTTTATTACTCCGTTTTTCTTTCCTACAGAACAATACACAATAATAATTCATTTCATTCACATGGTAACCAAACAAGACATGGAATGGTAATGATCCATTGCATTCCATTACCTCGTCCATTCCATTCCTTCGTCCATTCCATTACCCCATACCAAACAGACCCTTAGAGTTTTTTTTTAATATGTCTATTGAAATGGGAATGGGCCGGAAGGGTTAGGTAGCTAGAGAGATAAGTAATAAGACTAGGTTTTCAAATCAATGGTCCCACTAAATTATATTTTTATTATATTATAATTGTTAACATGTGTTAACAGGTATTAAACAGGTAAACATGTATTTTACCTGTTTAGACACGAAAATTAACATGTATTTTCGTGTCTACCTATTTAGTACAAGTTATCTGTTAAAGCCATACACGATACCTGTTAACTTTGTATAGATTCGTGTAGGTGTCTAAAATTGACAGCCACCTCATGGTCACTTGTATAATCTATACTATATAATAAAAGAAACCACTTTTATGACATTTGTCAACATATTAAGGCATCTCTTATAGATAATTATTATTTTAATTTAATCTTTTCTTATTAATTATAGATAACCCTCCTATTAAATATAATATAGTTTAATATCTTATGCATAATTATTATTTAGTTTAATATTCTTCTCATTTATAATATTATTTTGAGAAAATTATGATTTTGGCCCCTGTAGTTATATCACCTTTACCCTTTTAGCCCAATTTTTTTTTTAACATCTGAGCCACCAACGTCTTCTTTTCTAACCCTTTTGGCCCATAATACTAACCCCATCCATTAAATGTTAGGGGCCAAAAAGATTAGAAAAAAAGACGTTGGGGGGCTTAGATGTTAAAAAATTCTTTAGAGAAAATTACGATTTTGGCCCCTGTAGTTATATCACTTTTACCCTTTTAGCCCAAAAAATCCATTAAATGTTAGGGGCCAAAAGGGTTAAAAAAGACGTTAGGGGCCAAAAAGGTTAGAAAAAAAGACGTTGGGGGCTTAGATGTTAAAAAATTCTTTTTTGGGCTAAAAGGGTAAAAGTGATATAACCAAGGGGCCAAAATCGTAATTTTATTATTTGACGTATAAAATTAGATTTATTCAATTCGTACAATACACGATGTTTTTTAAAGATATATATATTTTTATTATTTAGTACAGAAAATTACATTTATTCAAACCGTGTAATACGCATATTTTTAAAGATCTATTTTTTTATTATTTGGTATATAAAATTACATTATTCAATCCATGTAATAAATGAGGTTTTTTAAAGATGTATTATTTTATTATTTGATAAACAATATTACATTTATTCAACTCGTGTAATACACGTGGTTTTAAAAATATCACTTTTTTTTATTTTGTATATAAAATTACATTTATTCAACCTGTACAATATTGTTCTTATAAATATAACTTTTTATTATTTAATATATAAAATTATATTTATTCAACTTGTGCAATAAAGAAGGTTTTTAAAGATATATTATTTAGTATATAAAATTTATTTATTCAACCCGTGTAATACACGGGGTTATAACAACCTAGTTATAATTATATACTCTAGTCCATTTTGCAAGATAGTGAAGTCCATTTTGCAAGATAGTGAATTAGTGATTATAAATTTGGGAAAATTAAAATGAAATAGAATGAATGATTCCCTTGTTGGCAGGGAAATTCCAGATTTGAAGATTTTGGTGGGTCAGAGGAAGAAGATCTGATTTAAATAATGATGGAGACTCTCAAAACAGTTTCATATCCCGTCACTTTATTAACAAACAACAAAATCTTTTAAAGTATGTCACTAAATGATTCGCTCTAAATCCATATCACTATTTTATCACATACAAATTTAAATATTTAATTGATTAGAAACACTCAGTTGTGGTCTAGTGGTAGGAGACTTGGGTTTTTCCATAGAGATTCAAATTCAATTCTCACTTGTGTCATATTAGGATGGATATTGGCCAATGATGGTGACAAACCCACCGAGGGGGGTTCGATCCTGAGCCGCACCCCGGTTTTCATCCGAGTGTTACTTCAGCGAGGCAGCTCGTGTGGATGCAGTACGGTTTCCGGGGGAACGCCGTAACCAAGTCTGGCCAACCCAGCGCAAACCCGGTTAAGACAACGTAAGTCTGGACAGACTTGGTTAGGGCCGTCGATTAGAGAGTAAAACATTAAGTCACTCAAAATGAAAGTAACCGTTCAAAAAAAATTTAATTGATTAGAAAACAAAATCTTTTTGTCTCTTTGATTTATTCTATTGACTTGTTTACACCTTTGGGCCACAAAAAAGTATTTAAATCAACTTTTCTTGACTTTGACTTGGTTGCATTGTTTTCTCACCAAAAGTTACGAGAGTAAAAAGTCATATAGTAACGTTAAAACGTTAATTACTTTAATGATTTTTTAAGTTTTTCATTGTAATAACAACAAATGAAGATTTGGTATTTCTCGAATAAAATTTTCCTTCCAGAAGGATTAAAGGAACCCAACAACAATGAAGTTTCACAAAACCGTTCATAGTTAACAATCATATCAGAAACACATCCATAATAAAATTGCATTTCTTGTCATACGTCTCTTAAATAATCTTACTTTTCAAGGGTAAGGATATAAGGGTGGAGATACAATAGAAAGTTTATTTGGCTAGGAAGTGATCTTGACTATCCATTTAGTTAATCAAGGGTTAAGATTAAATGATGGAAATTGAAGGGAAAAAAAGAGGCGCGTGAGTTTGTTTAGTGGCATTCTAGTCAATCCAAGGCAATAGTTTCTCTCTCCTCCAATTGCCCCCATTTTTTAAACGTTAATCACTATTTCATACGACATTATTTTTTTATAAAAATTGCACCAAAAAAACGAGCGTTTTTTTATCTTTAAAACGAGTATACTATTGCTATATTTTCGAAAAAAAATTGAAAACCCGGTTGCGTAAAACGCAATGAAAAAAAAAACCTAAAAAATGACATTTTTCTAAAACGCAATGCACCAAAAACACAAAGAAATGTCTTATTTGTAAAACGCAATGGCCAGAAAACACAAAGAAATGTGTTATTTCTAAAACGCAATAGCCTAAAAACTCAAAAGAAAGTGTAGTTTGTAAAACGCAATGGACTGAAAATACATAAAAATGTGTTTTACCTAAAACGCAATGCACCAAAAACACAAACACATGTCTTATTTCTAAAACGCAATGGCCAGAAAACACTTAAAATGTCTGTTTTCTAAAACGCAATGGTCTGAAAACACATAAAAATGTGTTTTACCTAAAACGCAATGCACAAAAAACACAAAGAAATGTCTTATTTATAAAACGCAATGGCCTAAAAAAACAAAAGAAAGTGTTCTCTGTAAAACGCAATGGACTGAAAACACCTAAAAATGTGTTTTACCTAAAACGCAATGACTAAAAACACTTCAAAAATGTGTTTTTCTAAAACGCAATAACCAGAAAACGCATAAAAATGTATTAGTTTTAAAACGCAATGGCATAAAAACACCAAAGAAAGTGTTCTCTCTAAAACGCATTGAACCAGGACAATAGTTGTATGTGAATTGTCTGAACCAGGAATGCAGTTCTAAAACGCAATGGCATAAAACTGTCTACGAATGCAGTTTTCCAGAGACAAATTTATAGAAAATTAATTTTTCTCATGCATTTTTATTAAAGCAATTTATAGAAAATTAATTTTTCTCAACCCCAGCCAGGGGCTCTGCCCCTTGGACCCAGCCAGGGGCTGCCGCCCCTGAGACCCTGCTACCAGGGGCTGCCGCCCCCGGACCCCCGCCAAGATCGTAAAACGCAATAACTAAATGAAAAACCCAGATCGTGAAAATGAAATTAAAGAATTTCTTACATGGATCGAAGCCGATTTCTTCATCGATTGACGAAATTTGAATGATAGAAACACTTATCAGCGATTGAATCGAACGGATCGAGTGATTATCTTCAAAATCACGGGAAAAAACGAGATTTTGAATGAAATTAAACTGGGTTTTCTTCAAAAAAAGCTGAAGAACACGTTGATCGGGTGTTTGAATCATTGATTGATGACGAAAATCGTACTATAATGTAGTGATTATTGAGATAGTAAGTGAAGAAAAGGTTGGAGATGGTGGGTTTTGAAGTAACTGGGGAGAAGAAGGAAGAAGAAAGGATGGGATTAACTAAAATACCCTTTCTCTTTATTTTAAAATTTGCCACATGTCATAATCCTATTGCTTCCTATCCTTCCTAGCCAAAATAAACTTCCTATTTGATCTTTTCCCTAGGATATAATAGGAAGTTTATTTCACTAGGAAGGATAGGAAGCAATCATGATCGTCCAATTGCACAATTAACGGTCGAGATTAAAATCAAATTAAAAACTGTCATTTAAACACGTTCTCCGGGCATTCAAGGGTATTATCGTCAAATTCCAAATGTAACCACTGTTCAATATACGCAGAAACCCTTCGAAAAAAAGTTCATTACGTTTTACACTTCCATTGAACGAACACACACATACAGAAATTTGAGAAAATCAAACTCCATTGAAGTTCATGGCGTCATCGAGAGATAATTTGAAGGTTTACCTTCGAGTTTCTGAAAAGAAATCTGTATCTCAAAACCCTAAATCATCAAAGAAGCCAAAAACATCATCAGTTGAAGAAAACATCGATCAACAAGGAAATATTAGCCGAAAATCAACAATGAAAGAACAAACTAGTAGAAAACGCAAAGAGATTTCTGATAATGGTATATTTTTGGTTTTTAACTGTATTCAAGTTACATTTTATAAAGCGCAATAGACCTAATATACCTTATCCCTTCCCAAAAATTGTTTATGAGTGATATCTTATCCCCATCTTATCATTGAAAGTGCTTAATTAGGTTTGTTATTAGAGACTACGTTGCGTTTTATGTTAAAACTA
Source organism: Helianthus tuberosus (assembly GCA_030545235.1). Classification (NCBI taxonomy): domain Eukaryota; kingdom Viridiplantae; phylum Streptophyta; class Magnoliopsida; order Asterales; family Asteraceae; genus Helianthus; species Helianthus tuberosus. The sequence continues at coordinate 184,156,664 of CM060403.1, read as the reverse complement.
TGACCTAAGGTGCTAATGCTTTTTATGGGATTTATATATTGTGAACTAATGCGTTTTATCTTAAAAAAATTAGCAGAAAGAAAGAGATTATTATTATGATAATTGTAATCGAATATTAAAACATTACGTTTTATCTTATCTTTGTATTTGCTGAGATACATGTGTTGTTAACTATTGCGTTGTATCTTAATACTGTATCAAATGCATTTTTATTTCTTGACTAATGCGTTTTATTTTAAAATATTATAAAAACAAAATGAGATTATGTAATGTTAATTTGCTGAATTAATTTAATATGATGTAAAGTATTGCGTTTTATCTTAAAACTGTGAACTACTGCTTTTTATCTTTATAGTGTTAGCTAATGCGTTTTATCTTAAATTTGTTAATTGAAATTGTTTCATTATTCTGTTTAAAGATAAAAAACAAGAGTAAAAACAAAAAAGGAGAAGAAATAAAGTGGTGATAGAATCTTCAGAAGATACAGATTCTGTTTCAAAAGATGAAAATACTAGTCGAGCTATAGTTCTGCATACTTCTGAACAACAACAAGTAAATTCAGGTAACATAAAACGCATTAAACATAATTTCATTGAAAAACATATGTTTCTAAAACACTTGAATGTATCAGATGATGATTTTGTTGATCCACCACCAAGAGTGAAACAGACAAAATATCAAAAGAAGGAATAGGCAAAATCAAAACCAAAGAGATCATTGAAGAAAGATAAAACAGAAGAACAACCAGAAGAACAACCATATTATGATTACGACGGGAAAAAAATCAACATAAGATGTGCAGTCAATAATCTCACAGATTATATTGAAAATTTGTCAAAAGTGCAAAAGAAAGTTGTTAGAGAAATAGGGTTTGGCAGCATACTATCATTCAAGTTGCATTCAGTTCCACGCAAATTCGGATATTGGCAGGTAAAAAACTTTGATGCTGAAAATGATGAGATAAATACTGGAGATGAAAAGATTAAGATCACAGCTGAATTGATCCAAAAGGTATTTCAAATACCAAATGGAAAAACAAAGATTGAGGAAAAATTGAGACCAAAAGAAACTGATCTTATAATTAAATTATGGCGCGGTCAATTCAGCAAAGATATTTTGAAGAGAATGTATGCTGCCAACTTGATTAAATATTTAAAATAAAGAAATGAGCTTGGAAGACTGTTCAAACTAAACTTCTTGGTTATATTTTTTACGGTCATGGCAGAGGCAATGCAAAGTAGTAATGTTAACCAAAGATTCTTGCCATCGATGAAAAATGACCAAAAAACCCAAGATTTTAATTGGTGTGAATATATTCTGAATGTTTTAAGGCGGACAAGAAGACAATGGCCTGGAAATGACAAGCTCTTCAATTGTAACACCCCGAAAATGTAAATCAATTATTTTAAATATAATGTCGGTGAATAAACAAGTGAACTAACTAGGATTAAAAATAACCTAGTTAGATAAAAGTCTTGTAGTGATGTATAAGTGGGTTAAAACACTAAATGTAAGAACTAAACAAAAGTTGAGGGGCTTGTGTTGTAAAACTTGAAACTTAATTTAATTAAAACAAATAACTCACACCAAACACACACAAAAAAGGTGTGTCTGCTCGATCATCAGAGAAGGGGGCGACCCAAGCTCATCTTCAAAACCCTAAGTTACTTAAAAACTCAAGAATTGAAGGCAAGGATCAGTTCCAAAACGAAATTAAAGCTTAGATTGGTGATCTCCACTGCAAGGGGGTCATAAGGTATGTGAATCTTGAAGGAAATCTCTACTTTGATTTCTGGATGAATTTATAAAATTCAAAAATCGTTAATGCATGATTGTTATATAGATGAAATAGGAACATTGTAGTGTCTAGGAGTAAACCCTAGACAAGTATATGTTGAAATCATGCTTAATTCTAGTAAAATCCATGAACACCATTGAAGGTGATTAATGGGTTTTTGTAGAACTAGATAAACACTAGGATTTTGGTTATTGTTCTAGTGTATTTAGATATTTGTGAAGTGATTTCACATTTATTGATGTTAACTCTTATATGAGATAGTCCGATTGTTGTTAATTTAGCAAAAATAATAAGTTGTGAACTTGATTCTAGTTAGATAAAAATCAGACCCGCTAGGTGTTTGTTAAAATGCCTAAGTGAGGATTAATATGTTAAAATCGGGTGAAAACGCATATTTGATTGTTATAGAAAATTATGCGTTAATAATTGCGAAAAGGGTTCTAAATTAATTGTGAATTGAACTCTTTAGGCAAGGAATCCGGATCGTCGAGTGGACAAGCCGAAGGAGATACGCGTTTGAAGGGTGTGCTCTAAAGGTACGTAACTACGGTTTCGTTACATTATGCTCAATTATGTATTTTCGTTAGTAGACTTTAAAATTAGCATAATATATGAAGTTGGTATTTAGTTTAAGTGACGGAGATCACTAGATAAATAAATGGGTCAAATATTGGTTAGAATAAGTTTGGTGTGTTGTAAAATGGTGGTTTCCATTAAATAACCAAACGGGTCGAACAATGGTTGAATTTGTAGTGTTAAAGTGACTAAAACGTCACTCATTAAAAATTGAGTTATAAAAGTGTCACGGCCCCTGACCCGGTTTTACCCGTTTCAGGAGTCGCGGGACAGAAATCCATGGTATTGACGTTTATTTTGGCAGCGGAACTTTTAACAGGATCTCTTAAACTGAAAATGCCTAATTTTTTTTTATTTCACATTTTGGGACTAACCCCATAATTTACAATAAAGGAAATTTCACGGGGAAATTCCCTGTTTGTACAAAAACATGTTTATTTATTTTATTTACTGAGCCACATTCTTCAAGCTGGTGTGCTACGCGGCACTTTTTCCTGGTTCACAGTAAATCACCTGAAACATGTTAAAAAAAAATTATCAGCGGAGAAATACTGGCGAGTCATTCAATTTACACAAAATGACAAATTGTTACAATTTACAGCATTAAGGGTTTTTATATTTGCCCCTATCTTATAATTAGTTGGTTCAGCTGTCACTCGACCGGATCTATGACTGTGGACATATCACTAATTAGGCTCTCCCACCTAAAGTGATAAATCATTAGTAGTAATGTGCACAAAACCCCCACATACTGCCAGTAATTAAAGATTAGCAAAGACTTAATCACTGCAACGTATAACTGGAAAAAATTTAGGGTTTTGTAAAGCAATTTGATAAAAAGAGAATGACTCACATTGCAAGCTTAATTGGACAGAACCTTGCCTACTGATTTAGCCTTGTAACCTAGTTAAATAACAATGCATACGAAACTAGGTCAGTAACTTAATACAACATTTACGATAAACTCACGAAATCAAAACCCTCACGACGAATGACAAAGTATAGCCCGGATTCGGGCAGCACTTAAACATCCATCGGATCGGTTTCAATCGATCGGATATTGTATCGTAGCAGTAATCGAGTTAATACCCTATACTCGTAGCAGCGTTTCCCTACTTAATATTTCGAAATTGAGCAGTATACTTCGTCTTTTAGAAAGTTTTACAATCACAGATGAACAGGCCATGCACTGCCCCATTTATAGCAAAAATTTGGGTTTTACGCAGCCCGCGTAAACCCTCACAAGATCTTACGCGGCCCGCGAGGGCCACCTATTCTACGATTAGGGCTAGCGTGTCACGCGTAGGCCCGCCACGTTGCCTAAAGCGTGTCCTCGTCATCTGTTGTGCTGTCGCGGCCCGCGTAGGCTTGGCCTAAATCTTACGCGGCCCGCGAGAAGTCCAGGATTTTTTATTTTCTTGATTTTCAACAAGGATTAGCGTTTTAGGGGTCCGGGTGTCTACTTACGGATCGTTTTGGGACATTTTTGCAGGTCCTTACATCCTCCCCACCTTATTTAAAATCTCGTCCTCGAGATTTATTGGAACAAGTGAGGATACTTTCGCTTCATTTCCGATTCCAGCTCCCAGGTGTACTCAGGTCCTCTCTTTGAATCCCACTTGACCTTGACTAGTACCAATCTTTTGTGCTTGAGGAATTTAATCTTTCTGTCTTCTATTCGAAGTGGTTTCTCCACAAACTTCAATTTTCATTTACCTCTATGTCTTGTAGAGGTACTACTAGGGATTCGTCAGATAGATATTTCTTGAGGTTGGATACATGGAATACGTCATGTACCCCGGCTAGCTCTTCAGGTAGCTGTAAGCGATAGGCAACTGGTCCTATTTGCTGGATTATTTAGAATGCTCCTATGTACCTTGGGCTTAGCTTTCCTTTCTTACCGAACCGAACTACTCCTTTCCAGGGAGAAACTTTTAATAGTACCTTGTCTCCAACTTGAAATTCTAACGGCTTGCATCGATTGTTAGCATAACTTTTCTGGCGATCTCGAGCCGTTTTTAGTCTTTTCTTGATTTGAGTGATCTTGTCGGTGGTTTCTTGCACAGTTTCGGGACCTGATAATTGACTTTCTCCTATTTCTGCCCAGCAAATTGGAGTTCGACACTTCCGTCCATACAGTGCTTCAAATGGGGCAGCTTCGATACTTGCATGATAACAATTGTTATAGGAGAATTCTATTAAAGGTAGATGGTCATCCCAGTTGCCACCAAAATCTATGACACATGCTCTGAGCATGTCTTCCAGGGTTTGGATCGTCCTTTCACTTTGTCCATCTGTTTGAGGATGGTATGCAGTACTTAAGTTTAGTCGGGTCCCCATTGCTTCTTGGAAACTTGTCCAGAAGTGCGAAGTGAAACGACTATCTCTATCTGACACAATAGAGAGTGGGACTCCATATAAGGATACTACTTCGTCTACGTACAATTTTGCTAACCTTTCCATGCTAAAGGTTTCCTTCATGGGTAGGAAATGGGCTGATTTAGTTAATCGATCCACAATCACCCAGATTGCGTCATTACCTTTTCTGGTCTTGGGTAACTTAGTAACAAAGTCCATGGTTATCAGTTCCCATTTCCATATGGGCATTTCTAATTGTTGCAGTAGCCCTGAGGGTTTCTGGTGTTCCGCCTTAACTTGTGAACAAGTTAGGCACTTGGAAACGTATCTAGCTATGTCCTTTTTCATTCCTATCCATCAGAAATTATTTATTAAATCTTGGTACATCTTGTTATTACCAGGATGCATGGTATATCTAGATTTATGGGCTTCTTCCAGAATCTTATTTCTTAAGTCTCCTTTCTTCGGTACCCAAATTCTTTTCTTATGGAATTTCCAAATTCCGTCAGTCCTCTGTTCTAATTCCTTAATTCGTCCTTTCATTCCTTCAGCATTATCCTCGATTGCGGTTTCCTGAACATTCTTCAGTTGTTCCATTAAATCTAATTGTAAACTTAATCTAAGAGCACGAACTCGTCTTTGTTTCTCATGACACTTACGACTTAGGGCATCTGCTACTACATTTGCCTTTCCTTCGTGATATTGAATATCACAGTCGTAGTCACTTAGAATTTCCATCCATCTTCTTTGCCTCATGTTCAATTCTTTTTGCCCAAATATGTACCTTAAGCTTTTATGATCCGTATAAACAGTAAACTTGCTTCCATATAAATAATGCCTCCAAATCTTAAGGGCAAAAATTATTGCTCCTAATTCTAAGTCATGAGTCGTATAATTTTCCTCGTGCTTTTTCAATTGCCTTGAGGCATAAGCAATTACCTTTTTGCGTTGCATCAGTACACCACCCAACCCTAGCTTAGAAGCATCACAGTAAACTTCAAAGTCTTCTGTCCTATCTGGTAAAGCTAGAATTGGGGTATTTGTTAATCTTTGCTTTAAAATTCTAAAGGCCACTTCTTGCTTGGGTCCCCATTCAAACTTAACTGTTTTACAGGTTAGCTTAGTTAATGGCACAATTATTTTAGAGAAATCTCTTATAAAGCGCCTGTAATATCCAGCTAATCCTAGAAAACTTCTAACTTCCGTGGCTGATTGTGGGACTTTCCATTTTATGATTGCTTCTATATTGGAAGGATCTACGTGTATACCTTCGTGATTCACCATATGTCCTAAAAATTGCACCTCCTGTAGCCAAAATTCATACTTCGAGAATTTGGCATAAAGTTTTTCTTTTCTTAACAAAGTTAAGAGTGCATGCAGGTGCTTACAATGTTCTTCCTGGCTTTTGGAATAAATAAGTATATCGTCAATGAAGACAATTATAAACTTATCCAAATACGGTTTACAGATTCTATTCATCATGTCCATAAATGCTGCAGGGGCATTTGTTAGTCCAAAGGGCATGACTGTAAACTCGTAGTGACCATACCTAGTTCGGAAAGCAGTTTTAGGTATGTCTTCTTCTTGTACCTTCAACTGATGGTATCCGGAGCGTAAGTCTATCTTAGAAAAATATCTAGCTCCCTGAAGTTGATCGAAGAGATCATCAATCCTAGGTAATGGGTATCGATTCTTAATTGTAACCTTATTCAATTCCCCATAATCGATACACATTCGCATCGAACCATCTTTCTTTTTCACAAATAACACTGGTGCTCCCCAAGGGGATGAACTAGGTTGTATGAATCCTTTGCTTAATAACTCATCTAACTGCTTTTTCAATTCTAACATTTCAGTGGGTGCTAACCGATAAGGTGCCTTGGCTATCGGTGTAGTTCCAGGAATTATATGAATTCTAAATTCTACTTCCCTATCGGGTGGTAATCCAGGTAGTTCTTCTGGGAATATATCCGGGTATTCTGATACTATTGGAATTTCCTTGAGTTCCTTACTTTTAGTATTAATAACTACCGAAATCATATACACTATTCCTTGTTTTCTTGAATAACTGGCCACTTTCATTACTGAAATGAATTTCATTGGCTTTCGTGGCTTGTCTCCTGTAACCATAATTATTTCTCCTGTAGGTGTATGAATTTCTATGGAATTCTTATCACAGAGGATTCGAGCATGGTTGGCTATTAACCAATCCATTCCTAACACAACATCGAATCTAGCTAAATTCATAGGTAACAGGTTTGCCGAAAATTTGTGGCCTGAAAGTTCTATCTTTCCTTCTTGAAGAACCTGATCTATGCTAACAGAATTACCGTCTGCGATTTCTACCGTATAAATCTGCCTAAGTTTGGTTAAGGGTAGGTTAAGAGCTTGGCAGAATAAAGTATTTATAAAACTTTGGTTTGCACTAGAGTCGAATAATACTTTCGCGTAAATGTCATGTACCAGAAACGTACCAGCTATTACATCGGGAATTAGATCTGCTTTCTGGGTAGTCAGCTGGAAGGCTCTTGCATTTTTCTTATTAGTTCCTTCAGCAGGTTTAGCCTTGTTATCAGCTGGCTTGACCAGCTTAGGGCATTCTGGTCTGAAATGTCCGGCTTCTCCGCAATTGTAGCAGATCTTTGATTTTTTCTTGCATTCCTCCTCCCGGTGGCCCAGAATTTTGCAGAAATTACAATTTTCTTTACATCTTCCAAAATGTTTCTTTTTGCAATTTCCGCAAAATGGCGGGGTGGAAAATGACCCAGTCCCCTTTCTTTTGAAATTATTACCCACACGAAATCCTTGGGTAATCTTTTGGGCCAATTCCTTTTTCCTGTTTTCTTCTCGTGTACGTACCAGCCCGTCGGTCAAGGTGTTGGCTAATTCCACCGCATCATCAATTGTGCGAGGTCTCGCAGCTTTGACGATATCATGAATCTCGCTAATCAAACCCCAAATATAGCGAGATATAAGTACCGGTTCTAGCGAAGCCAGGGTAGGTACAACTCTAGCATACTCGAAGAATGTCGAAGTATATCCTCGACAGTCAACATCCACCATCCGGTGGTTCAGGAACTTATTTGTCATTTGTTCCTTTTCATATTCGGGACATAATTTTCTTTCCACGAATCTCTTAAATTCTTCCCAATTCATGGCATAAGCCTCGTCACTTCCCTTGGCTTGTAGTACCGTGTTCCACCATTCTAACGCTCCTTCTTTAAAAAGGTGTGACGCATATATAACTTTGTCTTCCTCAGCACATTTACTTATTTTAATTACTGCTTCGGTTTTCTCTAACCATCGCAGTGCGGCAGTTGCCCCTTCATTGCCTGCGAATTCGGCTGGCTTACAGGCAAGAAATTATTTATAAGTGCACCCAGGTGCTGCAACTTTCATTTTCTTAAGAAATGGGGCTTGAACCACATTATTGTTATTATTGTTGCCGCCTCCATTTACACTATTACTGAAATTGTCGTCGCGAGCACGTTTGCTGGGATTGGCTTGCGAAGGTTCAACGGGATTTCTTGCAGCAGCGATGATTGCTGGGATAGCATTAGCTATTCCCTGGGCAACGATATTTTCTATATCTTGCCTATTAAGAAATTGATCCTCATTGTTTTGTTCAGATTGATTAACTTCATTGACTGGTTGGTTTTCTGCATTTTCCATCTGGATAATTAACAATATATACAAATTATTGTCACAAAATAGATAACAATCAAACACAATAAGGCAATCACAAAAATCATGTTAACACATATAGCCAAAATTGTCGACTTTGAGACTTTCATATTTTTATATATATTAGTATTATGCATCGATACACACCAGTTATATTACAAAAGTTTTATTTTAAGTTATTTTACATGATTATGTTTTTATTATTATTTTTTTATTATTATTTATACAAGCACAAACATCACCACCATCGCAGTTAACCGGCCTTTCAGAAACGACGTTCCCTCTCGTCATATTTCCACGTGATTTTCTCCCCTACTTCCTGAATTCTATTTCCTGCGTCCACTAGCTCCTCGCCATAGTGGCGGAGTTCAGCCAAGTTTTCTGTGCTCATAGGTGGATTTGGTGCAGGCTCCGGGTCAAACTGGGGAAAATAGACGTTGGGATTATTCATGAAATTCTGAAACTGCCAATCACTCATTCACCATTCCTCCAATTCTCCAGGTAGAAGTTGGTGGTTGACAATAGGATCTGGGATAGCAGGCTGCAGATTAACTGGAAGTTGTGATTCAGCGGGGTAATTAAAAAGGTTTTCATTGGCAGGTCCAATGAGGTCACAATTTGCCAGTTTGCGGTCAAGCTCCTCCCATGGTGGCATTTCCTGGGCTTGCCCTGAACTTTCCCCGATCTCTTTTCCTTTTCCTTTATCCTTTGGATCCTCAGTCTTTTTAACCTTCTGTGCAGCTGGCTTCTTCCTACGCCCACGTTTCCAGTCCAAGATTCTCCTTCTCTTTTTAGGCTTTGGTTTCTCCTGGGCCTAAGCCTGGAATGTTAGCGGTTCCTCAGTATCCGCCTGGTAGCCCGGTAGGTTTCCTGTGGTATCCATATCAGTGGTATGGATGGTAAAATTTCGGAGTGCCTCCAATAGTTCGTTCATGCTGTTAGCAAATATGAAGAAACACACACAAACTTAAGTTAATATTTTATTTATCAATTTAATTTTTTCACAGAATCACAAAATATCAATTTGAAAAATTAAGTATTTCTAAATACTTAATTGGCTTAAATTAGTGGCTCTGATACCGCATTTTTCTGTCACGGCCCCTGACCCGGTTTTACCTGTTTCAGAAGTCGCAGGACAGAAATCCGTGGTATTGACGTTTATATTGGCAGCGGAACTTTTAACAGGATCTCTTAAACTGAAAATGCCCAATTTATTTTATTTCACATTTTGGGACTAACCCCATAATTTACAATAAAGGAAATTTCACGGGGAAATTCCCTGTTTATACAAAAACATGTTTATTTATTTTATTTACTGAGCCACATTCTTCAAGCTGGTGTGCTACGCGACACTTTTTCCTGGTTCACAGTAAATCACCTGAAGCATGTTAAAAAAAAATTTATCAGCGGGGAAATACTGGCGAGTCATTCAATTTACACAAAATGACACATTGTTACAATTTACAGCATTAAGGGTTTTTATATTTGCCCCTATCTTATAATTAGCTGGTTCAGCTGTCACTCGACCGGATCTATGACTGTGGACATATCACTAATTAGGCTCGCCCACCTAAAGTGATAAATCGTTAGTAGTAATGTGCATAAAACCCCCACATACTGCCAGTAATTAAAGATTAGCAAAGACTTAATCACTGCAACGTATAACTGGAAAACATTTAGGGTTTTGTAAAGCAATTTGATAAAAAGAGAATGACTCACATTGCAAGCTTAAATGGACAGAACCTTGCCTACTGATTTAGCCTTGTAACCTAGTTAAATAACAATGCACACGAAACTAGGTCAGTAACTTAATACAACATTTATGATAAACTCACGAAATCAAAACCCTCACGACGAATGACAAAGTATAGCTCGGATTCGGGTAGCACTTAAACATACATCGGATCGGTTTCAATCGATCGGACATTGTATCGTAGCAGTGATCGAGTTAATACCATGTACTCGTAGCAGCGTTTCCCTACTTAATATTTCAAAATTGAGCAGTATACTTCGTCTTTTAGAAAGTAGTACGATCACAGATGAACAGGCCATGCACTACCCCATTTATAGAAAATATTTGGGTTTTACGCGGCCCGCGTAAACCCTCATAAGATCTTACGTGGCCCGCGAGGGCCACCTATTCTACGATTAGGGCTAGCGTGTCACGCGTAGGCCCGCCACGTGGCTGACACGTGGCCTAAAGCGTGTCCTCGTCATCTGTTGTGCTGTCGCGGCCCGTGTAGGCTTAGCCTAAATCTTACGCGGCCCTCGAGAAGTCCAGGATTTTTTATTTTCTTGATTTCAACAAGGATTAGGGTTTTAGGGGTCCGGGTGTCTACTTACGGGTCGTTTTGGGACATTTTTGCAGGTCCTTACAAAAAGCGTAAACCATGGAATGGACGTGATATGCTAAGGTTGACAAGCCCTGGAATGGGTAATTATGGTTAGAAACTAATGTTGATGAATTACGCAAGTATGTAACTTGTTTCGTTACACTACGCAAATTAGATATTGTAATCATTCAAAGTTGTGTTTTAGAATAAAGATTGGTATTAGTTGAAGTGACAATGTTCACTACTTGATTTAATGAGTTAAAATTAGATTAGAAAGCGTTTGGTAGTCATTAGAAATGGAGGATTCCATAAATGAGCCAAATGGGTCGAATAAATGTTTAGTAAGTAGTAAGGGTGTGTTTAGAATAGCATTTGAGAATGATAGATTACAAGAGCGTGAAACCATAGATTTGGTAATGAAACGCCGGTGATCATAAACCCCAGATGTTGGGTAAATACGACTTGCGGACATAAAATTTGTTAGTGGTTAAGTTAACGGAAAAGCTAAACGGGTCAAATAAATACATAAGGCATTTATAGACTTTCAGCCCGTACATCCAATTTTTTATGTAATAATCTGGATAGATGCATTGGTAATTTAATTACGGACGCGTAGGAAAAAGAATCACCTAAAACAGACTTACGGATCAAAAGTTATGGTGGTTTTAAGTTTGGACTTGATAAAAGGTTGAGCTGGGAAAGTGCAGCAACAAATAAACAACTTGCTGTCAAAAAGGGGACCAGGTGTAGCATGACGCCCCCCCCCCCCCAATTCCGAAATTGTTTAATTTTTGTTGTTTTGACTCATGAAACTTGTTATAGCCATTCTAACATTATCAAAACTAACATTTTATATGGTTTTGAACTTAGGTGATAAAGGGGGACCTTCCGGATGGCGATCAAGCATGATTGAAGAACCGAACACGAATTTTTGAAGCTTCCGCGTTGATTTAACGTTGTTTAGACAATGTTCATGTTGTAATCAATTTAACTAACCGTGTTTTGAATGCTTAAACTAGTTGGTAGTTAACTGATCACTATGAACACTTCTATTTTGGTACTTTTAATGAAGCGAAGCCTTTACTTTTAAAAATACGCTTATTTTAATAAATTCGAGTATAAAAGTAAGAAGGGTGTTACATCAATGGACCTATTGGATTGTTAGCGGTATGAAATCTGATCTTGCATTATTGCTACATATTATGCTGAATGCTTGTTTAGGCTGCTTGTTTATTTTCTTTGTTTAAAATATGTTTGATTAAAACGCAATGTATATAAAGTTACAAAACGCAATGACTTGTTTATATTATTTGTTGGTTTGTTTAAAACGCAACGTTTATAAAGCAAAACGCAATGACATGTTTATATGCTTTGTTCAAAATATGCTTGATTAAAACGCAATGCTTGTTCAAAAAATTAGACGGGTAAGTTGTTTACAATGATTTATATTATAAAACACAACAAATTAGTTTGAATTAAAACGCAATGGACCTATTGGATTGTTAGCGGTATGAAATCTGATCTTGCATTATTGCTACATATTATGCTGAATGCTTGTTTAGGCTGCTTGTTTATATTCTTTGTTTAAAATATGTTTGATTAAAGTGCAATGTATATAAAGTTACAAAAACCAATGACTTGTTTATATTATTTGTTGGTTTGTTTAAAACACAACGTTTATAAAGGTACAAAACGCAATGACATGTTTATATGCTTTGTTCAAAATATGCTTGATTAAAACGCAATGCTTGTTCAAAACGCAATATATATAAAGTTACAAAAAATTAGTTGTGTAAGTTGTTTACAATGATTTATATTATAAAACGCAACAAAATTAGTATTGAGTATTGTTATAAAACGCAATGATTCATGCAGATTCAATATGCTTACAAAAAAAAAAAGGATTTGAAGATGCTGAACACACTGAAGAGTTCTCTCTAGATAAAATTGACTCTACAACATTACAAGAATTTGAAGATGAATTGGAAATTGCTGCGCTAAATGAGGGGAGAGATTTTGTAAAGGATAAAAAGAAAAAAAAGAAAAATGTAAGAAAGAATAAAGAAAAAAAGAAAGAGGAGGAGGAGGATGAATTTTATGTTTATCTATCTGAATCCGACAATGAAAATGAAGAAGTTTGTCAAGATGAATCTGAAGAAAAAGATGAAGACGATGTTGAAGAACAACCAGACATCCAAATCAACTCAGAAGAGATAAAAGATGGAAACACCTTACTTAAAGCTGCAATAGACTCGATTGAACAAGAGGATGCTCAAAACAGCCAACTTAAAACCATTGAAACTGAAAAAACACAAACAGAAAGTGGAGGATCATGGGGGCAATTCTTCATCAAACCATCAAAAGGAAATAAAGATAAATTGTGGGTACACAGTCAATGTCGAATGCGTAATTTCATGCCATCACAAAATCAAAGTGAAGGTCTTTCTGACATTCATTCAACAAAAAGTGGAGATGAAAATATGAAGAGCATTGAAGGAAAAAAATCCAATGAAGAATATGTTGTGACTGCCTTAGATTATCATTTTAAAGGATTTGAAGAAGTTTTCGAAAGCATCCAATCACGCATAGATGAGATCATTGAAGAATATCCAAATAGTGAAATTGTTCATAACAAAGTAAATGAATGGGCTTCATTGATTGAAAAATTCAACAATCAAGCTAAAAAGCACAAGAATGTTAGTATTGATTCAACTCTGATCGAAACACCATCAAGATTTCTAAATTTGAGCCAAAATGAAGACACAGAAAATCAACTCATTTCATCTCCACTGACAGTAAAAAACACAATGATGATGCTACAAAACGCAATGAAGATAACACAGCTGAAGACCAATCCTCAAATCCTGTGACACCTCGAAATTTCATGTCCAATATTATATCGACACGTGTCACGAGCTTAAAACGTGTAAAGGATTTCCTTAGAAGGACTAAAGTTGACGAACAAGAAACTATGTAAATATAAGGGTTCAAAATGTCAACAATGTATAATTATACTTTACAATAACCTTACATGATGTTTATACCCTTAAACGAATAAATAACAAATCATACGAAGCTAATTGTGAAAGAAAGTGAGAGATTACAAACTACAGGGGTTAAATGTGTCAACATGTTTAAAGTATACCTCTGAGTGGCCTTTTGGCAAACCCGAAGCTTTGTAACGATTAATTATGCTCACTAGAATGCATGATAAAAATTTCACCAAGTTTCGTTATCATATGAGAAAGTTATGATAAAATTCGTATACGAGGGGTTAAAAGCGTCGACATGTTAATACATACCTCTGAGCGACCTATGTATAAATCCCAACCCTTAACCTGTGTTATAAACATCTGATAAGCATCCTAATCCGGTTAATGCTAACAATGATTGATTCAAATTGTAAATAATGGGATCCTATGAGGATATACACGACAACCTTCGTTTATGGACCTTTAAAAAGAATCCAAGACAACTTTAGAACATGGCAAGGTGGTCATAACTGTTCAAGCATGATCTAAAGGTCCCATGCTGAAAATAGAGGCCCAAATTCGCAATATAAAGGTTGCCTCTTCAAAGCTTGAAAGGTTACAAAAATTTTTGCTTCTGGTAAGGGCTTACGGACAGCAAGGACTTGGTCTTACGGTCCGTAAGAGGCTCTTACGGACCGCAAGACCCTCCGCTTACGGTCCGTAAGGCGGCCCCAGTAACAGAAAACGGGACAACTTCCTGTTTAACGAGTTTAACCAACTTACATTGCCATTTTTCACTCCCATGTGCAACCTAAACTAGTTCTTAGGCACTAGGGACACTTGTAATTGATCAGGGATCAATCCTAGAGTTGTTTGTCATGATCACAAGCAATCAAAGGCACTATATAAAGGCCTCATTGTTGCAACTTTGATCATTCATTCCAAACTCAACTTCTGATCATTTCTGGAGCTCAAGAGCCTTCCCTAAGCATCACTAGTCGTGCATAGGACTTTGGTAAGCTTCCTTAACCTTCCTTAATCGTGTTTTACTTAGTTAATTAGCTTAAAGTCAAACCGTCCTAATTAAGGTTTGACTTATCGATTAATCATTAATGGTCTGATGTTTAGTCAAATTGAAAGTAGTTATAAGTTGGTAATTATGTGGGCAATAAACCCTTAAAAGGGCACCCTCTGATTCCCGCTCTAACTAGACATTCGTCGGGTCAAAGTTGTTTATAAAAAGTCAACAGAAACTTAATTTGCGAATTAACATGTAATTAGCAATGTAGAAGACATGTAACCTATTTTATCACTCATATAACTTGGTAATGAGTATAAGAACTGGTCTAAGCTTGTTTGATCCGACAATTTTCTGTTTAGGCTCGGTTCGGAACCTAAAGTTGCAAAACTTTGACTTTTGCTTTGACTTCAGTTCTGACCCGATTTAGATGGGCTTAGAAATGCCTTAGAGCTCCGTTAGGACCAGCTAGTATGATAGTATAACCCTCTGTGTTTATACTACTCGACTCGTTGATTTTCCGATGTTTCCATTAAATGCCTAATGTTGACCAATATGCCCTTTTTACCTTAAAACGAGAATTTTAGAAATGTGAGAGGACAATAATCTTTGTTACTGAATTATAAACTTGTCCCTAAAATTTCATATCAGTTCGAGGTGTAGATTAGGAGTTATGCTCAATAGCGCACTTAAAAAGCTTTTTGTTAATTAAACGGCGCGATTAGCATAAAGCCTATCTAAACCCAGTTTTTTGACACCAAACCTTTTACCCACTGATGTAATATAATATCTTGGGATTTTTGAAGATTTTTAATTATTTTTAACCTGATCATAACCTAAGGTTATTACCTTGATTCGGTAAATACCGATTATACCCTTTTCGCTTATAAAATGAGTTTTACAAAATATTTTGACACCAATTCAATTGCTACTGATTTTATATGATAAATGAAGTATTTTGAACTTTATAAACTGATCAGAAAACTCAGATTTCCTGTTTAACCCGAAAATCGCTTAAAACGGCTTTTTACGCGTATTAAACACCTAGTATGGGTTTAAAACCATTATGTCATATAAGACTTATCACCAACTGATATAACCTGTTAAAATAAGTTGTTCCACTGATTATCTCAGACCCGAGTCTCAGAATTATAATTAATCTCTTTTATAATCTTTAAAATGACCAAAATACCCCTACAGGGCTTAAATTGGGATTAAACTCGTTTTTGGACATAATGGAAGGTATCCTACTGATATCACAACATAT
This sequence comes from Helianthus tuberosus, assembly GCA_030545235.1. Classification (NCBI taxonomy): domain Eukaryota; kingdom Viridiplantae; phylum Streptophyta; class Magnoliopsida; order Asterales; family Asteraceae; genus Helianthus; species Helianthus tuberosus. Next base: position 184,140,658 of record CM060403.1, on the reverse strand, counting down.
TTAAGGCATGTTAACTTAGGAAACCTGTAAACAACTCTTTTGGTTACCCTTTACGCTTCTTACGCGTTCGGTTCAGTTTATGTAACTAGTTTGCATAAATTAGCCGAAACGGGTCGAACCTTATCATATTTATCTCAAAATCCAGAATGTGTTTAGTTTACCCATATTATACAAGTCTTCAAACTTGTCGGGTCTAAATCACATTCTATTCCGGTCTTCGCTTAATCACGCGTTCGAACCGTATTTTCCTTTAAAACTAACCGGTCTAAGTTTAGGCTTAATTAAAGACCCGTAAGGATTCTAATAGGTTATTATAAACCTTCGTTCCAGAATAGGAGACCCGGTAAAAGCTACGTGCACTTGCTTGTTGTGAATATTACTTGCAAAGGTAAATACTTTTAACTTATTTTCCCTTATACGGGCTTGGGGTACGGTATATAAAATACCGCTTGGTCGGGCATTCGACCTTAATCGATTGGTGGTTAAGTATTATCGAGATGACCCGTTTGAAAATATGTTTTGTTGCTTAAACGTCTTTGGGGGGTTAATGACCATGTCCCGGATATCCTTGGCATCATTTTACGAAATGGCCACGACCTAAGCACGGGGTGTAGGCGTACACCCGTCAGTGTCTAAATAAATAATGTGGTGTGTCTATTGATCTTTAACCCGGCACGAACCGGGCTACTGAACGCATAAGAAACATGTAATTCTTTTACAAGTATTATGTTCAATTAATTATCCCAAGTTATAAAGAGTTTTGTGCCACGCGCATTCAAATCAATTTTATTAAACTTTTAAAAATGAGTCAGTTGATTGTATTTACCAGTGTAAACTGACGTATTTTCCCAAAAGGGTTAAGTGCAGGTACTATGCGAACTAGGCTGGCTTTCTCCTAGCGTCCACAATAAGTCTCGCAAGCTTGGATGCCATAAAACTGTTGAACAATATTTCCTTTTATTTTTGATCCGCCTGTGGATCTGTTTCAACTATTTGTGATACTTAATATTACAATTTATTAAGGTTGAAATATATCTATCTTTTGCTTCCGCTGTGCATTTAAATATTGTGTTGTATGACTATGATAATATCAACTACGTCACGATACTCCCCACCGGGCCCACCGGCGATACGTGGAAATATCGGGGTGTGACAGGTTGGTATTAGAGCCAACATTGAGTGAATTAAACACTAGCCTTTTGTGTTTAATCTCAATGACACAATTGCACATACTCGAGTCTAGACAAGAACTTAGGACAAATCATAATTTTTCTTTAATTTGTGCTTTATTGTTTTTGTTGTTTATTTCAATTGTTGTGTCAGGAAATATGCCACCAAGATTCAGAAGAGCAGGACGAGGTAAGGGGCCAATCACCGCCCCCAACGATCACGAGGCCGGGCCTTCACACAGGCGAACTCCTTCTACTACTATGAGTGCCGATCCTCAGGGAAACTGGAGGAACCATTTGGAGCCCGCTAGACGGTCTGTCTCGTACAGCTCAACGCCTCCTTACCGTCACTCCTTCGGGTCGCACTCGGAAAACGAACCCGAAGACTCCCACCATTCCTTCTTGCCGTTGCAGCGGTCCGTTTCGCACCGTTCCTTTGGCGACCCCACTCCTGTCTTTCAGGGCCGGTTCAACCCGGCAAACTATATTGAAGAACCAGTGGGTTTTAACCCACTAGGACCTGAAGACCATTTCTCGGGAGACCATGCAATGGACATGGACGAGGACACGGATCCCGTCGAGCCTGCAACCGGGACAACCAACCGTCCCATCGAGATCTCTGATGGATCATCCTTCCACGGATCACCCTACGGTGGTCCAGACAGTTACCAAGCGAGGTTTAACCAGTATGAGTGGTATTTTACACCCTCTCATAACCCACAGCAACAACAGCAGCAGGATCCCTCCGAGGATTCACGTTTCGTGGCAGTCACGCCACCGCCTCCACCGCCGCAAGTTCATCAAGCACCTCCAGAACCACCGAGGCGTAGGAGAACAGGCGCACGAATATCCGCGCGAGGAGGGGATTTTCACTTTAGCACCCCTCCACACTGAAGTGGCAGTCACTACCCGCCACTGCATGAAGACCCACAAATGGGTGGGCCCTCAAACACAATTCCAGGGGTGAATTCTGCACCAGTTGCACCACCGCCGCCACCATTGGGTTTTGATAACCCGATTCCTATATACGCCGGTTCAACGGCGTACAATTCGTTTGAGCAACCGGCTCACACTCATTATAACTATGCTGAAGCCGACCCATACTTTGTAGCGGCAAACTACAACGCCCTTCATCCCGAAGGACCATATGGGGCCCCTTGGGGAGTGGGATACCCAGCTCATGGGTATCAAATACCTGCTTGACCTCCGATTCGGCAGTAGTCTCAGCCACCACGATTTTCCCCACCGGAACAGGATGAAATCCTCCAAAGACTAAGTCGGGTGGAACATGAATTTCAAGAAGAACGTAGGAACAACAGAGGATTTCTCAAGGGCTTAGCAAGCTTATTAAAAGGAAAGAAGAAGAGGGATCACTAAATCCCTATATGTATTGTTGTATTTCCTATTTCAATCAAGTCCCTGCGTGGACATTTATCTATGTATTTAGTCCCTGCGTGGACTTGTCTTTTTAGTCCCTGCGTGGACTTGTCTTTTTAGTCCCTGCGTGGACATATATTTAAGTAATTGGTCCCTGCGAGGACTTGTAATATCGGTTTAGCCCCTGCGTGGGCAAATTGTTTCTGTTAAAAGTCCCGTTTAGGGCAATATGTAATCCTCTTAATGGTTAATGGAATGTTAAGTTTATAAATTTCATTTTGTCATTTTATGCATAATATATTATACATGAAATAAATAAATTAAAAATCATTCCTTTTAAAAATAATCTGCCTATTAAATATTAAATGAGAATCTTAAAAGTGTAACCTAGCCTGCATGTCGTTATAAGACTTGGCCAAGATGGTAAGACCTGTTTAAAAGATTCAAATCCCTGTTAACGTCTGGAAACATGTTAACGCTCCTGGCAGACGTGATTCGTTAAAATCACACACGTCATTCTTTTAATAGGATTCTTCGAAAGATTCCTAACCTAACTTAATGATCTATAAATCATGGGTTAAATCACCAGTTAAGATGATCATATGCTGACCATCCACTGGTAATATGGTGCCTACGGGCCATACTCATTGTCATATAATACAAAAGACAGTAGTAGTCTATGACTCTCTGTCAGAAAAAGGTAAAGAACTATGTTCAAACCTTCATGCCTTGATTCTCTGAAATCATGGCTTATGATTTAAAAATGTCCCAGTGACTAGGCCTTTTGTGCTAATAATACTGTTATTGTTTTATAATTAGGATAGGTTATAGTAAATTCCTAAATAAATGTGAGTAACAAATTAACCAAATATGGTCTATGTTTACCATGGTTAATGAATTGCCCTAAAAGGCAATTCCATAATAAACTCCCAAATAAATTATTGTCAATATCTTATGTAACAGTTCAAACTACATGGCTGACTCGGATGAGATCAACAGTCACCCAAGAGAGGATCATGATAATACCCGAATTAACATAGCGGGTGCAGAACTGCAAGCATTGATAGACAATGCTGTTACAAAGGCAATAGAGCGGCAGTATAATGAGTATAGCGGGACTCGAAGTAGGACCCTATCCGCACCGCATTCCAAGCCTAAGACTCATTCTGAGGCTCACAGCAAGCCACCCTCCAAGAAGGAGGAGCCAAAGAAAGACGATGACGATCGTCACTCTTCAAATCAGCAAAGTGTTCCATCTCAAAGGATCGTACTGAATCAAGGACCCCGTGATAAGGGTTGCTCCTACAAGTATTTTGTTTCATGCAAACCCAAGGATATCACTGGGGAGAAAGGAGCTATAGACTGCATGACATGGTTGGATGAGATGGACACCGTGGTTGATATCAGCGGGTGTGCTGATAAGGATGTGGTAAAGTTCGTGTCTCAGTCATTCAAGGGGGAGGCATTAGCTTGGTGGAGATCTTTGATCCAGGCTATGGGGAAAATCCCATTGTACAATCTGACATGGGATCAGTTTATGACATTGATTAGAGAAAACTACTGCCCTCAGCATGAAGTAGAAAAGATTGAATCTGATTTCTTATCCTTGGTTATGAAGAACCTGGATTGCCAAGCTTACCTTACGAGCTTTAATACAATGTCAAGGTTGGTTCCTTATCTTGTGACCCCGGAACCCAAAAGAATAGCTCGCTTCATTGGGGGTTTAGCCCCAGAGATTAAGGCAAGTGTAAAAGCCTCTCGGCCAGCTACATTCAGGTCTGCAGCTGATATATCCTTGTCCCTCACACTGGATGCGGTCAGGCAGAGATCGCTGAGGAACACTGATGCTGAGAAAAGGAAGCGTGAGGATGATAGCTCACGGCGATCGGATAAGAGACATAGAGGAAACAATGACCACAAGAAGGGGTCTGGATCTAAGAAGGATGGGCATCAATCTGGAGATAAGCCCAAATGTAAGATCTGCAAGAAAAGTCACTTCGGGAAGTGCAGATATGAGTCGAAATCCCAGCAACAGACAAGGGCATGTGGGATTTGCACAAGACCTTAGACTGCAAGAAAATCAAGGATGCTACGTGCTATAGCTGCAATGAAAAAGGGCATATCAAGTCAAACTGGCCAAAACTTGCAAAGAAGACTGAGGATGGGAAAAAGACCAATGCAAGGGTCTTCCGGATGGATGCAAAGGAAGCCGTCCAGGACGACAATGTGATCACAGGTACCTTCCTCATAAATGATGTCTATGCAAGAGTACTTTTTGATTCAGGCGCTGATAAGTCGTTCGTAGATAATAAGTTTTGTGAATTGTTGAAATTACCTGTTAAAACCTTAAGTGTGAAATATGAGGTGGAATTAGCTGATGGAACCATAGAAACCGCATCAACCGTGTCAGATGGATGTGTTATATCCATTAGGAACCACTCTTTTCCATTGTCTTTACTCCCTTTGAAATTAGCCAGTTTCGATGTAGTAATAGGCATGGATTGGTTGTCTCACAACCAAGCCCAGATCGTTTGTGCTAAGAAGCAAGTGGTTGTTAGAGCTCCTCATGGCGAGCATTTGACAATCCAAGGAGATACTAAGTACGGAATGCCTGAGCAAGTATCCATGCTCAAGGCATCAGGGTGTTCGATGAAGGGTTGTGTTATCTACATGGCACAAGTAACCATTGATGAACCAAAGCCTAAGATCGAAGACATACCCATTATCTCTGAATATCCAGAGGTATTCCCTGAAGAACTACCTGGTTTACCCCCAGATAGGCAAGTGGAGTTCAAGATTGACATTATTCCTAGAGCAGCACCTGTTGCAAGAGCACCATACAGATTGGCACCAACAGAGATGAAAGAGTTAAGAACTCAACTGGATGATTTGTTAAGCAAGGGATTTATTCGACCTAGCTCATCTCCTTGGGGAGCACCAATCCTGTTTGTGAAGAAAAAGGATGGATCGATGCGTCTGTGCATTGATTATCGAGAACTTAACAAAGTTACTGTTAAGAATCGGTATCCATTACCCAGGATCGACGACTTGTTCGATCGAATTCAAGGAGCGAGTTACTTTTCCAAGATTGACTTAAGATCAGGATATCATCAACTGAAGGTCAAGGATGAAGATGTACTAGGACTCGTTACGGTCATTACGAGTTCTTAGTGATGCCTTTTGGACTCACTAATGCACCAGCCGCATTCATGGATCTCATGAACCGCGTCTGCAAGCCCTACATGGATAAATTTGTCATCGTCTTCATCGATGATATTCTTATTTACTCGAAGAATCAAGCTGACCATGAAAAGCACCTCCATTGCATTCTGAAACTGCTTCATCGAGAAAAGCTCTACGCCAAATTCTCTAAGTGTGAATTTTGGCTTCGTGAAGTCCAATTTCTTGGACATGTGGTTAGTGAACGCGGAATCCAGGTAGATCCCGCTAAGGTTGAAGCTGTCATGAATTGGCAAGAGCCGAAGACGCCCACAGAAATTCGCAGTTTCTTGGGATTGGCAAGATACTACAGGCGCTTTATTGAAAAATTTTCAAGGATTGCTGCACCCCTAACTTCTTTGACTAGGAAAGATATTAAGTTCAACTGGGGACCCAAGCAACAAGAATCCTTTGATATTCTTAAGCAGAAGCTAAGCAATGCACCTGTGTTGACATTGCCTGATGGAATAGAAGAGTTTGTGGTATACTGTGATGCATCACACACCGGTATGGGGTGTGTGCTTATGCAGAAAGGCAAGGTTATTGCCTATGCTTCTCGACAGTTAAAGGTTCACGAAAAGAACTACACCACCCATGACTTGGAGTTGGGTGCCGTAGTATTTGCACTAAAACTGAGGAGGCACTATTTATACGGTATTAAGTGTGTGATCTATTCTGATCACAAGAGCCTCCAGCACCTGTTTAACCAAAAGGATTTGAACATGAGGCAACGACGTTGGATGGAAACTTTGAATGATTATGATTGTGAAATAAGATACCATCCCGGCAAGGCGAATGTAGTCGCCGATGCCTTGAGTCGCAAGGAAAGAGTGAAGCCTATAAGAATCAATGCCAAGAGCATTGAGATAAAGAATGGTTTGAATGAAAGGTTGTTAGCTACACAGAAGGAAGCTGTGTTGGAAGCTAACTATCCTAATGAAAATCTAGGAGTAACTGAAGAACAATTTTCCTATGGCAAGGATGGAATTTTGAGGTTAAATGGACGAATATGGGTTCCAGTTTATGGAGGACTTCGGGATGTTATCCTGCAGGAAGCCCACAGCTCTAAATACTCCGTTCATCCTGGAGCTGACAAGATGTACCAGGATTTGAAAGCAAATTTTTGGTGGATAGGCTTGAAAAAGTCTATAGCTACCTATGTAGCTAAATGTTGTGCGCAAGTCAAAGCTGAACATCAGAAGCCGTCAGGTTTGCTACAATAGCCTGAACTTCCCACGTGGAAGTGGGAAATGGTGACAATGGATTTCATCACCAAGTTGCCAAGGACAAAGAAAGGAAATGATACCATATGGGTGATAGTAGATAGACTGACTAAGTCAGCACATTTCCTACCCATTAAGGAGACCTATAGCTCTGACATGTTAGCCCAATTGTACGTGGATAAGATTGTATCTCTACATGGCATACCAGTGTCTATTATCTCTGACAGAGATACTAGATACACGTCACAGTTTTGGAAAAGTTTCCAACAATCTTTGGGCACGCGCTTAAATTTCAGTACGGCTTACCACCCTCAGACGGACGGGCAGAGTGAGCGTACAATCCAAACTCTGGAAGACATGCTTCGAGCATGTGTGATTGACTTGGGTGGTAGTTGGGATAACCACCTGCCATTAGTCGAGTTCTCCTATAACAACAGCTATCATACCAGCAATAAGGCTGCGCCTTTCGAGGCCTTGTATGGTAGGAAGTGCTGAACGCCCGTTTGTTGGGCGGAAGTTGGAGATGTCCAACTGACAGGACCTGAAATAGTCCTGGAGACGACAGACAAGATTGTGCAGATACGCGATCGCCTTAAAGCTGCCAGGGATAGGCAGAAAAGCTACGCGGACTTAAGGCGTAAACCTCTAAAGTTTGAGGTTGGTGATAAAGTGTTGCTTAAAGTATCACCCTGGAAGGGAGTGATGCGATTTGGAAAGAAAGGCAAGTTAAGCCCCAGATACATAGGACCATTCGAGATCATCGAATGTGTCGGATCAGTGGCGTATAAGCTAAATTTGCCTGAAGAGTTCAGTGGTATTCATAACGTATTCCACATTTGCAATCTGAAGAAATGTCTAGCTGATAAATCGCTAGCCATACCACATACAGATGTGCACATCGATGAGAGCTTGAAGTTTGTTGAAAAACCTGTGTCGATCGAGGATCGACGGGTTAAGAAGCTTCGAAGGAAGCATGTACCGATTGTAAAAGTGAAATGGAGTGCCCGTAGAGGCCCCGAGTATACGTGGGAGGTAGAGTCCACAATGAAAGAAAAGTACCCTCATTTATTTCAGTAAATCTCGAGGTCGAGATTTCTTTTAAGGGGGTGAGGATTTGACACCTCGAAATTTCATGTCCAATATTATATCGACACGTGTCACGAGCTTAAAACGTGTAAAGGATTTCCTTAGAAGGACTAAAGTTGACGAACAAGAAACTATGTGAATATAAGGGTTCAAAATGTCAACAATGGATAAATATACTTTACAATAACCATACATGATGTTTATACCCTTAAACGAATAAATAATAAATCAGACGAAGCTAATTGTGAAAGAAAGTGAGAGATTACAAACTACAGGGGTTAAATGTGTCAACATGTTTAAAGTATACCTCTGCGTGGCCTTTTGGCAAACCCGAAGCTTTGTAACGATTAATTATGCTCACTAGAATGCATGATAAAAATTTCACCAAGTTTCGTTATCATATGAGAAAGTTATGATAAAATTCGTATACGAGGGGTTAAAAGCGTCGACATGTTAATACATACCTCTGAGCGACCTATGTATAAATCCCAACCCTTAACCTGTGTTATAAACATCTGATAAGCATCCTAATCCGGTTAATGCTAACAATGATTGATTCAAATTGTAAATAATGGGTTCCTATGAGGATATACACGACAACCTTCGTTTATGGACCTTTAAAAGAATCCAAGACAACTTTAGAACATGGCAAGGTGGTCATAACTGTTCAAGCGTGATCTAAAGGTCCCATACTGAAAATAGAGGCAGGCCCAAATTCGTAATATAAAGGTTGCCTCTTCAAAGCTTGAAAGGTTACAAAAATTTTTGCTTCTGGTAAGGGCTTACGGACCGCAAGGACTTGGTCTTACGGTCCGTAAGAGGCTCTTACGGACCGTAAGACCCTCCGCTTACGATCCGTAAGGCGGCCCCAGTAACAGAAAACGGGACAACTTCCTGTTTAACGAGTTTAACCGACTTACATTGCCATTTTTCACTCCCATGTGCAACCTAAACTAGTTCTTAGGCACTAGGGACACTTGTAATTGATCAGGGATCAATCCTAGAGTTGTTTGTCATGATCACAAGCAATCAAAGGCACTATATAAAGGCCTCATTGTTGCAACTTTGATCATTCATTCCAAACTCAACTTCTGATCATTTCTGGAGCTCAAGAGCCTTCCCTAAGCATCACTAGTCGTGCATAGGACTTTGGTAAGCTTCCTTAACCTTCCTTAATCGTGTTTTACTTAGTTAATTAGCTTAAAGTCAAACCGTCGTAATTAAGGTTTGACTTATCGATTAATCATTAAAGGTCTGATGTTTAGTCAAATTGAAAGTAGTTATAAGTTGGTAATTATGTGGGCAATAAACCCTTAAAAGGGCACCCTCTGATTCCCGCTCTAACTAGACATTTGTCAGGTCAAAGTTGTTTATAAAAAGTCAACAGAAACTTAATTTGCGAATTAACATGTAATTAGCAATGTAGAAGACATGTAACCTATTTTATCACTCATATAACTTGGTAATGAGTATAAGAACTGGTCTAAGCTTGTTTGATCCGACAATTTTCTGTTTAGGCTCGGTTCGGAACCTAAAGTCGCAAAACTTTGACTTTTGCTTTGACCTCAGTTCTGACCCAATTTAGATGGGTTTAGAAATGCCTTAGAGCTCCATTAGGACCAGCTAGTATGATAGTATAACCCTCTGTGTTTATACTACTCGACTCGTTGATTTTCCGATGTTTCCATTAAATGCCTAATGTTGACCAATATGCCCTTTTTACCTTAAAACGAGAATTTTAGAAATGTGAGAGGACAGTAATCTTTGTTACTGAATTATAAACTTGTCCCTAAAATTTCATATCAGTTCGAGGTCTAGATTAGGAGTTATGTTCAATAGCGCACTTAAAAAACTTTTTGTTAATTAAACGGCGCGATTAGCATAAAGCCTATCTAAACCCAGTTTTTTTGACACCGAACCTTTTACCCACTGATGTAATATAATATCTTGGGATTTTTAAAGATTTTTAATTATTTTTAACCTGATCATAACCTAAGGTTATTACCTTGATTCGGTAAATACCGATTATACCCTTTTCGCTTATAAAATGAGTTTTACAAAATATTTTGACACCAATTCAATTATTACTGATTTTATATGATAAATGAAGTATTTTGAACTTTATAAACTGATCAGAAAACTCAGATTTCCTGTTTAACCCGGAAATCGCTTAAAACGGCTTTTTACGCGTATTAAACACCTAGTATTGGTTTAAAACCATTATGTCATATAAGACTTATCACCAACTGATATAACCTGTTAAAATAAGTTGTTCTACTGATTATCTCAGACCCAAGTCTCAGAATTATAATTAATCTCTTTTATAATCTTTAAAATGACCAAAATACCCCTACGGGGCTTAAATTGGGATTAAAATCGATTTGGACATAATGGAAGGTATCCTACTGATATCACAACATATTTAAGGCATATTAACTTAGGAAACCTGTAAATGACTCTTTTGGTTACCCGTTACGCTTCTTACGCATTCGGTTCGGTTTATGTAACTAGTTTGCATAAATTAGCCGAAACGGGTCGAACCTTATCATATTTATCTCAAAATCCAGAATGTGTTTAGTTTACCCATATTATACAAGTCTTCAAACTTGTCGGGTCTAAATCACATTCTATTCCGGTCTTCGCTTAATCACGCGTTCGAACCGTATTTTCCTTTAAAACTAACCGGTCTAAGTTTAGGCTTAATTAAGGACCCGTTAGGATTCTAATAGGTTATTATAAACCTTCATTCCAGAATAGGAGACCCGGTAAAAGCTACGTGCACTTGCTTGTTGTGAATATTACTTGCAAAGGTAAATACTTTTAACTTATTTTCCCTTATACGGGCTTGGGGTACGGTATATAAAATACCGCTTGGTCGGGCATTCGACCTTAATCGATTGGTGGTTAAGTATTATCGAGATGACCAGTTTGAAAATATGTTTTGTTGCTTAAACGCCTTTGGGGGGTTAATGACCATGTCCCGGATATCCTTGGCATCATTTTACGAAATGGCCACGACCTAAGCACGGGGTGTAGGCGTACACCCGTCAGTGTCTAAATAAATAATGTGGTGTGTCTATTGATCTTTAACCCGGCACGAACCGGGCTACTGAACGCATAAGAAACATGTAATTCTTTTACAAGTATTATGTTCAATTAATTATCCCAAGTTATAAAGAGTTTTGTGCCACGCGCATTCAAATCAATTTTATTAAACTTTTAAAAATGAGTCAGTTGATTGTATTTACCAGTGTAAACTGACGTATTTTCCCAAAAAGGTTAAGTGCAGGTACTACGCGAACTAGGCTGGCTTTCTCCTAGCGTCCACAATAAGTCTCGCAAGCTTGGATGCCATAAAACTGTTGAACAATATTTCCTTTTATTTTTGATCCGCCTGTGGATCTGTTTCAACTATTTGTGATACTTAATATTACAATTTATTAAGGTTGAAATATATCTATATTTTGCTTCCGCTGTGCATTTAAATATTGTGTTGTATGACTATGATGATATCAACTACGTCACGATACTCCCCACCGGGCCCACCGGCGATACGTGGAAATATCGGGGTGTGACAAATCCAGAAAAAATCATTGAGAAAGAACCTACATCAAGTCTGCAAACACACATTGAAAATCCTTTATTGGTACAATCATCTTTTAGCGAAGAAACTCCATCATTAATGTTGGAGATAATCGAAAAGACAGATGAAGCAGAAAAAAAATCAAATAAAAAAAATCAAAATGATGAGGTACCATCATTTGATTTGAAAATTTCTCAGTTGTCTTCAAATGTGGATGATTGTGAAGTGAAAGATGATACTACTCGCCACGCTACACAATCCAAAAATCAAACGGAATCTGAAAATAAAATAAGCGAAAAAGAAGTTGAAACTTTTGTTCAAATTACTGGGATACAAACAATGTTTGATAGAATTGAAGAACAGAACACTGAAAAAGAAATCAGTGATCTGATTCAAAACACATCATTCTTGAACCCACAAGAAGATCCGTATAAAACACCTGCAAAACCTATTCAGGAAGAACAACCAACAAGTGATATCAACAAAACAGAACAAATAATCACAAAGATAGTATGACCAGATCGACAGAAAAATGTAGCAGAAGCATTATGTTCTCCATACTATCAAAGACAAATAGCAATGAACGAAGCAAGAACGACACACGAAAACAACATATCGGGATATGCTTTCCATGCAGAAGGAGAAATAATGTACAAAATCATTTATATACACTAACACAAAACAAAAAAATCAAAATATTATAATTTAATATTTTTTTTTTTTGCAGGGACACTCTCTTTGAAATTAAAGATCATGTATTTATGTCGAGATATGCTGCAGAAACAATGAGGCCAGGATTGGAAATAACAAGAGAAGTAATCAATTGTTGGGCATGTATTTTGAATGAAAAAGAAAAAAGAAGATCAAAAGACAACAAAACTCCAAGATTTTTTTGTACTATTCGAATGCTGGTAAGATCTATAAAACGCAATTTGTCTGTTTTATACAAATAATATATGTTTAATGAAGTTTTTTGAAGTATGATTGAATGGATATCACAAAACGCAATAACAAAAAGAGCTGAAACCTATACATCATAAAACGCAATACATTTTTTTTTCTTTTTTGTTCTTATCAGAATTTTTATACATACTTACATTGTATTGCTAGAACCTATAGCATTAGAAGAAACCTTCTCTTTACATGTCCGACTGTTATGTCCTTTTCCACCACATATACGGCACGATTTCTGGATCTTTGATGATTTCTGAATTGCAATCTCATGATTAGACTTAATCCTTTTTTGTACACTGCATCCTTTTGTCCTTATTTTTATCGGGACACGAATCATAGAATCCGACTTTTCTAAGTTCCCTCCAATATCAGCAAACCTATCTTTGCGACTAGGAGGCGGCGCAGCAACCATAACCTCATCCGCTTTATCAATATAACCTTTAATATGATCTCTGTAACGACACAGCTCATCTAAATCCCCAACCAACCTATTAACCATATATTCATTTGCTACAACGATTTCTCTAAAAACTTTATCAATTTCACTATTCCTACCAATTTCATCAAACCGAATATTGCAATGAATTGAGCCATTTGAAACAACATCTCTCATCCATCTTCTAAGAACATATCTTCTTGGAAACTTAGTTATATCATCATACCGTAGAACATAAAATATATGCCGGCACAATATACCAAATTGTTAAAACCGTTTGCAAGTACAACTTATACTTAAACCATCTTCTTGTTTACTGTATTCAACCTGTAAATAAAATTAAAAAAACGATATAAAATTAATGAAATGTAATATAAAACGCAATGAATAATAAATATAATAAAGAAATTTAGTATATGATCATATAATGTTAAAACGCAACAAACTTTATGATAAAACGCAACAAATGGTGGAAAAAATAAAACGCAATAGATGTTTAAAACAATATTAATTTAAAAAATACCTTGAATAAAGATGTGCATGGCTGTTTGAAATCCTTTATGTCATAATATTGAATATCACCCACAGTATCATGAGACTTTGACATACACTTTGTAATGGAAGCATCAATTTCAATCCGAGTATCTTTAAAAATTGTTTTGGTATATATTTCTTATGCTTGTTTCTCCAATACAAAGTCACTCCAGGTCTTAGACTGAATATACCTTGTATCATGATCATTCCTCCTGTGCTCATGCCTTTGAAAATCCATTGCAGTCTCAAAATGAGTGAAAAATTCAACAAGTGTACATCTTGGATTACAAAACTGACCAAAGAAGTAATTCTCGCTTTCACATCTAGACGTAGTACGCATAAGACCAGCCAAATTCTCTCCATGGTAATAAGAGGGTATCCAATCAAAACGAAGATCGTACGTATCTTTTAACCATTCATGATTTTCTAATCCAAAAGTAGACATTATTGAATGCCACTTAGTTTCAAAATCTTCTGGAATAATAGTATCATTCCAAACAACACGAGTCATTCTTGTATTAAACTCAATATTGGATGACAAAACAGGACCAACCTGTATAAAAAGCAATAAAATTATTAAACATAAAACGCAATAATTTAAACTATGTAAAAAGTTGCAGTTTATAATATCATAACATGTTTTCATTTATTCTTCTCATAAAACGCAATATCATGAAAATGATAAAACTAATACATCATTGATAAAACGCAATTGTATTGTTATATTAAAACGCAATTATATTGATAAAAATGTTTGGGGATCTTATTGTATAATACATAAAACCCAACAAAAAAACCTATATAAAAATTGCAGTTTAATAGATCATAAAACGCAATTTAATACCTTTGTCTTCAATTTCTCCCATATATGCCACATACATAACCTATGTCTACTTCTTGAAAGAACATCCTTAATAGCTCTCTTCATTGCAGCATCTTGATCAGTAACAACTTTAGGCTCATTTCCAAAAGCATTAAACAAAGCACCTTAAAAGTCATCGATAAGAATCTGCAGTCTTAGAACCAAGTAATGCACCACCAAATGTGACATTCCTAAAATGATTATCAATCCCAGTAAATGGTACAAAAACCAAATCATATCTACATAAAACAAATTAATAAAGCATTAGAAAAAAAAGAAAAAGGAATATATAACGCAATAGGATATATAATGCAATAAATGAAAAAAACTTACTTGTTTGATTTATAAGTAGCATCAAAACCTACTATGCCACCAAATACTGTATAATTTGTTTTTGATTGCTCATCAGCCCAGAAAAGTCATTTCAATCTTCTATCATCACCAATAACATAATCACATGTGAAACCAGGAGAACATTCTTTCTTCCTAATAAGACCCCTAACTACCATTTCTGCATCATACTCTCCTATGTAAAGATTCAAATCCCTTCTATAGTTCTTACAATCAACTTTACTAGCACCAACTTCACCAAAACCACCATACATTGTTTTCATAATATTGAATGCTTTAACAGGTCCAATATTGATTGCAGACAATCCAGATATAAAACTTTCTTTAACATAATCAATACTTCTGGCAACAGGCAAGAAATGAATATCTTCATCTTCAACAAAGATATGATTATGTTCTTCTTCAAGGTAGTAGATTTTAAACATATTATTGTTCTCTAATATTAATTTCACATGAGCATTGCATCCAACTCTTTTTGAACCTCTATTACGTCTAACAATCTTTTTACTATTCTCATCAACTAAACCAGAATCTATTTCTTTGCTAACATGAAATCCTTCTTTCGAGCAGACAATATATCTTATTTTCACTAAACCACCACCATTTTTCCAAGAGGTATTTTTTCTTGCAGAAAAACCTGCAGCAAGTGCATATCTCTGATAAAACGCAAAAGCCTCATCAAATGATTTAAAAAACATTCCAACAGAAGGTCTAATGGATCCACTGACTTTAGGTTTGTAAAACTTTCTTCCACTGTTTAAGCATACACGTTCCTCCCATTTGGAAATGTGATCTGAAACATAACAAATAATTATAAAACGTAATACCTCTTATATAATCATGTTTTTAGAGTTAATCTTAAAATATGTAATTCAAAATTGAAAAAATACAAACCTTTAAAGTTTGTATATCATCTAATGTGGTTAAAAGCATAAAACGCAATAAGTTCAGTAAAACGCAACAAATGATAAACAAACAAAACAATGTATAAAAAAAATAAAAAAAACTGTTAAATTGTACATCAATGACAGTTATGTGCTTTATATTAGAACAATTACGAATTTAAAGTCTGTATGCATATACTGTGAATAAAATTATAAAACGCAACAAGTTCATTAAAACGCAATAACTGATGAACAAACAAAACGAACAAATTAAGTTAAATTATACAACAATAACAATAAAACATATGAAAAATCAAATATTAATAACAGAAAGACGAATTATAAAACGTAAAAGATTGAATTTCGGCAATATAACAAAAAGTTACTCAAAATTGAAGCTATACTTACCAACAGAGTCTGCAGAAGACATTGACGTTATCGAATTGACGAACAAAACAAGATTATTGCTTGAAAAAAAGGTGAATTTGCGATCGATTGCGATTTAGGGTTAAGGAATCTAAATTCTGTTATGAAATTGATGAACTAAGAGAAGAGGTAACAAAATCTAGTAAAGTATTAGAAAGAAGATATGATAATGTAAAATGACGAAAAAGGCCCACGCGTCCAAAATTTTAAAAATAACAGATGAACGACTAAGATTGCTTCCTATACTTCCTAGCGAATATAAACTTCCTATTTGATCCCCACCATACTTTTCTATATTATCACTATCTCTTGTATAACTTTTTTATAATCAAATTGTACGACCGGTATTGATTTTGTTCATTTCATTGCCATCGCCATTACCCCTACAATACCGACAACCAGTATAGTTTACAACACAAAAAAAATAAATTATACTTAACACGAGTCAGTTTGTTAAG
The DNA here is from genome assembly GCA_030545235.1 of Helianthus tuberosus. Lineage (NCBI taxonomy): Eukaryota > Viridiplantae > Streptophyta > Magnoliopsida > Asterales > Asteraceae > Helianthus > Helianthus tuberosus. The sequence continues at coordinate 184,124,096 of CM060403.1, read as the reverse complement.
GTACATGTGGTTGTATATTATAGCTTACGATACAAAAAAAAAGTTTATTTAGAACAACAACAACGCAAAAGTCCAAAACCAAACCACCAATTTCAGACCACATCCGCATTGTAAGAGGTTGACTTTGGTGGTCCAGTTTGGTATAGGGATGAGCTCGGTACCGGAACCGAAAGTACCGGTACCGAAAATCCCCAAAAGTGGGTACCGGTATTCGAGGGTAAAAACCGGTACCGAACTGGTACCGAACTGGTACCGTACCGGACCGGTACCGAACCGGAACCGAAAATGTCAAAAGTCGGTACCGAATCGGTACCGAAAATGTACCCGGTTCGGTAAATTCGGTACCGGTACCGGTATCAGGTCCAATTTGCTCATCCCTAGTTTGGTATAGCAAACTAGTCCGGTTTGTTTAAGTGGGGACAACATACACCCATGCATTTTTTACTGTAAAAGTAGGGTGTGGTGTGTAGGTTTGGAAAAAAAAATGTTGAGATTTGGAATGATGTTGCGGGTGATGTGACGGGTTTTGATTTTGGATTTTAACCAGCATTGTGGATGCTTTTACAACGGTGTCATTACACAAGTGTTGTCTGATGTAGCCCAAAAAATTAAAGTCGTCTAACCCAATAAATAAAGTCATGCTTTACATCGATCGAATACCGATACTGATTCACATAATATCAACACCGGTATCGAAGTTGTCCGGTCGGTACCGATTCTATTCGTCATGGAATCGGTACGGTACTGACCCTCGATGTAGCCTATGATACCAAAGAACTCTCTTTCGAACAAACTCCGTTTTCAACCAAAAAAAAATTATACCGTAATAATGAGAAAAAAAAGTTTTAAACATAGCTACATATTTAGTTTTTTTTTTCTTTTAACTAACGAACGCAATATAAAATAAAAACTATATTGGTAAAAGTTAACGAGTTAAAGGTGTATATTATTTTATAATAGTATAAGGGGTGAAAATTAAAAAATTAAAAATAAAGATACTACTCATAAAAGTTTGTTTTCAAAGTGTGTGCATATAGTGCAATTTGCTTTCGGTGGGCCAGAGATTTTACTAAAGTGAGTTTTCGGTCGATAGGTTTTCTTTGAAATGGTGGGCAAGCCTTGTTACAAGCGTTGTCCGTGCTTGCGGAGCGTGGATGATCTTTCGCCTTTGAGTTTGCCTAGATGATGACTAAGCTGATTTGTATTAGTTGGCCGTTAATAAATATATAAATACAATATATAATATAGTGGTTTAGTCTTTTTATTTGTTTTGTTTATTACACATTTATAGTGCGCCTTGTATCTTTCCAAATGCTTGTACTCATCTGACATCTCATATCTCTAAACACAAAAGATGTATTTAAATTGCCTTTTATTTGGTTTTTAATGCTTGTACTCATCTCTATCTGTAGATAAAGATGTTATGTTTTCTTTTTGGGTTAATCAAAATATAAAAAAAGTCACATTTCTTCACAATCAATATATGATTAGTCTTCTTATTTGCAGGGTCGCAAATGATATACGGGAAAGGATAAAAATATTGTGCAAAAACATGATATTATCCGGAAATTCGATAACAAAAAAAATTGTGTAGATTTCCTCATTGTTGATAGGAGATACATAAAAATACAAAATGATGATGCAGGTTATTGTATCGTCTAATCTATGATTCATGTAGAAAGCGAGGAACAACTAGTTTTAATAATGTCAACCTCAATGCGGAAAAAGTTTTTGAGGACATTAGTTCCTGGGATCAAAGGTAAAGCAAACTTTAATTGTTAGATTGGAATGAGTGATGTAATTTTGATGTGTTTTCTTAACTTTGTATTTTGCTATCTATCTCTGGCTAGAGGTGCTCGTTTTTTTTTTTCTTCCTATGTGAATATATACTTTGTTTGTCGGTAAAAAATTGATTATGATTGGTCGAGAATCTTTTAAATTAAAAAAAAAAGATGAAAATATAATTCTTTTGTAAGCCAAAATAAAATCATAATAAAAACTCATCTTTTGTTTTTATTCTTATACTTTCACAATGTACAAGAAATTACAAAGAAACTTCAATTTACCCCGGCCGTTAATCATGCATGATTCGGTAAGAAAAAGTTTATTCACAAATTCAAGGCTTTATAAACAAAGCACACATCATCATCAATTAAATGATGTATGATAATACATCATTTAATTCAATATATCATTAAGATATCCCTGTAATCTTCAAGCGATTTTAGCCATTTAAAAACAATATACTATTTTATTGCTAATTCCTAATACAACTTCTAAAGTAATATCAATTTCGTCGGTTCGATTTGGATGGTGAGAGGCGGAAGTGTGAGGGAATGCAGGAGATAACGTGGAAGGAAACGGCGTAAAGGAACGCATAAGGTAACCGATGATACTGACACGTGGCGTGTGACGTTATAAAAAAATCAGTCAATGTAGCACCTTGCCTTTTAATAATATTGAGCAATCATCGTTTGAAAATCGGATAATTGTAACATATCATGTAGTCAGTTTCTATGCAGTTTCAATTTATATATCTCTACGTATTTAATCATTCTTACCATAAGACAGTGTGTAATGGGGCGCTTTGGCCAAGCATGGCGCCCAAAAAACGCCCGGAACACCAATACTTGGGGCGGTATGAATTGAATTTGGGGGGAGGGCGCGATATTGATAGCGGCGGTATGGGGAGGGTTTTAAAGGATTGGACCAATCAGAAACAAGCAAGCTTTTTTATATTAATTAATAAAACTGAAAATTATTAAATAGGTAATGATGGGTATGGGCTTTATGACTACGGGCTTAAAATGCATAACGCCCCATAACGCCCACCCGCACACATGGCGCGCCACGTGTCGCATAACGCCCACAAAGGGACGTTATGACTACACATGGCTTAAGTATTCTTACAATCTCCAAATATTTATCTTACTTTCCAGAAAAAAAAAAGTTGGGCGGTTGCCGGTTTAGAAGTCAAGACGTGTGACTTGAACTGATTATTATTTTATTATTATTAATTTAAAAATAGTAAATGAATAAATGAAAAAAGAGTGGGTCAGACCCTGACTGACAAAGGAGACATGTGTGATTATACCATTTAGATTTTCCTAGATCTCACAATCTCCTCAAGATCTCTACTTTCTTCCTTCCTGTCTCCTTTCCTCTTTCCCCCATATATATACCCACCCCCACTCATATATCTCCATATCTCCTTCATTCATTCTACATATAACCAATCTCACACATCAAAAACACTCCTCTCATTTCTGATTTCAATTTTCATTTCATGAACAAAATGTTAAATGATCAAGAGCTACACGTTCTCGCCGTTGATGACAGCAACATCGATCGCAAAGTCATCGAGAGGCTCCTCAAAGTCTCCTCTTTCAAAGTCACTGTTGTTGATAGCGGATCCAGAGCTTTACAATATCTAGGCTTATTAGAAGACAACAACACCAATAATCATTTCGATGTACGTTCCTTTCTTCATTTCATTTCATAATTTTCGTCATGTTTCACTTTATTAATAATATTAAATCATAACAGGATTTGAAGGTAAACATGATTATCACGGATTATTCTATGCCTGGAATGACCGGATTCGAGCTCTTGAAGAAAATCAAGGTTTGTATTTTGTAACTTGGAACCCTAATTTTGAGACCAATTTATTTTCAAAATTGACGTTTTTGAATTACGATTTTGCAGAATTCATCAACGTTGAAGGAGATTCCTGTAGTGATCATGTCATCTGAGAATATCCTAACACGCATCGACAGATGTTTGGAGGAAGGGGCAGAGGATTATTTACTGAAACCGGTTAAGCTATCGGATGTTAGACGATTAAAGGATTCGATATTAAAAACCGAAAACAGGGTAGTGGAAGAGGTGGAGAACAACAGGAAGAGGAAGAGGGGTGATGATCGATTGCCGGTGTTGCCGTCGTCGCTTTCGTGTCATAAGAATGTGTCGTCGATGTCTCCGCCTGCTTCGCCTCAACAAGCTGCACCTAAGCTTTGCTGATTCAGTGACAGTTTTTGACTAACTAGATGTAGGTAGGGGTTTTGAGGTCTAAACATTGTAAATGTAAGCATGTTGTTCAACATATTTTGACATCAAGGGACAATATGGGATGTTGATTGTCACACAACATGAATTTTTGTTAATGAATATACTTATTATTTAACCTAGTTTTTGTTTGGCTAGAGGGTAGTTACCATTTGTTATTGAATGAGATCTCATTTTGTGACAAAAGCCATGAACTAGGCAAATTTGAGGTATTTGGGTGAAGGGGATGCCTTTGGGATGGGGGTTTGGGTTAATCGGGCTGGGCGAGAGCCAGTATCGGATCTAGAAAATCATTATAGGGCCAACGTTTCAAAAAGAAGATATTTCTGTATGTAGGGGTAACGAAATCGAAAAAACGACAATCTTTTTCAAAATTTACACTACTGCCTGACCGTCAAGGACAACGGGGGTTGCCCCTTGTTACACTCTATATCCGCCCCTGGCGAGAACATTGCCGCAAATCGCTCATGATGAAAATCGAGGATAAAAAGCATGGATGGCGAACCCGAGTGTGACAAGGAGTGGAAAACTTGGATGGATGAAAAACTGCAGGCCCTTTGGATGAAATACTTGAAATGCCCCTTGCAATTTGGGTTCATTCGGGTAAAATTGATATCACATTTCCTTTTATTTTTAGTCAGAAGATTTGGACCACTATATCATTGTGCCAACAGTGAAACCACCCGATCATATCTATCTCCACCAAACTATAATGCCTATTCACATTTCCCTGTTGATGACTTCATTTGGATTAGTTGGGTTCATTTTAGGGGTGCCCCTGTACCCTTGTCAGAAAATATGTTTCTCTTGTTAGATCTGATGTATAAGATCATGATGTAAGACTATTTGATGTGCAATATCATATGATATCATGTTATGAAATACAGCCATAAAAAATAGGTGTATTTATTTTATAAGTCTATATCTATTACCTCAAGTTTATATTACTTTTATTAAATCTTCATGTCATGTACAATAATAGTCATGTATTTAACATAGACTCATAATATACATGAAATTATTGTGTGCATCATCTCTAAGCGTTGTATGTCCAATAATTCGGTACACTAGAATAAGTTGGTGTGTATCCATGTGACTGATTAAGAAAACACATCTTTAGGTTAGCTTTTCAAGAATCAAAATTATGTAAGATGACAAATCTTTAGAGTATTCTTATTTTCTTGATTAAGAAAAACATTTAACTATGTAAGATGACAAATGTAAGTATTCTTGTTTTCCTGATTAAGAAAGCACATTTAACGAGTCCTAACATAATATACTATTAAACTAATATAAAGAGATGTAATATATGAGATATTGATTAGTGGGTTGGGACACCAAATATATAAGTTAGTGGAAAGGATCCTCAAATTATTATATCAATTTTTATTCATAGTTGGTATAAAATATCAACCACTAATACGAGTTGTTGTAACATCATTGAGATCACATTAAAGCTTAATAAGTTAATGAAATATATATTAATAAACTAATGAGACGTAGCAAATGGTTAATGAAAACAAATATATCACTTTGAGTAAAGTCCTATTTGAGTCCCTGTGGTTTGTGCAGTTTAACCATTTGAATCCAAAAACCAAAACTGTTTTGATTTGAGTCCCTGTGGTCTCTAATTTTAACCATTTGAGTCCCTGTGGTCTCTAATTTTAACCATTTGAATCCAAAAACCAAATGTTTCTGATTTGGATGTTGTTTACTTTTGGATTCAAATGGTTAAAATTAGAAACCACAGGGACTCAAATCAAAACAGTTTTAGTTTTTGGATTCAAATGGTTAAACTGCATAAACCACAGGGACTCAAATAGGACTTTGCTCTATCACTTTACTTTGACGTTTAATTTAATTATATTATTAAGATAGCTCAAGGATAGTATAATTTTAATGTAACGAATGAGATTTCCTGACATAGGTATATTATTTTTTATTTGAGTTGAATTATAGTATATTTTTACAAACTAAAAGTACTTTTCAAAGATATCCATTATCTTTCACAACCTCTTCTTTTAATATTCTACAAAATCATGCACCAAATCAAAATAATATATTTTATAAACCAAATAATATTAAACAATTGACGTAGTCATAAAGATTGGACAGAATCCTAAGCTAAGAAACAAAAGAAATAAAAAAGGACACGGCGTATCTTTTTTGAGGGGCCATCTCTTTTGGAAGTTTAAGTGAAATTAACGTCGGATTATTTAATAACAGTCAAAGTCCAAAATCCCTGAAAAGTCAACAAACATCCACACCGGGACCCGTTAAATCATAAATGGTAATTTTGAAGGCCATACAACAAATTTGACCGAAACAGAAATTTATTCAACTCTGACCAAGTCAACAAGATACATGTTAAAAATGTAGTAAGGTATGAACACATTACATGGTACGATACGACAAAGTATGTGACACCTTGTAAACGGGACCATTGCATAGATATAAACCGGTTAGGAATACAATATATACGGATACCCGGCATAAAATATATCGAATGAAAATGTCAAAGAAAGCGGAAGCTATTGTTGGTACAAAAGAATTGTGGTATGGCTTGCTCGGGTTCCGTGAGTCTTCGTAAAACTTTAAAAAACATGTAAAACATGTGTGATCAAACTTGTCGTCAGTTTACCGTGTGGTAATATCAACCACTCATAATGACTAAGCAATAGAAATGAGGGACATGTAGCTGAAAAGGGGGGATGCGGGTACGAAGTTAATTGGAAAAGTACATAAACCGTGAGTTACCTGAATGAAAAGGCGAATACAAGAATTTGGTTGCCATATAATCTTTACATAATTTTGGGGGATGAAAAGTCATTTTTTAAAGATACGTGAGCATAAAAGGCATATGCTCAGATTTGATTCGTGTATCGTTTATTTCTTGGATTTTTTTTCCGTATTATTATATACATAAAATGTCAATATATCAGTAATGTACAAGATTAGGAAATAGGAACGTAGAGGATGCTATCTTGAGTACTCTTAAGTATTGTGAGACAGTGAGAACTTGTGAAAAAACCAATAAAAAAAGTTATATTATTATTGTTATTGTTATTGTTATTGTTATTGTTACTGTTATTAAAATACAGCATTAAAAAACAATTTTCTCTTCAATTAATTCATACCCCCTCTTTAAATTACTCATAAATTATTTTTACACATGTGAACTTTTTTTAAAATTTTCGAATATATGTATATTAAACACGTAAATCTATTTTTTAATGTTGTATTCTAATATAATATAATATAATGATACGCATAAAAAAGATTGAATTCGAAGGATTTAGACTAAGTTTTCATGGTTCACACGAAATATATAAGTTCTCATTTTAACCTCAAAACGTATCTAATAACTATACTGATGAAATTAGTGTACAACGATAATTACCATATAGATATAACATATTTTCATGATTTTTTTTTTTTTTGTGTGAAACTTAAAGATGCAATGCATGTCAAATCTTTTCCTCCTTTATTCTTAAAAACACAATAAGATACTCAAATTCATTTGACATCTTTTCCTCCTTTATTCTTAAAAACCTAATTCATCAATAAGATAATCAAATTCATTAGACATCTTTTCCTCCTTTATACTTAAAAACCTAATTCATCAATAAGATACTCAAATTCATCACATTTCTTGTTGATGAAATTCCCATAGGTGTAGAGAGAGTGGAAAAAATATTCTAGCATGTTATATCCTTTTAAAATATATCAAATATTCCTATGAATATATTACAAATTCTAAATAATTAAAAAAAAAACTATATACTTGATCACATGGTAAGTCAAAATTTCACTTTTGGTTATAACTTTATGATTGCAATTGTTCACTCACCCATCACATTATTTGTCCATGGAGTGGATGGACATCTATTGTTTCACGTTTGCCTGGCGATCAAGGTGACGTTGGTGGGCAGCGACAACAATGGGGGAGAGGGGTGGGGGCAATGGAGGCAGCGGAGCGACTTGTAGGTGGGTGATGAGACAACGGGAGTGGAAGCTGCTCAACCATTTGGTGTCATTTTTAAGTTGGATTTTTTTTTTTTTTAAACTTGCTCAAAATAATTCGTTAAACTGACTCAAAATCACTTAAATTGATCTAAATGAACCTATGAACAATTTTTTTAATCTAAATCAACTTTTTTTTTTGATGAATGGTTAACAAGTGTAGTTTTGTATAGTAAATCTTCAACAGTGGGTTTTGTTACATTTGATTATTTATTCATTTTATTTATACTTATTTCTTAAAAAGACCATAACTATTAGTCTATTACTACATCCGAGAGGATAAGTTTGTTTTTCAACTTACCACATTAGTATTTTTCCTTGTTAGCTTCACAAGGCTTGAACCGAGTCAATCTACAATGCTTATTGTAATCACCTTACATCATCGATCATATCGTCTATGGCAAAAACATTGTTTCTTTTATAAACTAAAACACTGACAGCAATGGTGATGTACTCCACAGGCTGCAGGCCAACAACTTATGCAAACGGCCAACAAACTCAATATTATTATTATAACAGATGAACAAGTACAACCATTGGCATATGTCGCAGTTTAGATTACTAATCCTTTTTTATAAGATAAACACAGGGATGCTATTAAATAAACCAATAAATAAATGTGCATAAACCTCGTAAATTACAATATGCAGGCAAAACTATAGTTATAACTTTGAGGAGATCTATTATCTATGATCAGTTTATCAACTGATCAACATTTTATTGCTCGGAGTTCAAGCTTGAATGGGTCACTCGACGTACGAGGCTGTTGTTTTAACAGCTTTAACGACGTTAATACTTTCTGGAATTTGTTTTTATTTTTTCTACAGGTATGTTATGGCAAAAAAGAGACGTATTGATTTCGGTTTGAAGATAGAACGAGAAGATACGATCGTAAATTCCAGAGAACTGCGGCAACGTGGTGGCACTTTGAAAGGAGTTTTGGTAGAAGAAAATGGTTTAGAAGTTCTTTATTTGAGAAAGCTTGAAGATGGACAACTAAGAACTTGTGTCTGGAATTCAATAGAAGAACAAGAGAAGAGAGTTGATAGCAGAAGTCATGATCCACTACCACCGCCACCGCCACCAGAAGTTGTATTAGAGACGTATTCACCGTCACCAACACCATCACCGCCTCTGCCACCACCACCACCACCGCCACCACGATTTCATAAACCATCGCCAGCACCTCCACCACCACCACCACCACCAACGTTGCAGATTCCATCTCCTCCAACTCCACCGCCACCGCCACCACCGGCATTCCCTAGAAAGACAGCTGCCAAAGTACCGCCACCCCTAGTGTTCCCGAGAAGGAACCCTGCAGTGCCGCCTCCAGCGTTTCATTCAGGAAGCTTTAGTTCATCAATGAAACCGCCTACTGCACCAAAATTAATAGCGGATGATGCAAACGAAGAACGTTCAAAAGGTAACCATGAAGTCCCCAAAAAGATGAAGCCGTTTCACTGGGATAAAGTGAATACTGATGCAGATCATTCCGTGGTGTGGAACGAGATTGTAGATGGCTCTTTGAGGTAAGAGAATTTTTAAAATTTTGAAATTATTGATCTGACCGTTGAATTCTAATATTTGTTATTGATCTACGATATCAGGTTTGATGATGAGCTTATAGAAACCTTGTTTGGATACAATGCCACAAAGAGAAACTCTACAAAAACAAGATACTTATCACCTGCCTCAACTTCAACTCCATCGGTTCAAATATCAATTCTTGATCCTCGAAAATCACAAAACATAGCGATCGTTCTCAAATCGCTAGCGACTTCGCGCAAAGAGATCATTGAAGCCCTCTCCGAGGGCAGAGGATTAAATACAGATATTCTCGAGAAACTGACAAAAATATCACCAACTGTAGAAGAAGCTTCTAGAATCCTCCAATTCAACGGGAACCCGACGAAACTGCCGGATGCTGATTCTTTCCTTTATCATATACTTAAAGCCATCCCCACAGCATTCACCAGGATCAACGCAATGCTTTTTAGATCAAACTATGACCCCGAAATATTGTATCTGAAAGAATCATTGCAAACCCTTGAATTAGGATGCAAACAGTTAAGAGCTCCTGGGATTTTCCGGAAACTTCTGGAAGCTATTCTCAAGGCGGGTAACCGTATGAATGCTGGAACCGCAAGAGGCAATGCTAAAGGGTTTAATCTTAGCGCTCTTAGAAAACTTTCGTATGTTAAGAGCAGTGATGGGCAGACTACTTTACTTCAATTTGTTGTCGAACAAGTGGTTCGAGCTGAAGGTAAACGATGCGTGATTAACAGGACTAATCAAGATTCTGATATAATGATAGCAAAAGAAGAGAGAGATAAACAATACTTAATGTTCGGTCTGCCTGTTCTCGGAGGAATAAGTACAGAATTCTCGTATGTGAAGAAAGCGGCGGCATTAGATTACGACAGTCTGATAAGCACAAGTCCGAATCTGACTGCGCGAGTCAGTGAGATTCGGGAACTTGTGACACAATGTGGGGCGGGTGGAAGAGGCGGGTTTGTTAAGGAAATGAAGGAGTTTCTAGAAGAATGCGAAGACGAGCTAAAGGTCGTGAGGGAAGAACAAACAAGGGTTATGCAGCTCGTGAAGAAAACTACCGATTTTTACCAAATTGGATCATCCAAAGACAAAGGGGGACATCCACTTCAAATATTTGGTGTTGTTAAAGATTTTCTTGATATGGTAGATCAAGTGTGTGTGGATCTCAGTAGGAAGGTCCAAAAGAAGAATGTGAAGAGCGTGGGCCCTTCGTCACCATCCCCAAGGGCCGCATTAATGGGCCAAAACATGCAGTTGTATTTTAACCCTGAAAATTCTAGTGATTCAGAGGATGATTTCTAAGGTTTGTTTACAAGTCAGAATCTAGATTCTTTTAGTACCATTGTATGTTTTGCATCGGTTTCAGATTGTTCCAGTGTATTCATTTGATCAAATAACTTCCTCATATTACAGTCTTGCTATTCCAAAAGGCACAAAACTGCAAATTCTAATCTACAGTTGTTAGGACTGTGAAGTAATTATAGTTATGAACACATCTTCATCACAACAGGATCCATAAGAGAAGCCAACAAATCGATTGCAGAAGCGGATACTAAAGTCCTCTAGATCCAAAACAAATAGTGGAAATCATATCTACAACTACATTCAACCTAAGTTCAACACATATTAGGGATACGACGTATCAAGCATTCTAGACTAATAGACTAAGTTCAACCTAGAGTGGATCCATTGAGTCAGTCCGTTTGTATTTGAACTGAATCACAAAAACAATGGGAGCTTTACGATTTAGCAATTGTATGGTGTAACTACAATCAAATTACACAGAAATAAATAAATTGATACTACATGAATCCATTTTAAATTAAATGGACCTAATTGAGCCGCCCTGATCTTGTGAAATGGATTTTGACGGGTCTAAAGACGTATGCAACGAAGGAGGTAGTTAGAAAGGAGGAGGAAGACGAAAACATGATATGACCTCCTTAACTTTCTCTTACATAGGGCTGGCAACTCTGACACGAACACGATAACACGACACGAACCTACACGAAGTTAATAGGTTTCGTGTTTAACCTTAACAGGTTTGGTGTCTATAACAGGTCGACACGATAAGACCTGTTTAATTTCGTGTCGTGTTCGTGTTTACCTATTTCGTGTTCGTGTCTTATCGTGTTTGTGTCTTAACAAGTCATGTTCGTGTTTTAACAGGTCGTGTTCGTGTCTTAACAGGTCATGTAAGGCACACTATGACCTGTTAAGGCTTAACCCGCTTAAGATTATTATACAATACATGTTAAGACATGTTAATGGCTAAATATCAAACATCTAGTAACAGGTCATGTTCATGTCTTAACATGTCGTGTTCGTGTCTTAACAGGTTGTATGATACATTGGTAATTTTTTCGTGTCTTAACAGGTCATTTCGTGTAACCTGTTTATTATCAGGTTAGTGTTCGTGTTTGGAAAATCTGATACGATAAGATTTTGTGTCGTGTTTGTGTTTACCTGTTTCGAGTTCGGGTCTTAACAGGTCGGGTTGACACGATATGCCAGCTTTACGCAACCACCACGACTAAAACGTTATATACATATTAAGATGATTAAGAAACGTGTTCGGCTCTTAACAGGTCGGGTTGACACGATATGCCAACTTTACGCAACCACCACGACTAAAACGTTATATACATATAAAGATGATTAAGAAAATGTGTCAAGCATTTTACTATTTGATAAAATTACAAAATCAAGCTCCTTTCTATGAACTACCCCATCGATGATCCCATATGCAAATTTAACAAGAAGCTGGTAATTCTTACCTAGTACATTGCAGGTGGAACCGATCAACTTTCTTCACATGGCTGCAAATCAGCCCACGATATTTGTTACCTCATTACCTGCAGCATTACGTAAACTCAACAGCAGTAGTCCGTGCCCACGCACGTGGGGACCTCACAGGACTACATCGTTTTAACCAATCATGGCCGTTGATTAGCTAGCTGCACATAGGCGTAAGCATTTTGCAACAAAAAAAAAAAAAAACAAAAAAAAACAAGCCTCCGGGCCAAACGGATAATACAGGTTGACATGAGCCATACATTACAACAAAATTACATAATAATCCCTTTTAAATCAAATACGATCCTAAAGTAAGAAAACGGGGTTTGATGTAGATGAAAACTTGATCGTTCCTATCTTCCGATATAGTATTAACAAGAAATTCAAAGTTCAATCACTCTACACTAATGACAAATCAAACCAAAAAGATGCAATTAGCATTCCATTCAGAAAGGACGTCATCAGTTTATATACCACCTTACAGATTAATCGACATGAACTCCCAAACCCTAAAGTCATACGCCTGTATTAACAAACCTAGCACTAGTGCGGATGTCTATGAGTAACCAAACAAGCATGACAGTGAAGAAAAAAGGAATAGCCATCCAAACGAGACAGCTTGAAAGGAATAAACACTTCTAATGCGGCGGGTTCACACTGTAACAACGAGTCAGCTTGAAAGGTGTGGTTCTGTGGTCAATCTGGCCATACTACAGTACTACTTCCTACATCCAGGACACCGACCATTATCTTCAAGAATTTTCTTGTGGCAGAAAAGACAGAGTCTATACCCACACAGGCAAGGAAGAAAACTTGAATCGGTTATGTTTAAATCTTCACAACATATAGGACAAGATGATGGAGCAAACCGAACACCCCTTGATTTCATGGGGAAACTATTTTGTTTTAGCAAATTTGGCAGACATTGAGGACGCGAAGCATCATCAAGCCTCCAGGCCCGAAAACTAACAGGTGCCCGGAAATCCACTTGACCCGTTTTAATCGTAACTGGCACTGGCTTGGCTGAGGTTTCATGCACAGGGTACTCCTGATTATGATTCTTTTGAATGTCATCGGCTACTAAAGCATCAGCCATAGCTTCCCAGTCATCCAAACAGTCGTCATTGTCATTATCATTATCGTTATCGTCATGATCACCGTCATCTTCATCTGTTATGCTTCTCGAAAAACAACCGCCACTGCCACTGCTACAGCTGCTTCTACTACTACTACTACTACTACTACTACTACTACCAATACTTGTAAAATTAGTAGGACTGCTGGTGGGAGATTCCGAATCGCTGGTCAAACCCTTGTTCTCTTCCACATGAACACTGATTTCCAATTTCGCCATTGGAAGGTCTCTCACGTCGTGTCTCTGGAGCAGGCATTTTTTTCATAGCACCAGAAGCATTTGTTTCTTCCTTAAACCCTAACCCTTTGTTTTTCACTGATAAAATAATCAGAACACATAAAAATCCTAGTATATGTTAACTAACCATAAATATTAAGTAATTCATGCACCCATGCAGATAAAAATATAAAAAAGAAACCACCATTCGAGAGCCTACTAACATCAAGTTTGCTCTGCTTCAATTTAGCAGTCCAATTCACCTTCAAATCAAATCAAACCAAAATGCACAAATTTAGGTCAAAATAACATAAGAAGTGAAAGGAAGACGTTTCTTTTTAACAATTAATCAACAAAAGAATAAACAACCCTCTTCCTCTTTGCAAAGTGGTTGTTGTTTGATGCTGCAATGGGGATCGAATCGGAAACCATGGTTGAGAGGGGAAAGCAAGATTGAATGGAAAGGGGAAATGTGTTGAAGAAGAATGCAGACTGAAATTGATGGATATAGATAGAGAGATTGATTATGGTTACATAGATAACGGCCCTGCTTTGTTCTTCCCTCTTTTCGGTAGCAAACTCCTGTTTGGGAATGTGTACTGTTTTCCACATCGGCAATGCACCTCCATGACTCCATCGATATTCAATTTCTCTTTCCATCAATTCACGACTTATTTTCTGCTCATGCAACTCGTATAGATTGCTCAAAAATAAGAGGTTAAATAAAAAACTAATCGGGTAATGTATGAATTACACTTTTTTTTTTCTAAAAAAAGTGATTCTAAGTTGATGCTAATGTAATAAAAAAATGGGAAAATTACCATTTTAGCCAAGAATATAGGTTGACCACCAATTTAGCCATCTGATGCATCCTTGGAACATGGCATCACATATTTCGAGCCATCTGATGCGTCTGCAGGTCTTACCAACGCGTCAGGGAATAGTCAAGCGACACGTGTGTCAATGATTGGGTCTGAAAAGTTATGCTGCTTCGAAGGCGTCTACCCGACGCATCCACTTTAGCTTGCGTCTGGCTTGGTGTGAAGCGTCTGGCTGGGCACAAGTTTTTATGCGTCGGTTATAGACGCTTCGTATGCGTCCAGAAGACGCTTCCATTGTCAGCTTTTGGATGCCCCTAGGAGCTGCTTGTTATGCGTCCAGGAGACGCTTCCATTGTCAGACGCCCCTAAGCGCTGCTTCGTATGCGTCCAGTAGACGCTTCCATTGTCAGCTTTTGGATGCCCCTAGGAGCTGCTTGTTATGCGTCCACGAGACGCTTCCATTGTCAGACGCTGGATGCCGATGCCCCTAAGCGCTGCTTCGTATGCGTCCAGTAGACGCTTCCATTGTCAGCTTTTGGATGCCCCTAAGAGCTGCTTCGTATGCGTCCAGAAGACGCTTCCATGGATGCCCCTTAGAGCTGCTTCCATTGTCAGACGCTGGATGCTTTGGATGCGTCTTAACACGATTATTTATGCGTCTTATCACGTTTATTAATGCGTCTAGAAGAAGCATCCATTTGGCAGCTTTTTGATGCGTCTTTAGTAATGACGGACGTCTACCCGAGGAGTCGAGAGACGCATTACACAAAAAAAATTAGTTTCCGTTTTTATTTATTATCTTTTATTATAAATGTATACACGTTTCTATTTTTAGATTAGAATATAGGTTACCAAGACATCTTCATATTTTTTTTCTCTCTATTGATATGGCAATCAGATTTGTTGTTTACTGTGGTGGCAAGTGGGAAGTCGTTGATGGGAGGCTAGAGTACGTGGTCTAACCGGATTTTGTTAGACGTGGTTTTGAAACTTCTACTAAAATTTCTTATAACACATTTTTAAAAAATCTTAGTGAGTCAACAGGTCTTCAAAACATCACACGTGTATCTTACAAAATGTCAAGTTTTAGCGATCCCATTGATATAGTTGATGATTCCGATCTTACTTTTTTTTCCAATATTGCGGAAACAAACCCTCTTGAGTTATTTAAATTATATGTGGTGCAAGAACAAGTTGGTTCATCTGTGGGTTCTTCCAATTTTTTTAAATGTCCTGATCTTAACGTAACTGTTGTTCCTGAAGTTGAATGTAACGCATCATATAAATCTGGAGTTACTGATAATGTTAATTGTCCCCTTGAAAATAAAAGCCAGTTTTACATAGGTTATATTTTCCGTAACAAACAGGAAATGAAAATAGAATTAGGAAAATTGTGTCTTTCCGAAAGTTTTTCGTATAAAGTAGACAGATCATCCAAAACTCGTTACGAAGTATCTTGTATTGATGAGAATTGCCAGTGGAATTTCAAGGCAGCGAGTCGGGAATCTTGTGATGTTTTTTACATAAAACATTTTAACAACAAACATACATGTGTTGATCAGTTCTGTTTTAAACATAATGGAAAACATGTAATAGCATACCTTTGAGTGCATCAGTAGAGAATCCAGTCAGAGACGCAGCCACGGAGTTCGACATAGTTGTCAGTTTGATCTGGTTCCTCCTTAGGGTGTAAAGTGATGATGGTGATGAAACCGAAATTAGGGTAGAATTCGGTTATGGGGAGAGAGTTCGAGATTGATGTTATGAGGGTTGGTTGATTGTGTAAAGTGTCTAACCCTTTAACTCTCTAATAAGCCCCTTATTTATACACCCAAGAGGAAACCCAATTAGTTAATAAGGGTAATATGGTCCATCAACAATTACCAACTAATTATTAATAGGTTATTAATATATTTTGATCTATATTATATAAATGATAATGATGGATACAAGATTAAATATAAATAAATAAATATTTAATCTTACATTCTCCCACTTAGCCGAATAATCATTTATCATGAGTATTAGATTAGTCTGATCAGAAGTTAATACTCATTTTAGCCTTAAACAAGTACTATAGCAGAGAAATACAGCCGTTGAATCATTATGCGACTCAGGACCCCCATTAGTCATACTATAGCCTTAATTTAAAACCTAACAGTTATGATCAAAATATGTAAGCCCTTTAACGTTTGATTTGTATTTATAGTTGTCTATATGTCATTACACCGGCAGAACATATGTAAGAGACATACAAAATCAAACTGATGAGGAAAATTAATTAATAGTTAGTCATTCATAGTACGATATGCAGTTGTACATGGTCATCAATTAAAACCCGTCTCTTTTATGTGCACTCTTAATAAGACTTATGGGTAATAGACCTTTAGTTATAGGATCCTTAAGCATATCATGAATGCATTCGATACAAAGATTTAGTTTCCTCAATTCGTTCATAAACGAATAATTAATTGTGTATCGAAATTTAATGCAGCACCTCTCGAACTGTTACTGTTCAAGGAGACATGGTAGCTGACTTTATCACAATAAGTCTTCAATATATTAATTATATGGAGTTAATAAACTTATGAGTCCACTGATAAATTTCCAACAACATTTAGTGACTATATTATGTCGTTATAACTTAGGTTGTTGATATCAGTCCATTATGACTCCTCCATGAGATATGTTTTGTCTGCTGACATAAAGATATACCCGAAATTACATTTTGTCATCTTTGAATATTACAAAGTTAGAGTAATAAACCGGTTTTAATTCTCACTTCTTCTTCTTCAAATCATAGCCTCTCGTTTCTTTTAAAGATATTGTAATACTCTATTAGATGCTTCACATTAATCTAGACATATCTAGTGTGTTGCAATGTGAGTAATATCTAAACGAGTATAGACTTGAACTTACATAAGGCTTCTAATTAGTGAAGCGTAAGGAAATAATCTCATTTATCCTATTATCCTCTAAAGGAGAGTAGTATTGTTTGTTACATATGCAAGGACCAATTTAATGTTAAACTTATGGAACGGAAGTAATGTCCCATTTGGTCTATCTCAACATGTTTTGATATCTATTATGTAAGAGATATCTCTGAGATCTATTATATCAAAGTTTGTGACAACAATACTTTGACTTATGTAACATCTACTTGTCAAAAGAATATCATCTATATAGACAAGTTTATCTTAGTTGCTCCCACTCATCTTGAGGTAGGTACATTAATCCACTTGATTGTTGATGAAAAATAATTGCGTTAAGATTTTATCATATTATGACGTTTGCATTAACCCATACATGGATTTTATTGGCTTATAGACAAACTGTTCTTTAACCTTAAGTTTAGAACTTTCAGGTTGTTTTATGAACATGTAAATATGTCAGCCAGTTGTTAGGGAAAAATGTTTTAATGTTCATCTAATGTAGCTCAAAACTTTTATAAGCTACTAATGTTCATCTAATGTAGCTCAAAACTTTTATAAGCTACTAGAACAGTGATGATCCTAAAAGAAATCTTTTGTTAGATATGTAATAAAGATTCTTTAATAATTTATCTCTTCCTGAGTACAACCTTTGTCAATCAATCATGCTTCTTTGTGTCTTAACGTTTATATCAGGATTTGGTTTAGTTATGAACACTCTTAGGTTATTCAATCAAATCCCAAACGTTATGCGAACACATAAAATCAATTTTACTAGAAAACTGTTTTATTCCATTCAGAAGATTGATTGACACTAATGGCTTAATTAGAAGAGATATGATCAGTAAACTTTTCCAAAATCCATTTCAACTTCAGTTAGGGAGATTGTGTAATCATCAAAGTTAGTAGGCTTTTAAACCTAGATGACCTCCTGAGTTGATTATTGGGTTTATTAGAAGTTTCAGTTTTATGGATTAGCTCTTGTTTAAGTTGCTATCATTTTAAGAATTCTAAGTTTGTAAGAGAGTTGGTGCGGTATGGTGTACAAGAGGTGTAATCGGAGTTAAATTTGGAGTGAAATTTAATGACACTCTTCCCCCCGCCTCTTGTATTCCTTGCAAGTCAAGATAAGGACTTTGACTGCTCCCACTGACCTTAGAAAATTTTAGGAACTCAGCATGCTTAGGGTCAATATTTAACGACCAAACAAATTCTAATAGAGAAAACATATTAATGAACATA
Source organism: Helianthus tuberosus (assembly GCA_030545235.1). Lineage (NCBI taxonomy): Eukaryota > Viridiplantae > Streptophyta > Magnoliopsida > Asterales > Asteraceae > Helianthus > Helianthus tuberosus. The sequence continues at coordinate 184,105,311 of CM060403.1, read as the reverse complement.
TTAATTACGTTAGTCATTGTAGTTTCTCTTGTTGAGGATTATGTTAGTTTAGATAAGAAAGCTAAGTGTGCCCACAATTAAGCAACAATGAAACTTTTGTAATAGTAGCATTAGATTTTAAGGAGACAAGTATTGATGGAACAGTGTCGTGATGGAGCGGTGTCTTGTACAAGAGGTGCAAATTGAGGTAATGTGAAATTTTCACTCCCCCACCTCTTGCAACTATTGCAAGATGTTCTAAAACAAGAGGTGCAAATTGAGGTAATGTGAAATTTTCACTCCCCCACCTCTTGCAACTATTGCAAGATGTTTTAAAACACTTAATGCTCCCACTGATCTTTTAATATCTCTAAAAGGCTACAAGAGAAGTTTCAATTAGGTATGTGACGTGGGAACCTATCATATATATATGTTAGACTTTACTTGATTTTCTTAATGTCCAGATGTCACAAAAACTTAGGGACATATTTAATAGAAATCATGTTAAGCACATATATGAGTAGATTTCTTTAAGACTATGGGCCATATGCAACAAAATTTAGATACAAGTTGATAGTCTTTTAAATGATAAATGAATTGTGTCAGAATATTCCATTTGAAATAAGTTCCATGAATGTCAATGAATGACTTATGATGGACCCATACTTATTCCTTAAGCCAAGTAATATTTAGGGCTATAACGTCATGATTTAAAATCACTTAGAATGAGATTAGAAGAAAAATCATCCTCATTAACCATGTCATGATTTCTCATGAATTTTGGTTATAATGGATGAAATTTATAAGTCTCATTTTCCTTTTGTCAAATTCTCATTTTCATGATGACAAAAGTTGTGAAAGTGTAAGGTATCATCTAGTTTTATCTTAATAATGTTTCAATCCAGATGTTTAGAACAAATAAAATGAGAGTTTAAGGTAAGTGTGACTTTATGTTGACTATGCAAACCTCACAACCTTCATAACATTGCTTAATTATGATACTATATTCTGATTAATCTTCAGAGTATATAAGGTATCGAAAGGCGTTTGTTAGAAGACTGCTTATTATGGTTTTTATAGCCTTAACATTTAATTTTGTCACTAACTCTTATGTTAATTATTTGTTTATTTCTGGTAAGGAAACGATTAAAACGAGAGTCGACTAATCATGTGTTAATAGGAATATTATAATTAGTAGAGTTAAATATCTTTAATAAGTGACTATCTAATTAATTCATCCAATTGTTCTTTAGAATAATGGATAGTCTCGTTGCTTATGTCTAGTCTAATGACATAATGATGCAGTGAGATTTTCCCTTGAAGAACCTTAGAGGTGGAATTAACAGTTGTAATTTGTCTATGGACCTTAGAACAATCCTCTTTTAAAGTTTTAAGTGGTTGTAAGGTGAGTAACAACTTATTTTTCCAGCTTCAAACATTTATTTCTTTGTACATATGTTGCTTATCAACACACTCATTATACTTTGGTATTTTTGAGTGTTATAGTTGATTTATAAGGCATCAAATTGTACAAGTGAAAATCTTAGTATGTAATGTACTGAAAAATTGTACTTATTTCCATGCGTAAGCCCCTAAGTTTATGGGTCATGGTATTGTACATTATTATGTATTCACATATACCACTTAGCTTTATAGTTTAGAATTTTAAATGAAGGCATGCATCTTAGGAGTTCTAGTGATTATCCCATATATAAGAGATTAGCCTTAGGAAAGACTTAATTTGAAATAACTTTAGTGATAGCATTATGTTAAGAGAGTTCTTGATTATCATAAGAGACATCATGTTCGATTTGTCCTAATCATCATGCTCTAATTTTCTTCTTTATAATCTTTATCAGAAGAGAGCAATAGGATTATCGTGTCTTAAGAAATAATCAAGGATTTAATTTAAGAGCTAATTTTAATAGAAACTTTAAATAAAGCAAACATTTTAGGGTTAGGAATTAAAGTGGATGAGATATATGTAGAAGTAATTTATAGTGAGTAAAAATTATGGGTACTAAAAATAAGACAGACGAAATGATCATAAAATTAATTAAGGATCATTAATATAAGGATCATGATGTGAAGAGATTGTGATATGTCTATTACTAACATCAAAATAATAGACTTAGTAAAATTCTACTTAAACAAAAACAAATCAGCTTTGGCCAGAAGTGTAATCATTTAAGTATGTGTGCAAAGTAATCGTGACAAATCAGCTTTGGCCAGAAATGAGACAATCACTTTAGTTATGCACTTGTCAAGCATGCTAAACATAAATGAATTAAATCAGCTTTGGCCAGAATTAAGACATTTCACGTTTGTAATGCATACTTAACATAGCCTTTTATAATACTTGAACAATAAAGAGATATATTAAATCAGCTTTGGCCAGAATTAATACATCAGAAGCTCATTCAAGTTAGGCTAGTTTGGTTTTGTAAAACATTATTTGATCCTTATTAATTAATTAAGTATAAACAAAACCAAGTATTTAATAGCAAACCACCTGTTAGCGCGGATCGAACTCCGCGGTGAGTTCGCTGGGGGTTGCGGGGGGGCAGCGCGCCCCCGCCCCCGCCCGGGGTTCGGGGCGGGAGCCCCGAATTTTTTTTTTTAGGTCACATTAAACAGCGTAAAAATAATGAGGTCTCGAGTCAGGTCTCGAGTTATGATGATTATGATCTCGAGTCGCAATCTTAGTCTCGAGTCGCAATCTTAGTCTCGAGTTGTGATGGTTATGGTTGCGAGTCGCAATCTTAGTCTCGAGTCGTGATGATTATGGTTGCGAGTCGCAATCTTAGTCTCGAGTTGTGATGGTTATGGTTGCGAGTCGCAATCTCAGTCTCGAGTCGTGATGATTATGGTTGCGAGTCGCAATCTTAGTCTCGAGTTGTGATGATTGTGGTTGCGAGTCGCAACCTTAGTCTCGATCCCACTGTTAATGGCTGTTTTGTGATAATAACAGAAACTCGATTTTTAAGGGATTGTGGGATAGTGTTTCTATTTTATTTCTGATCTATACTTATCAAAAGATTTCGAAATAATAACTGATTATTATTTTTAACAGTTTTCGAAATTTGTAATTAAGATCAAAATTAGAAAAAACACCCACTAATCCAAATCATATTCCAAATCTTATGGAATTTTCGAGTTTCTTAGAACATAAATGATGAACCCTAAAATAATAAATCATAATCTGGGATCCAAAACCTTAAATTTTATGCTTTTATTAACAGATTTCGGATATTAGTATTACCAATTATGATTTCGAATTAAAGATAAACATGGTATTCCGAAAACAGTGATTTCGGTGCCATTTAAAAAACGAAAACAGCCATGAACTTAAGGCTTTAAAATAAAACTGTTTTCCTTATAATGATCCCAGAATAATGGATACGAAAAACGGAACTTATTTATCAACATATGCTCTGATACCACATGCTGATCAGTTCTGTTTTAAACATAATGGAAAACATGTAATAGCATACCTTTGAGTGCATCAGTAGAGAATCCAGTCAGAGACGCAGCCACGGAGTTCGACATAGTTGTCAGTTTGATCTGGTTCCTCCTTAGGGTGTAAAGTGATGATGGTGATGAAACCGAAATTAGGGTAGAATTCGGTTATGGGGAGAGAGTTCGAGATTGATGTTATGAGGGTTGGTTGATTGTGTAAAGTGTCTAACCCTTTAACTCTCTAATAAGCCCCTTATTTATACACCCAAGAGGAAACCCAATTAGTTAATAAGGGTAATATGGTCCATCAACAATTACCAACTAATTATTAATAGGTTATTAATATATTTTGATCTATATTATATAAATGATAATGATGGATACAAGATTAAATATAAATAAATAAATATTTAATCTTACAACATGTTCTAAGACGTAAACATATCCACATATGCGACAAGCAAACCCAATGGTGGTTGGTAGCTTATTAATAGAACAATTTAAAGATTCTGGACGGATATACCGTTCGACCGAAATTGTAAAGGATTTTAGGATTAAAGAAAAAGTCAATTTATCGTATATGCAAGCATGGCGTGGGAAATGTAACGCATTACAACTTTTGCAAGGTAGTTCCTCAAGTTCTTTTGCGGAACTTCCCGTCTATTGTTATAACTTGGAGAAGGTTAATCCAGGAACAGTGACACACATACGCACTGATTCTGAAAGTCGTTTTGAAATGTTATTTGTGGCCATAGGTGCGGTGGTAAGTGAAAGACTATAAATAAATAAATCAATAAATAAAATTTTCCCCAAAAATCTAACATTATCGTATTGCTTTCAGATTCGGAGCTTTGTCCGTAATTTAAGACCGCTTATCATCATAGATGCGGCCCACTTGAAGGGTGAATTTAAAGGAACAATGTTTTTGGCTGTTGGCATGGACGGAAACAATCAGATTTTGCCTATTGGTTATGGCATTGGTAAATCTGAAGACGGTGAGTCGTGGACGTGGTTCCTTTCAAAACTGAAAGAATGTATCGGCGAGCATCCAGATTTGGCAATCATTTCTGACCGGGCAGCTTCTATACAATTAGCCGTACGGGTGGTGTTTCCAAGAAGCTTTCACGGGTTATGTTGTCGTCATTTGATGGTCAACCTTCGATTACCGTAAAAAAAAGGAATATGAGAGTCTTTGGTGGAAGACTTGCAAATCTTACCGGATATCCGATTTTCAAGAATCATTCGACGCGCTATGTGCTGCTGTTCCAAGATTACGAAACATTCTTATAGAAATTGGGTTTGACAAATGGTCAAGAGCACATTGTCCAGCCAGAAGATATCATTACATGACATCTAACAGCGCTGAATCTATGAATGCTTTATCAAACCATGCCCGAAAAATTCCAATAACCCAACTGATAGAATTTTTCATACAGTCTGTCCAAAAATGGTTCTATGATCGCCGGAAAGAGGGAATTCAAGGGGAACACTTGCTTACAACGTGGGCTCAAAAAAAAATTCGAGGCAAAGTTGAAGGTTCTCGTTCGTGGGTGGTTGCTGGAATTGCCCAGGACAGTTTTGATGTTGATGATGGTGGAAAGAGAGGTTTAGTTGACTTCTCTAATGGAACATGCAGTTGTCGGGTTTGGCAAGTATCTGGGTTACCTTGCGGGCACGTTATTGCGGTATCTAGATTTTTAGGTGAACCAGATTGTGCTCATTATGCGATGTCATTTTACACTAATGAAGTTTATAAATCCACGTATGAGGAGCATATAAATCCAGTCCCTGATAAATCAGAGTGGGAAATACCCGATGGACTGGTGAATCTGCAACCACCGCTTATTACAAAACGACAAGCCGGACGTCCGAAAGAAAACAAACGAATCCTATCGCTAGGAGAGGACCCAACTCCCGTATATTGCGGTAAGTGCAAAACGTATGGGCATTCACGTGTGAGCTGTTTAGCACCGCCCAAAACAAAGACTTCTTCTCGCACCTTCTCTAAGCAACAACCCACAACCGTCCAAGTTGAAGCTGGAGAATTTCAGGATTATGTAATTCAAAATACATACCCCTTGTACAATTTGGGTGATGATTAAAAAAGAAGTTTTTGTATAGATTTATGCCAAATGTATATTACAATCCTTATTTTATTTATATTAACTTTCTGTTTTAAGTTTTTTGTAATTCACAAAACAAGCCTATTATAATTGAAAAAAAAAACATAATTTCACTAAATAAACAATTTATCTGACAATAATTTCACTAGGCATTATTTATTAATTAGATTATTAATGGGGTGTGAAACATGCAGAATAGAGTTGATCCGCCATAAATCTTCTATATCTCATACATGCATCTTGCATGTTTCGTTCCTGCCAGTTTGGAAGTACACTGTTTTGCACAAGATTTTGCAGCAACATACACAATATCACACCCGAATTCCGACCAACCCGATGGTCCGATGTAGGCCAGACAACATCCCCGGTGTACTCCAACGCATCAGCCTCACTTAGTCCCGCATTTTCCCAATATTGTATACGACCGAGGAACCATAAGAAGAGACTCTCGAATTCTACTAGAATTTGGTGTATCCTTCTGTGAATGCAGAATCGTTCTCTGCAATTAAGTGCATCACATTTATTGGTAAAATAAACGGTAATTTTTAGTGAGTGCATATCTATCTTCAAGATTACCCAGCCTTCTTTGTCTTGGGATACTGGTATGTAAACCTGAAAAGGAGATATGGTAAATATTTAGTGAGTACATATCTATGTTGCTCATTGTTACAATGTAATTTTTTTACCGTATCCACTTCCCAAAAGGCAGGGTAAAGTTCTACATTGCCAGTAGCGTATCCGTAAGCATCTTGATCCTGTTCCGCCAGAAGGTTTATAAAATTTGGGGGTAGAATGGTCCAACAAACAGTATTTGATGAAGATGTCCCTCGACGATTTTCTGTTTCTCTATCTTGTATTAGCTTGTTACACCATGCACGGACATGCTAATTTTTTTTTTAAAGTATCATATTTAATAATTATAAATAATATAACTAATAAAACTATGTAAAATAATCTAATTACCGTTTCTTGCATAAATCCATCTCCACAATACCCTAGTACTCCACCCCACCACTCTCTGTCTAATGGCGTCTGCCCCATATAAGTTGAATAGCAAAATTGGCTATCACCGTCATAGTAGAAGTCAAGAACATTTTGTGACCAATGAACAGATTGGTCATCCCGATTAAGCCAAACAGTGTTCTCTACACAATCTGGAATGCTTGATTGACGCCTTCCTTTTGACGACATTATTGTGAAAATTTGTGGTGGTATGAAAAAATCCCACCAATGGTCCATATTTATAGACCAATAATAACTTCCACCTACCTCCTCCTTTTTTATAACTAATACGTTATTATAATTTTTTTTAAACCGTTTGTTAAAAATAGGTAAACTCAATATTAATAAAATAATTTAATAATTTTTTATAAAGTTTCAGAATCTGTTTTTTTTATTATTATTTAAAGGTATTTTTATAACTTATAAAAAACTAGCATTTAATTATTGTAAGTTTCAAAAGATGGAATGACAATTTTGTTCCTTTATTAAACTTTATGTTACAATTTAGTTCCTTTATTAACTTATACTAATTTTGCATTTAATTAACACATCCATGCCTATATATATAACCTACTTCCCATAACAATCATTCCACTTTCTTTACTCTACACAAAATCTTCAAGAACATGGATGATTCATGGACCGAGGTTGAAGACATTGCCGTTGCAATGTCCTACGTTGAAACGAGACACCTATGCCGCCATGCTACTATGGATGCCGCCTTTTGGGTCAGCGTTTTCCACATGTTTTGTAGACATGTTGGTGAAACCGAACGAGATGTGATGGAGGTGGAGACCCGTTCGGCCTACCTAAGGTGCATGTGTTCGAGGTTCAATGGAAGGGTAAAGGAAGCGGCCAAGGCAGCGTCGAACGAGAAAAAGAAGTTAACTGAAAAAGAAGTGATCGAGGATGCAAAACTAGAGTACCTGTTGACGTATCATGAAGACTTCGATCGGGTCTCTGTTTGGGAGATTATGAAGATTTACTTGTAAATCTTCATATACTTCGTCACTTATGTCTAAGATCACCCGTTTGTTAACCGATTTTGGTTTTATGTACTAGTTTGGTTAACAAGTTTTATTTTTAATATTTAAGATATGTATTAATATATTTGGTTAAGAAGTTTTTTTTTACATAATTCTGCACCCCCTTCTGAATTGGTCCGAAAATAGTGTAAGAATTGCTGCATTAAAAGTTTTTTTTTTTTTATATATTTGGTTAACAAGTTTTTTTTTTACATTAAACAGATTGTTTTTTTTTTTACATAATTCTGTAATGAGCCAAATCAGAAAGGGGAGAATCAGATTTGGGCCGGCCCAACCCGTAATATTGGGTCAACTGCATGGGCTAGACCAAAATATTGTAATGTAAATGGGCTATAAACAATAAACAAACAATTAAAAACAATGTTTCCATACTTAAAGCGAACAGAAATGGGCCGGCCCAATGACATTTTTTGAAATCGAACAATGTTTAATTCACTGGAAATAGGATGGGTCGAATCAGAATTGGGCCCCAAATCTGAATCAGAATTGGGTCGAATCAGAAATGGGGCGAATCAGAAATGGGCCGGCCCAATGCAAAATGTTCAACGTCAAAATACCTTGTTTACGGATCTACAACTTTTTCATCAACTTGTTCATCCTCATCATTTTTTTCCAATGACTGGCAACTACTGACAAGATCAAAGTTTTCCAGTAACAGGCTATCGTAGAACATGATAGCCAACCTTTGTCTCATTTGGTAAGCTGCCTTTGCGGTGTTTTCTTCTCGATAATAGGGTTCCTTGTTGATCAACCTTTCCATGAAAATGCAAACCCATACACCACAATCTCCTAAACTCCCTGATTGTTGAGGTACTTGCCCGGGGTAAACGACTTTGAACGGCAACGACAACTTTATTGGCTCATCGGCTGAATAGTATCCGTTGATGCGTAGCCATATGTCGAAGGCAAAATTGATGTGGTAAATGACTTCCGTTCTGTCTTGAACCAATGTTTGACTTTGCAATAAACTACAAACATAGGAATATGTAAATTGTAAGAAATTGATTCAATGCAATATATTGGTAGTATATATACGATATGACGAACCTGTCGTAAATTGTGAGAGTCCGATTGCGAAGGTGGAACACCCCCAAAATCCAATGCACGTTTTTTATATTCAACGGAACATAAACCTATCCATGCATAAAAGAGTTGCTAATAATTTTTTATTTTTAAATGAAATATATATAAACATTTCGGCATTCAAACATAATTTACCTCGTCAACTTCGGAAATTGGTGGAATAGGAATCAAGGACCCATTGAAATAGCGGTCCATCCTCCGGTGTGCATCACACAGAATTACGGTCAATTGAAAATAGGGTGGTAGAATGCTCCAACGATCGGTGTCGTTCCTCTGCTCGTACATCTTAATCATCCAACCGTATAAATGCTGTTTTGAAATTTTTTTAAAATAACAGATTTGAAAATATAAATAATTTGAAAGCATTAATATTGAAAATAGGGTGGTAGAATGCTCCAACGATCGGTGTCGTTCTATGCTTCTAAATCATCAACCAAATTCAGAACCAGTTTGTCAATGGATTCGAACCGTTGGGTACCTTTAAAACCTAACTCTAGTAACATCAACAGACAGATACGAAGACAATCATCTTCACTGAGTTGTGACTGTTGGGTTAATCGGGTTTGTTTACGGGTCACGGGTCCGCACGTTATCAAGTCACCGGTTCACACATACGGGTCAAGCCGGTTATGGGTCATCGGAGCATGACTACGGGTCTTCAAGTATGGCTGCATGGTTGCTGTTATGCATGGGCTGGAAGATAGGAAGTTGGATAGTGGGTCTTGCATGTTTGTTTACGTTGAATGTTTCTTTGTGCACGTTGGAAAGTGATGTGTGCCTACCCACTACCCATGTTTCATGCAAAATAATAGGAGTGGAGTTTTCCACTTATTCATGTTTCCTGTAATGTTTAGTTTAAGTTTTTTCTTGCATGGCTATAAAAGCCTCTTTGTTTATGAATGAAATATAGTTTTTCCATTCTTTCTTTCTTCCTTCTTTTAAACCTTCTGCATATTGTGTGAGTGTGGTGTGTTTGAAGGGGCCTGTACCAACAATTGGTATCAGAGCTTGGTAGTGAAGAGCTTGCGGGTTTGAAGGTCGGAGGAAGCCTCCGCCACCGGCGGGTGTGCCGGGTCGGTGGAGGGCAGGCATGAAAGAAGGTTGTTCGGGACAGCAGGTGGCTGTTCGGGACTGGTTGCAGCGTTAGATGGAAACAGAAAGGTGTTTCGGTTCAACCGTTGTCTCGGGGAAGTGCCGGTATGACAGCGGGGTGACCGACATCAGTTTTCGGGGCTGTTTCGGTGTCATTTTACAGCAGAAGACGGAGGCATTATGGTGTTTTCGGTAGGCCGTTGTTGTGGTAGACGTACCGGTTAAGATAACGGGGGTGACCGGTGATAAACACTTGTGTTCCGTGGCTGTTAGTGGTGATGAAAGGAGGAAGAACGTGGTTGTTTTGGTTGATGGTTGCGGGTTTGCGCAGCGGGTGTACAACCAGTGATAACAGCGGTAGTGTTATAATGGTACCTTGATCAAATTGTTCGTGATAAGAGGAGACCGGCGTGGTGCGTGAAAAACGGGCAGAAAGGATCCGTCAAAGCAGGTGGCTTTGGATTCGTCTCGTTTGGCAAGATGAGAAAACGGTATAGGCGGGTTGCTTTGTTTTCTTTGTCGGTGGAGTAGCCTCTTGAACAAGGGTGATCGGAAGAAGGTGCGGGTTGCCTAGACAAGAAGGTAAGAAAAAAAATACACGGTGGTAACATTATGGTGTTGGAGTTCAAGTCGGGTGGCTTTGGATGTGACCGGGGAGAGGTCGTTGATCCGTGATAAGTCGTGATGTTAGTGAACGGTTCCAACGTGATGCCATGTGAGATGTTACAAGTGTTGTGTTTTTTTTTTCGGGTTGATTAGAGACGACTTTGGACGTGGTCGAGGTGAAGACCGGGTGTCCGGGATAGGTCGAGTAGAACCGAGAAGGCTTTGGGTGTGACCATGGTTGAGGTCGGGTGTCCGGTAGAAGTCGAGATGGTTCGAGAAAAGAAAATGGTGATTCGGTGCTATAAGTGACGGGTTTGAACAAACCGATTAAGGGGGTGATTGTTGGGTTAATCGGGTTTGTTTACGGGTCACGGGTCCGCACGTTATCAAGTCACCGGTTCACACATACGGGTCAAGCCGGTTATGGGTCATCGGAGCATGACTACGGGTCTTCAAGTATGGCTGCATGGTTGCTGTTATGCATGGGCTGGAAGATAGGAAGTTGGATAGTGGGTCTTGCATGTTTGTTTACGTTGAATGTTTCTTTGTGCACGTTGGAAAGTGATGTGTGCCTACCCACTACCCATGTTTCATGCAAAATAATAGGAGTGGAGTTTTCCACTTATTCATGTTTCCTGTAATGTTTAGTTTAAGTTTTTTCTTGCATGGCTATAAAAGCCTCTTTGTTTATGAATGAAATATAGTTTTTCCATTCTTTCTTTCTTCCTTCTTTTAAACCTTCTGCATATTGTGTGAGTGTGGTGTGTTTGAAGGGGCCTGTACCAACAGTGACCAGCCCGAATCAAATGCATCTTCTAAATGACGTAACTTTACATCGCGTATCCCCGGGAAATTTCTTGAACTGAACGAAGTAGGTGATCCATTAAATATCGTATTTGTAATCTGCCCAAATCTAAATCCGGTGATGAGACAAAATTGGATGGGAGTAAAATGAATAAAATCATTCCCGAACACATAACTTATTCCATCGCTAGGATTATCACTGGGAATCTGATGTCGTGCAACACAAAGCAAAAGTGGGCTTTCACAAATGACAGACTCAAGATCCAAATAGTGACCAAAGACCGTCTGCCTTAGCCTATGTTCTAAATTACCTGTAATTTTCTTCTTGATTCTATCTAGAACCGTCCAAGCTGCTCTAACTCTAATTCTAGGAGCCTTAGCCTACATCAGTGGGATAATGAATGGTAAAGACTACAACAAAAACTAAAAAACCAATAACACTAACATAAAAAATTAAGATTAGGAAATACCAGTTTAGTGGTAGCCGGAAGAGTGTTGTCCAGCATAGCAACCGTATCTTCTACAGTGAATTCAAGGTTAAAGTTTGGCATTGGGTCATCCTCCCAATAATTCTGATTCATTGTGCGTGCTTCCGTTAAAAAACGGGTCGGATCGGGTCGGAGAGTAACTGAATCGGGTCGGATCGTGTGGTTTACTGAGGAAAGATGGTTCGGAGCTCCGGCAAAGGTGGTCCCTGTTACCCGCTTCGGAAGCAGCAGCCTAGGAACAGTGTAACCACCGCATGTGGTGGTCCCTGCAATGTGAGACGCCTAACACCGGAAGAGTCTATGGACCCCTCGTTTAATGTGTCGCTGCATCGGATGCCTCTAATATAACTTTAATTTCCATAAATCAATTTAAAAGTCATGGCAGTTTCCTAGGCGTCTAAGACGCATAGGATGCGTCGGGATGCGTCGAGACGTCCCATCTCATTTATCTTGTTTTTTTTTTAATGTAAATTTTTTTTATATAAGTAACTTTTATTACAAGTGCAAAAACACAAAAAAAATCTGAGGTTCCGTAAATTTTATAAAAAAGCATGTCCGAACGGCGGGGAAAAGAATTAGCTGGTGAAGAATACTGCTCTCAACCTGCAAAAAAATCCTCAAGTTGGATCCGTAATCGATGGAGAAAGCCGGTGACTGCAGCAGAAAGCGGAACATCATCCAACCCCCAAAAATGGGAGAAGAAGACTGTCTACATAATAGACATAGCCTACATCAGCACAACCGCGGTAGATGGGCGATACCAGACGATGAAACAGAAAATTGGTCGAAAGATGTGCTCGAATTCTACAACAGAGGCGATGCACCGTTCTGTTATTCAGCCGTTTTTAATAGATCAGTGCAGCTTGACAAAAACTTTTGGGGAACTTTATTGGGGTTTCGTTTCAACGGCTATCTCAACGACACAGTAAATTATTTGAACAATTTTGCGTAAACTGTATTTTTGTTAAAAAAACTTACTAACACTACAATTTTTACAGCATATAGAAGCGTGGGTTGGAAGACTGATGAATTGGAGAAGTAGAAAACTTCAAAAAAACTCCTTGTTAAATCTACGTTGGACAATACTACCACCAAAGTTTTATGATTGTTTATTGGAATCGGTGACGAAAAACGCGGCTACTTACTGTAACGGTAAATTAAGCCCGTTTCCTTCCTTTTTTGACATTGATTATGTTTTTTTCCCAATCCCGCTAGAAAATAAAGAGTGGCTAATGCTACGTCTCGAGCTGGCAACCCAACAGCTGGTAATGTTCCCGGGTCAAGACATTTGTTTAGGCGAAAAATACAGACAGGTTGTCATCCCTAGGCTGACAAAAATATGCGTATACTTTGGAGCAGTATTAGTTAATTTGCGCTATTGGAAAAAGACTGGAAAGCCAGAAAAAATCATTTCATTTGAAATGAATGATGACTTTGTCGTGTCAAACTGCTCTTTGACTGGAAACGAAGCTGTGTATCTATGTATGCTGATGGAGCATCTCGTTACGGATAAACCGATAAATCTCACCGGTGACATCAATCAAAAAATGAACTCATATAGAAGGTTCATGGCAGATAATCTGTATTTCTGGCGTTGTTTACCACGTCCTAACGTAGTTTAATATGTAATTTTTAATTTGGCCTTTTTAATTTACGTTCATGATCGTTTTACTTTCTGTTCTTTATGTAATAATTCCTTTATAAATATAATTAAATTAATACTATAAAAAAACAAAATCACAAAATATAATTTAATTGCTAAATTTTATATAAAATTTGTTTTTCATTTCTCTTTTATAACAAATCACCTAAATTATGAATTTCTTTAATAACATATTAACATTTTAATATATAAAATTTAGAAAATATTTGCATGTTTTTTTTTTTAAATCAGATTCATATATTTATGTGTGTATTCATAAGAAATTACTGAATTGTATATAAAATTTGTTTTTTATTCACCTTAAATTTGGACTACTTTTTGATAAGATATTTACATAATACCATTAACATACATTCTACCAATTTCTCTAATTTAAACGCTGGTCACTTTTCTTGGGCTTCCCACAATCCATGTAGTTTGACTGACTACCACCAACTCGCAAACACGAAAACTGGAGTTCTGCCATGGCACAATCGTAAGCAAAGCTTGCTTCTTCATCGGTGATACCGTCCCACTCATCATCGGTATTCACAGGCAGCGGGTTGAATAAATTAGGATTTAAACAGGGTGGTGGCAGTGCACGGTAGCCTGGTGCATTGCACGGCAGCCTGGTGCATTGCACGGCAGCCTGGTGCATTGCACGGCAGCCTGGTGGCGGTGTATAGTGGTTTGGTGGCGGTGTACAGTGGGGTGGTGGCGGTGTACAGTGGGGTTGTGGCGGTGCACGGCAGCCTGCTGGCGGTGCACAGTAGGCTGGTGGCGATAAAGGGTAGCATGGTGGTGGGTTGCAATAACCCGATGGTTCAAATTCTTCAAATTCACCACCACCCATCTCTTCTAATTATTTCTAAAGTGGTATACTAGTTACCAAATTTTAAATATATAGATGGAGATATGGATAAAAATGTTAAATAAAAAAAAATAAAAAACATACAACTTTTTATTTACTTCAAATACAACAATTAAACCTAATAAAAAAAACAAACCAAAATAAACCAAAAAAATAAATTACAGAATAAAAAAAGATATTTTTTTAAGCAATAACACGAAGTGATCCAATTCCTCCACAAAGCTCGGTCTCCAATTCCTCTTTGTTTTTGAATAATTTGGCGGCTTTGGAGGAGCGGTAGAGGACGTGGACGGGGAAATCCGATAACACGAAGTGATCCAACGTTCCCTTTGTAGGTGAGTTCTTCGAATTTCTTCGTTAAACCACCTACCATAAAATGGGAGGACAGATCACTTCCGTCGCTACGGGCAGGTCCCGTCACCCATAAACACTAGGACTTCTAAAGCTCAGGAAAACGTCATCTTCAACACTGTTAAACAACTTCATTTTTATTTGGAGAGTATCAAAAGGCGGATACATTGACATAAGCATTTTATAAAGACTTTTATAAAATCAGTTGGTTTGGAGACAAAATTTTGAAATAAATCTGATTTTTTTCATTATATATATATAGTAGGAAGGAAAATGTGAAATATAAAAAAAGAAAAAGAAAATCACGGAAACCGATGCCCCCCATGCGCCACCATGCGTCGAACATATCCCAATGCGCCACCATGCGTCTAACAGCTCCTCCAAGGAGCCACTCAACGAGCCACAGCCGAGCCAGCCATTTACATCTGGATGCAGCTAAGCCGGACGCATCAGCATACTTTTTGGCCCGGATGCGTCGGCGGCTGATGTGCTGGTAAAAACCCACTGTATATGTTTTAGTTTTGTACACGTTTTAGTAGTTTAACGCATCATTTTGTACCGTTTATTGTACTTATGTTGTGTTGGTTCTTTTCTGGTTTAATGGGTGCTTAAATGATAATATATTTAATAAATGTTTTGTTGGATGTAAGAATGAATTAAAGAGTGAGAATATTTGTTGAGGTTCATATGATATATACTAAATTGGTTAATGCAATTAAATGAGTGTTAAAGAATTAAATCAATTTAGTAGTCAAACTTTTAAGTGTAATGTGCTTCTAACATTATTTGAATGGGGCTGATCATTGATTTCAATAAAGTCTTCTATAATTAAATTGATTGGTTGATTTTTTTATAGGAATATAAGAGAATAAGAGATGGGAATTATACCTTGATGGCACGTTCAGAATGCAACACATGGGCCAACATTTGAAATACATAAAAAGTGGGCTTGGCTTGTGATTGGGCGGCCCATACATGAAGAAAAGGGAATAGATGTCGGTCAATATTGGGAAATCATCATGAGCCGTCGCAGAGGAGGAAGGTTACGAACATAGGAACAAGTTTCAGCATTATTCTTCTCTCAAGCAACTTTTGAATGTCGGAACGATTCGGGATGACAACCGGTGCCGTGAAGACTACCATGAGCGGCTAAACTTCTCGAGACTTTCGCCCGGATGAACGGTTACGCGGTTTGATGTAATCACCTATTTTTCTGATTCGTACAAACTAGTATATCTTGACTACTTGTGTTGGATTATTGGTAAACGTTTCTTGTGTTTGAATTACTTGTCATTTATTAAGCGTATTGGCAACTTTCTTGCGTTGTTAGCGGGTTGGTAAATTGGTGGGTAATTGATACAATCAAACGGGTTATTAGGTTGCATAGTGAATCTTAAAAACTATCCTTGATAACTAATCAGATTCATTAATTCCGAGGCCATGTCTATGTGGTGTTTTGAATCAGAAAACGGATTTTTATATTAAAACGGGTATTCGGGATTCCGGGTGGAGGTTACTTCTTCTCATCTTGATAACACTTTTTGTGACAAATCGTGTTTTCTTTTAAATCAAACAAACAAACCTTCGAATTAGATAGTTAGATAATTCTAGTTTTTAATTAATTTCTTTAACGCTAACCACAAATTCCCCGTGGATACGATACCCTACTTACACTATCTACGTAGTTTATTTAGGTTTTTGATTGACCCTTACGACAGTCATCAGCGGCTGACCTATCAATTAACTTTTGCCACGTGTCAAGTGATCATTGGCGGACGCATTAAATGGTGGATGCCCTGTTCCAAGGATGCATCAGATGGCTAAATTGGTGGTCAACCTATATTCTTGGCTAAAATGGTAATTTTCCCTAAAAAAATACCTGTTAAAAACATTAACTATATTACCCATGGTCTAAACGGTTTATAAAACATTAAACCACTTATCTCTAGGGATGAGCTCGGTACCGACCGATACCGGAACCGAAAGTACCGGTATCAAAAATCCCCAAAAGTAGGTACAGGTACCAGTACCGAATATACCTAGTACGGTACGTTCGGTACCGGCTCGGTACCGGTATTTGAGGGTAAAAACCGGTAAACACCGGTACCGAACCGATACCGTACCAAACCGGTACAAAAAATGTCAAAAGTCGGTATCGAACCGGTACCAAAAATGTACCTGGTTCGGTAAATTCAATACCGATATTGGGTACCATTTGTTCATCCCTACTTATCTCCACTATAATAAGTTACCATAAATTCTACTTACTTGAAACTGTCTTTTTATTTATTTATTTATGTATAGAATAAAACATTTTCCATTTTAATACATGAACAAATTGGTGATGAAAAAAGCTAATCGTCACTTTAAACTAACCAAATTGGTGATAAAAATAGTTTGTATTATAAATTCAATTATTATTTTTTAAAAGGTAATTAAATATACACAATGAAAAATCAATCCCTATGGTGAAATACCAATCTAGATTAGTAAATTTAACGGATAACTTTACTTTTTTTTAACAGCTAAGCTGTCTCCTCCAAACTTCTATACTAAATTACAACTCATAATAATTGAACCTAAATATAATTCCTTTTACTACTATGCCAAAGCATAAGTGGTCTTACAACTTGGCACCTTGTAATTTATTAAACAAGTTGGCAATTAATAGTACGTAGAGTGTACTTAGTTTTAGCGAGGAAACTTCATGCTCCTTCACCCAAGATTACATTTAAAGCAATATAACTTCTGATTATTATATAACATTAATCTACGTGATCAGTTGACTTTGGCATGCATAAATGCTAATTGATCAACCATCCTTCATTGTCACCTACGAAAAAAAAGATATGCATCTTGTAAACCTTCTTTTCTTTCTCTTTGCATTCTTCTTTTGTAATGTCTTAGCCCAATATACACGTTTCAATACCTCGGTTATACCCGTAACCAAGGATGCCAAAACATCTCTTCCCAAGGTTACTTGGTTTCTTAAGAAACGAACCTGGGATGGAGAACCCAATTACCTCGTCGACCTCGATGCTCCTTTCACATGGCAAGATTGTGTTGTGCGTAGCTCACCGATTGCATGTGGATTAGAGGAAGGATGCAGATTTCCATTAAAATGTGATGACAACTTTTGCAAAGAAGCACACTCTTATGTCAACCCTACATGTCCTTCTCTCAATAATATCACATCCAAATATGGTTGCAATATATGCGCCGTCACCCCATTAAACCCCATCTCAAATTCTTGCAAATTGTCACAACTAACTACCGATTTGGTGCAGTTGTATGGAACGGATGGTCGAAACCCTAGTATTATTTCGTATCCTCCCTTTGGAACCGAGTTTGTTGTTTCATGTGCACCTTCCTCATTGTTGAGATCATTTCCTAAAGATATCACTGGTGTTGCATCCTTTTCTTGGTCCACTTTATCTTTTCCAGGTCAAGTTTATAACCCTAAGGTCACAAATAAATTTGTACTTTGTTTACCAAACTCCTCAAAGTCTCTTGGGGTGATATTTTTAGGTGAAGGGCCTTTTTATTTTACTTCTTTTCCAAATCTTGATCTTAGAAGTATACTTTCCTACACTCCAATGGTTAGAAAGAGTAAAAAATCACTTGGATATTATATTGGAATCAAGAAGATATCAATCAAAGAAATATCTATTCCTCTACCATCACTGAAAAGTGGTTCTGTGAAGCTTAGTACTGTCACACCCTACACCACACTCAGAAGTGATATCTATAAAGCATTTGTAACAATTTTTTCAGTGGCTACAAAGAGCATTCCTAGATTGAAATCTGTTCAACCCTTTAGTTATTGTCTAAAATCAAGCGCTGTTGGATCCGTTGAGAAAGGTTTTCGTGTCCCTAAGATTGATCTTGAAACGGAAAGTGGGAAAATATGGACAATTTATGGTGATAACTTGATGAAGCGTGTTGGAAATGGCACCGCGTGCCTTGCACTTATTGATGGTGGATCAAAAATGAAAGATGCAATTGTTGTTGGGACGTTTCAGATGGAGAACAATTTCTTGTACTTTGATCTGGTGAATCAAAAGTTGGGTTTCAGCTCTTCGTTATTAGCTCGAGGAACCTCTTGTAGCAACTTCAACTTCACCGAGATTCCAGAATGACTTGATATCGAGAATGGTGATTAAAATGACAGAATAACGAAGATTGCTTTGAGTTTACAAGCTGTTCATTTGTTTACTGTTAATGTGTCATGCATTTTTCGTTTAGTAGCAACTTTGATGTGTATCACACTTGTTTGTCACAAATAAATTATAAGGGGGCGTTTGGTTCGTGGAATGATTTGGAATTGGAATTGGAATTGGAATTGGAATTTGTATAGGAATTAGAATTTGAAGGAATTGGATTTGGAATTTAAACATTCCAATTGGAATTGGAAATTGTTGGAATTGGAATCTCAATTCCATTTTTGTTGTGTTTTGTTGTCAAATGAATTGGAATCCATCACCCCGACACCCACAACCACCAGTTCGGGTCGAAACGGTACGGGTCGAAACGGTATGGGTCGAAACCGTTCGCGTTAAAACGTTACGGGTCGAAACGGTTCGCATCGAAACGTTACGGGTCGAAACGGTTCGCGTCGAAACGGTTCGATTCGAAACGGTTCGATTCGAAACGGTACGGGTCGAAACGGTTCGCGTCGAAACTCGAAACGGTATGGGTCGAAACGGTTCGCATCAAAACGGTACGTGTCAAAATGGTACGTGTCGAAACAGTACGGGTCGAAACGGTTCGCGTCGAAACGGTTCAATTCCAAACGGTACGGTTCGATTCCAAACGGTACGGGTCGAAACGGTACGGGTGGAAACCGTTCGCGTCGAAACGTTACGTCTTGAAACGGTTCGGATCGAAACCAGTATGGGTCGAAACGGTTCGGATCGAAACGGTACGGGTTGAAACGGTGCGGGTCGAAATGGTCGAAGATTCCAATGAATTTACTTTAATTCCTTCACATATAGGAAGAATTTTGAATTCCTTTAGTTAAAGGAATTTGAAGGAATTCATGTTTAATTCCAATTCCATTGTTAACCAAACACATGAAGATTGGAATTGGGATTCCAATTCCATCAAATTCTGTGAACCAAACAACTTAAGAGATGGAATTAAAATTCCAATTCCCTTAAATTCTATTGAATTCATGTGAACCAAACGCCCCCTAAATGTATCGAATCTAGTTTATAAAAACATTTGTGTGCATAATGTAAGTTAATGTGACTTGGTAAAGAACTTTGACCGAGTTGTATGGAAATCGTGGGATGTTGAAAGTTATGTAGGTATATGGAGAACATGGGCAGTATGTTTTTTAAAGTAGTTTATTTTTCTGTACGGTTTTCGAAAATAAAAAAAAAATAAAAAATAAAAAATGGCTATGTGAAAGATAAAAAATTTATACTCTATTCGAAAATCTTTATTTAATATAAACTCATCAGTCACAAAATTTATGTGGATGTAATTTAAATTGTTATTTTTAACTAAGTTTAGAAAGTAATTTATTAACTAAAGAGAACGATACAATTGACAAAACTAAGCATTAAGTGTCACTAACAAAAAAACAAAAAACAAGCTAAAATAAAGAATTTAGAGACGCCGGGACCACTAGTACAAGGGCTCATTTATGTTATCTCTCGATTCAGTACATATATATTCTATGTTATACAGTGTAAATTCTATATAAAATTAAAAAGATTTGGGCCCTCGGAGGGTTTGGGCCTTGTGCCGTCGCCCACCCCGCACCCCCTACGGGCCGGCCCTGTATGCGATCTAAGGTCGGGTGGTGTGGTCTCGAGCCCTTGCCACCTCACCCATTTTGGCGCCTTATGGCGCCCCTACACCACCCCGCCTTCGCCGGCCGGGGGGGGGGGATAGTCTTGGCATTCGCCAAAGTCATAGCTGGCGTGAAGAGGAAGAAGGGGATGTGACCCACTGCTTGAACCAATCAGATTTGAGTTTTTTTTAATATAGTTAAAAGGGGCTTTATAGGGTGTTATTCCACATCGTGCAAGTTAACGATAAAGCCCCCGCTTATATATCACCTATGTGGTATGATAAAGCTTCTAAAAGATTGAGACCACACCACCCATCATAAGTAGGGATGGCAATGGGTCGGGTTCGGGTCGGGTATTGGTAATCCCACACCCATACCCGGTTATAAAATCGTGTCCCATATCCGACCTAATACCCATCGGGTATTTGTCGAGTAATTACCCATCAGGTATACCCATTAGTTTGTTAAAATATATATGTTGGGATTTCTAAATACATTTTTTTACTATTATAATTACTCTATATAACAATTTGTGTCGATTCTTGGCTACAGTAATGCATCCAGACCGTTTATTTTTCTATCTACCGTCACCTCCTCTCATTCTCTCTGTGTCATCTTCTGATTTTTGGGTGGATCGCACACGTTTCCGGCACAGTTCAGGTGAATCAGATCGACGGCAAATCACATGAACAAGATGAGCGACGACGATTAGCAGTATGACGGTGAAATCAAGCGACGATGGTGGTTTTAATGCTGAATCGGGTCTTTATATCGATTTTTTTCTGGTCGGCATGAAGGTCTTCTTCTCTTTTGTTGTTTCTTTTTTATTGACATTTTTTGTCCTCCGTCCCGTCTCCCTCTTCCGCCCTTGGCGAGTTTACCTGAAGAAGCACGTAACTAATTTTAGGTTTATTAGTTTGGTTTTATGTTTCAACCATAAGGGTTAATCTTCTTAATCCTTCCTGAGCAAAGCTATGGTCCTTCCTGCAAAACAATCAACACACCGTTAAGCTCGTTAAGAGGGGAATATGGGGGTTTCCCTCTTAACCACTCTCCGGCGTGAGAATAAGTATTTGTTTTGAGGAAATAAATGTGTGTTAAGAGTGAGAGAGTAGAGAGCAGAATGGCTTAACCTGTGTATGAAGGTCCCTATTTATAGTCGGAGTAGTGTAGAAGGAGATGGGTTGATGGGCCTTGGGCCCGGAGACGACGACAAGGAATATCCGTCTTGTCTCTTCTATGACAACCGTTAGTGCTTCTAGAAGATCTTCGGTGCTGGCGCACCTTGATTGGAGTCACGTGTCCGGGTTGTCGTCCTTGTTGTCTCTCTGACATCAGCAGGTGAGTGGAGATCGTGGGGCAGTTGTCGCCGCCCCTTGATTGGTGCCACGTAGGCGTCCTTGTGTACCTTTTGTCTCCTGCACGATTGTTGATCGTGGAGCACGATAGAATACAGCATGTTGGACGCTTATTGGCTTACTCCTCTGCCACTCGTACCTTTCGTGCCTCCTGGAAAGAACCTGCGCCGCTACCCTCGCGCGGCCTTTGGTGTGTGTCCAATCAGCCGACGCAAGGTCTAGGGCTAGAGGGCCTTCATTTAGGATGCTAAGTGTAGAATATGAGCTTTACCTTTGCTTGGGCCTCGCGTGCTGCTTAGGCTTTGCCTAAGTAGTCCGCGCGGGGTCTGTAGATTAGTCAGATTAATATGTAAGGAGTATGGGCATGCGTGCGACCTGATTGGTCTGCGTGGCTTTTTGGGACCATACCCCTTCATTACCCCTTCCGGAATCTGGCCTTCTCTACCACTTTAATGACTGTAACCGACCAGATCTCAACTCAGATGGTGCAATCTACTTCGATAGTTGACCTGTCAAACCCCAGGTTTGAACTTTTAGTTGGTTTTTTTTTTTGTTTAAAAGTCATTGTGGAAATAGGAATAAGAACAAGGGTTTCTGGAATCATTGTAGCATACATAGTGAGTAGCATATTGTAAAAGGTGTATCGATGTGTGTTGTGTTTTATTTACAAAAGCTTAAATACTGTCTTTTTTTCGTTAACTTCTTAATTTACTTTGTTACTTGCTTGCTTACACACTCAAACTCAGATAATTACTTATGGTACAGTACCAATTAACTTCTGTATATAATAAAGTCTGCACTCAAGATAGTGATTATGTACCAATTAGTGACTTTGGTTAGGTCTAAGCATTCGCATGAGGGAAGGACAGAGTTTTTGGCTGAGTTGTCGATTATCGCCTGTAAGAGTCATATGAATCTTGTCCAGCTCCAAGGATGGTGTGTCGAAAAAGGCGAGTATATGTCGTATGGGAGTATTGATAAGGTGTTTAATCAAGAGTCTGGGCATTGGGGATTCTTGAAATGGAACCATAGTTATAATATTGAGGTTGGGTTGGCTTCGGTTTTGGCGTACCTTCATCAAGAATGCAAGCAACAAGAGATCCATCGTGTTATTAAAGGGAGTAATGTGATGCTAATTTTAATGCTCGATTAGGTGATTTCGGGCTGGCTCGGATCATGGACCATGATAAAAGCACGGTCTCTACACTAACTACGGGGACCATGGGTTATTGAGTGCCCAAGTATCTTCAATATGTGAAAGCTACCGATGAAACCGGTGTTTTCAGCTACGGTGTGGTGGTTCTAGAACTCTGTTGTGGGAGGAGACCAATTGAGAGTGAGCCAGGGGGTCATAAAATGATCAATTTAGTGGCTTGGGTGTGGGCATTTCACTCCAAAAGCGCCATTTGTGACGCGGTTGACAAGCGGTGGAACAAAGAGTTTGATCCGATTGTGAGGTTAGAAAGCTTTTGTTTATGTTTTATTCACGGAGGATTAGATAGCTATTCTACTACATCAATAAGCATTGTACTTGTATCTTTGTAGTAAAGTTACTAAAAAGATTTTGTTCTAAATAAATCTCATATTGACTGCAGAGTTTCATTTTCTGATCTGGTGACTAACATTCTTTGGAGATTATTTCTGAGCTACCTACAAAAGATACTTATGCTATTGCTATGGCTTTAGGTAATTTTAATTTATCATAAAATTAAATCCATCAAATTTGATATATGGTGTGTTCCCCCCTTTTTTTAATATGTATGTTATTTTTTTATTTAATCAAATGAAACATGATATTGTATCAAGAAACCACATATCTACGTGATCATGCTTTTCCTGTGCATTCTTTATGTTTTGGAATGTGGCTGAAAAACATGTTTGTAATATTGTTTGTTTATATTCACAACAATATTAAGTTGATGTTTAATAATACAAATCATTCTCATATTTGAATTTTACTTGCTATGCTAGATTTTATTTTCTATGAGAAGTTATCTATAAAAATAAATCCTTAAGTCATAATAAGAAAGCAACTTGAAGCCTAATTTAATTCAGATTCATTTACCTATTTGAATTTCATCATCCTACATACAATTTTGTATGATTAGGTTTTTTATATCAACTTTCTAATCTTATCTTTTTTAATCGCAGGGAAGCTCGCCCAACCGATTGGTAATTTGGATATTTGATCATCTGTCATTAATGTCGTTATCATCAATTTTCTATGTTATCCTGGTAATTGCCACTAAATTTGTAGATTTTATATGAATCATGAACTCTAAAGGATGTTTTGCATTTACATGGCTTGCTTGCTAGAGTTGGTCTAGCTAGATTGTGCCACGCAATATCTAGAGCTAAGTAACGGGATGGTATGTGTTGATATTGTAGGTACTCGAACTTTATGGTGTATAAAATAGCATCTGATTTGGGTCAAATTGATAGCCAGGAAAGAAAATAAGAAAAGCCTATTGGCGAAATGTGTAAATGTAATTATCCTAAGTTATACACCGTAAAACAAAATTCCACAATACTTGGTATATGTTGTAGTCTGTTTCTGTCTTTCGGAGTTATCACTGGTGATATGCGAAACTGTTATCTATATCTTGCCGCAACGCGGCGGGTATTTCTGCTAGTTATTATATAATTTTATTTATACAACAACTATTATAAATTAAAAATGAACATTACATACATTTAACTTTTATCATAAATTAATAATAACTTTATAAGGGTGTACGGTGTGGGCGGCAAAGGGGTGCGGTAAACTCACTTTGTCGCTCGGGAACATCACCGCCAACCCCCTTTACCGCGCAGTAATGTTTCTCCTTCGGTGACTGCATACCGATTGACAAAGGCACAAGATTTGACTGTTGGGGTGATGCCCAACGGCTATATAGCCGTTAAATAAAAAAATATTTTTTCTTTTTAAAATTAAACAATAAATACCTAACATAAATCATACCCAAATACATTCAAATTTATACCCCAACCAAACCAAAAAAAATACCAAAATGGCGGATGAACTCCCGTTGTTTTTTCCACCCGATAGTAGCGACGATTAATCCGACAGTAGCATTCTTTTTTTCCAAAATCTCATCGAAGATGCCGAACTTCAAGACACGGGCACATCTAACCGAAGGAGATATATTGAACGTCAACGTGAGGTGGGGCATGAGACACTCATGGCGGATTATTTTGACGAAGACTCGAAATACAATGAAGATATTTTTCGTCATAGGTTCCATATGTCGAAACGTTTGTTTCTAAAAATTGTGAGCAACGTGGAAGCGAACGACTCGTGGTTTCAAGAGGCCCTCGATGCGCGAGGTAGGAAGGGCTTTATGTCGTTGCAAAAGGCTACATCGGCTATTAAACAGCTCGCAACTGGTAGCACTCCAGACGAGAACGACGAGTACTTGCATATGGCCGAAAGAACTTCCCGCGAGTGCCTAGAATATTTTTGTGACACGGTTTGCAAAATATACGCTCCTGAGTTCTTACGTAGACCAACAAGCCACGACATGGCACTTTTATATGAAGCTCATGAGGAAAAACATCACCTTCCAGGTATGTTCGGTAGCCTTGATTTCACCCATTTCATTTGGCGATTTTGTCCCACAGAGTATCGAGGCCAATATATGCGAGGAGATCACCGATACCCGACTGTTATGCTCGAAGCGGTTGCATCTCAAGATTTATGGATTTGGCATGCTTTTTGTGGTCCACCAATTTCACAAAACGATATCAATGTGCTACAACAATCTTTGTTATTTTTAACGGAACGAAATGGAACCGCGCCAAAATGTCCATTTTACGTTAACAACCATTTATACAAACGTGGTTATTTGCTCGTGGATGGAATCTACCCTACGTGGTCCGTGTTTGTGAAGTCGATCCCATACCCTCACGAAGTCGATGAAAAGAAATTCAAGAGGCAACACGAGGCGACAAGAAAAGACGTCGAAAGGGCTTTTGGTGTTTTGAAGTCGAAATGGGGTGTATTGAGTCGACCGATGCGAGTAAGAACCGTTAGAAAAATTACGAGTGTTGTGTACACGTGTATTATTTTACACAACATGTTTTTGAAAGACGACGAAAACACAATAGCACCGGTACACATTCGGGATCCTCCGGTCGAGCCCGCTCTAGACGATACGGTGTTGCACGAGTTGATGGATGAAGACATGCATTGGAGACTAAAACACGATCTCATGAATCATCTCGCAAGTCAAGATTTACCCCATTTTTTGGTCGATTCCGACGAAGACTAGTTTAATTTATTTCAATTTAATGTAATTTTAATGTTTTTTAATTTAATGTAACTAGGTTTTTTACCCGCCGCGCGTTGCGGCGGCGCCGACTCGTTTTCGAAGTAAATTTACGTTGAAGCGTAGAGCAATCGAAATTCATACCGTTGAATGAAAAATGTATTATATCTGACTCGATAGGCTCTCCAATAACATTAATGATACGACCAAGGGTAGCTCTACCAACAGGCACCTATCATCATAATAACAGATGCAATAATTTAGCGAAATAACAATGCATACCAAGATAATACAAACATCAATCATGAAAGAAATGTAAGTCTTGTAAGACAATGAAAGAAATACGTTAAACATAGCCTAGCCAACCATCCAATAAGAGCCGACCACGTAGGACCGCTACGCATGTCCAACGCCCGGGCTGAAACCTCCGCCCAAGGGACCACGCCCAAACCCAAGCCCACCCGGGGTGATGACTTGGGCGTTTTTACCCAACCCACGGCCATTTGAGTTTTTAATAGTTACACTGAATTAATTTATTGCAAACTATGTTGAAGCTGGTTTCGGTATCTTTAGATAACATAAATATGTCAAACCACATTCCAGTTACCCTTTTCTCATTGGTAAGTTACCACTTTGTGTATGGGACCCACCATCTCTGAAAATTCCAAGCTTTCATCTTCCTTTTAAAGAATGCCCTTAATTCATGAATTTATGTTATAAGGATGTTTAAGAATATATTTATATATCCTTTACCATATGAATCCAATTCCAATTAAAAGTCTGCCGCCTTTAATTGTATATGCAATTTCCCCCACAATCCTCCAATTATATTATATGCTCCTTTTCCTTTTATATCTGATGTGCGTTGAAGTGTTATATATATTAGGTGTATATTTTAAGCCCCTTTAACACTTATTTTAGCCAAGTTTTAAATTTATAAAACACGATATTTTACTAACACTAAACACACATATGGGCAAGTGTACCCATCGTGAGCGTAGTATAGCGTTGGTAAGATACCGAGGTCGTCCAAGGACACACGAGCTTTTAGTACCGATTTATCCTCAACGTCTAACCAAAATAAAAAGTTAGAAAAATGTTTTAAGCTAAGAAAAATAAAAACTAACTAAAATGCTGAAAATAAAAATAAAAGAAAAAAAGATAGACAAGATGAATCACTTGGTTCCGACTCGTATCTAGTATAACCTTTGATTATTTCCGCACTTTTGCACATAATTAAGAGATTATCTTAGTTATTGTAGTAGGCCCCTCTTTTGAAGGTGACGTTACCCTCACCCCAGTAGTTTGAGTCAGCAATGATACAATCCTAAAAGGGTGGATTATTGGAAGATAATGAATTAAGTTATTAATGCAATATTATGGTAGGCCCCGCTTTTGGCGGTGACGTTACCCTCGGCTAAGTAGTCTGAGTCAGCAGGGATACAGTCCTAAATAGCCGGGTTATAGTATTAATAGTAGTTAACTTATGAGGGGATCAAAGAGTTTGGACCCCCGCCATCCAATACCGTGAAGCATTGAAGGAGGTCCTACTAAAATTGACCCAGGTCCATTGCAGGACCTCTAAACGCTGAACAATGGCAAGACCTTTACCAAACCGTTCCCTTAACCCCCGACCAGGTAGCCAACATACCTCCATATAGACCGTGGAGATATGAATGGTGAAAATCCTTTATTTTATATAGACAATAAAATAATGCCAAGACACCACGGACAAACGATAAGGAAAGATCACCTTCAACATAAGTAACTAGTTATTAAAGTCATTAATACAAAACCAAATAAAAAGTGCAAAAGATTAGAAATAAAAAGTATTATACTAGACACTTTGTCTTCACCAAGTGATGTAAGAGACTTAGGCAAACATGGCCTTGATTGTCAAGAACTCTTACGATCAATCTTGGATCCCGAGACGACTCACACACTCTACGATGGACAATGGATGATGGTGGTGGATGATTGTGTTGTGATGGTGGTGGGTGGTGGATGAAGTGTGAGAGAGGTGGTGTGCCAAGGGATGAGTTGAAATGAAACCAAGCACTCCTATTTATAGGCTGAACAGAAGGCTGGGCACGGCCCCGTGTCCGCTGGACACGCCCCCGTGCCTGTCTGACATTCTCCCTCTTCATTAATTGTAATTCGCAATTACAATTAATGCGCCTGCTGTACTTTCGCCACGCCCCCGTGTTCACTGGACACGGCCCCGTGGTGGGCAATAGAAGCTTCTACAGGTTTGTCTTTAGTGCCAGGGCTGTCCATCCTGAGCACTGCCCCGTGCTGAGCTGAGCACGCCCCGTGTCGGGCTGGGCACGCCCCGTGCTCAGCTGGCCACAACCCCATGCTCAGCTTTCTTCTTGTTTTTGCTTTGGGAGATGCTGTTGAGGGGGGTCGGGCATGCCACGTTTCTTCCTTTTCTTTGTATTTATGTTGGTTTTGGCTGTGTATTTGTTCCTTTTGTTCTTTTAAGCTCATTTGATCCTGAAAATACAAAAGGAAGACAAAAGCACACTTTTTTCCAACATTAGTACTAAAAAGGGGATAGTTTTATGTCTCATTTGATGTAATTTATATGTTGCATTTTACGCACATCAAATACCCCCACACTTGAATCTTTGCTTGTCCTCAAGCAAAACTCTTTATAATGTGTCTTACACTCCCAAATGGAATGGGTAGAAGAGAAGGTTTTAGGGCTTGTCATAGAGTGTCGGGATTTCCAAGATTCTTTATTAAGTTTTATTTTTATTTATTTACAATCCTATTCGTCATGATTTATTTAAAACTTTTCATAAGATAAATTACTTATTAGGGCATAACATGCCTTTTTAAAATTCCATTTATATACAAGTTCACATACCTCACGGGAGAAATCACTCATACTCGGCCGAAGGTGTATTTTTAGTGAATCACTCGAGAGCGGCATGGAACTTATTCCTACTATAGGCTTGCCAAGCAATCAATCCTCATCCTTTTTAACTTTTATACCTTTGTAAATATCAAGAGGACTTTGTGGGTGAAGGGTTAGGCTTGGGTTAAAGGTAGGTGGTTGGGTTAGTGGTTAGTAGAAAAGGGTGAAAAAGCGTAACAAGTGTCGGTTTTCGTAGGACTTTCTAATTTTTTTTTAACTTTTATTTTGATGAAACTACTATTCAAACAAAGTTATTTTTGATTAACTTGTTTGTTTATTTTCTTTTGCTTCATCAACAAATTTTTTTTTATCATACGAAAAACCGAACTTGTTACTAAAACAAAGGGTTAAAAATGAAAAAGGTTTTGGTGGGTAAAATGGTGTTTGGTTTGGGTTATGGAATGAAAAGGTTTAGCCTCAAAGGGGCTAACTAGGGGGATTTTTTGGGTAGGTGGTAAAAGAAAAAGAAAAATAATGGTGTAGAAGAAAAAAGGGTTAGTCCTAATGCCTCCATCATTTACTTACTCGGGTTTAAGTTGATAAGGACCGGGAATGTATCGTCATGGCAAGTTCTAGAGTCGTAAGAACCAAGCGGCTATTCACACAAGAAACGAAAAATGAGCATTTAATTTAAAGATATATATTTGAATGCTCAATAAAGGCTCAAAACTCACTTTTGTGGGAATGGGTTTTTTTTTATGTGATCAAGTATATATAATCAAATTTTAAATAAACTTGTCATGCCTTTTCATAATTTTCTTATGTTGGTTCTTTTTATCATGACGCTATCGGTTGTAAATTTGTAAAAATATAACCTTTTTAGAATTTGAAATTCCCAAGTTATACCTAGACAAGTAAAAAAAAAATGAAAATTTTTGAAAAAAATTTGGGGTGATTAGCGGTTCCAATAGAGTTTTGTGTAAGGCTTGTAATTAGGACTTGCAAGATTCAAGGTTTTGGCATCCCCCCCCATACTTAAATTACACATTGTCCTCAATGTGTCCCAAAAGGAAGTTTTTCGGTTGATTAAAATGTGTAAAAGTGCGTTAAAAACAAGATTTTATGGTACTGGGTAGCTGAACACGGGGTGGTGTTGGCTGAGCACGGCCCAGTGTCCAGACTGCCAGTACCAAAAGTAAACAGAAGGCTGGGCACGGGGGCGTGTCCAGTGAGCACGGCCCCGTGTCCGGGTACCTGAACTGGGCATTTTCTACAGAACCTCGGGCATGGGGCGTGTTGGGGTGAGCACGGCCCCGTGCTGAACTTGCTGTAATGAAGAAAAATCGTCGGGGGGCTCTGTTTTTGTGTATGGGGTGTTGGTTCAAGCTTCCCTTATCATCCTTCACCATCCCGAGTGTGTTTTATTCCTGAAAATTAAAACTAAACTAGAAAATATAAAAGTTAAACTAATCTAAACTAAGGATAGTTCCGCGGAATGCCTCCGTGGTGCGCCACGTTTATAAGGGTCCTTGGCTAGACCCACCTTATCGGGTGGTTCTGGCTCATCTTCAATTAGGGGGTCGTCATTGCCGAATGGATATTTCACTGATCGCTCAAGATCGACACTTCTTTTAAATGCCCCTAATTGAAGAGGTAGATTGTTGAACTTCCGGTTTTTCAAAGCTTCGTGAGTTTTTACAAATGGTCGTCCCAACACTAGAGGAGCGTCATCGAGGATGACAAAATCGGTCGGGATTACCATTTGATTTGATTGAACCAATACATCCTCAACTATACCGATTGATTTTATTACTTTCCGATTGGATAGAAAAATGGGTATTTGAAGTGGAGAAAAATCACTAATACTTAATTTTTCGAAAATGTAGTTAGGCATTATGTTAACACAAAGATCTTTATCGATTGTGACATTACTAATAAACAAATTTTGAAAGAAACATGGAACCGGTGTAATGTTAATTTCAAATGGGTCTTCTTTTATTAGTGAGGTTTGATCATCAGTTAACTTAACACTTACTGTTTCGTCAATTTTAGTGTTAGTGTTTAACTCTTTTAAAAACTTAGCATGAGTGGGTACTAAACAATGATTTTCAAAAGAAGGTGACAAGAGATTAATTTCTTCAAAATTAGACTCTTCTTGAATTTTAACGTTGTTGGACTCACCTTTTTCGTTGTTTAACTCATGTGTCGGTTTTTCACTTATTTGTTCTTCCATTTTTACACTTTCGGTTATCTCTTCCTTTTTTAACTCTTCTCTTGCGCGGGACTCCTCTTCCCTTGCGCGAGCTTCTTTTATACATCGATCGATAACTCTAATGTGTTCTAATATCCTATCGGTCACTTCGGTTATAGAAAAAGAATCGGTATTTTCTAAGCTTGAATCCGGTTGTTCGATCCTTTGTTCCTCATAATACCCATATGAAGTAGATGGTTCACACCATTGTTCTTCATTGTAAGCATATGATGGATAAGGTTCGTAATTTTGTTCTTCATAATACTCATATGAGGTGGGTTGTTCACGCCATGGTTCCTCATAATAAGTATACGAAGGTGGTGGCTCATATCTTGGTTCCTCAAAGTATGAGTATGAAGGCTCATACCTTGGTTCATCAAAATATGAGTATGAGGGAGGAGGTTCATACCTTTGGTCTTCATAGGATGTGTATGAAGTTGATGGCTCGTACCTGGGCTCCTCATTGTAGGTGTATGAATTGGATGGTTGATATGAGCGATTATTTTGAACCGATCGTGAGTTACGACAATTAGTGCAATAATTACCCCTATAATCATCCTCCTCATAGGTGTAGTTGTAACCTCCTGAGTATTGATCCATAAGAATCACTCAGCAGACCATAACCGAGTCTCGAGATCAGAAAACAAAAAGAAAAACGGAAACAGAGGCTGGACACGGCCCCGTGTTCAGTGAGCACGGCCCCGCGTTCAGAATCTGTATCTGGGCGTTTTAATTAAATTTACTGATTTCATTGAGCACGGGGCGTGTTCAGTGAGCACGGCCCGTGTTCAAGCTTCTGTTACTGGGTGTTTTATGAAAAATATGCAGCACGGCCCCGAGTTCAGCGAGCACGGCCCGTGTTTAACCTACTGTAAATGCAAAATTAAACTAAAATGCAGAAAAATGTGGGCCCGTTTTGAAAAGGTTTTGAAAAACTGATTAGGCCGTCGATTTTAAGCTTTCCTAAAATCCTTGTGTCCCCGGCAACGGCGCCAAAAACTTGATGTGCGTTGAAGTGTTATATATATTAGGTGTATATTTTAAGCCCGTTTAACACTTATTTTAGCCAACTTTTAAATTTATAAAACACGATATTTTACTAACACTAAACACACATATGGGCAAGTGCACCCATCGTGAGCGTAGTATAGCGTTGGTAAGATACCGAGGTCGTCCAAGGACACAAGAGCTTTTAGTACCGGTTTATCCTCAACGTCTAACCAAAATAAAAAGTTAGAAAAATGTTTTAAGCTAAGAAAAATAAAAACTAACTAAAATGCTGAAAATAAAAATAAAAGAAAAAATAGATAGACAAGATGAATCACTTGGTTCCGACTCGTTTCTAGTATAACCTTTGATTATTTCCGCACTTTTGCACATAATTAAGAGATTATCTTAGTTATTGTAGTAGGCCCCGTTTTTGAAGGTGACGTTACCCTCACCCCAGTAGTTTGAGTCAGCAAGGATACAATCCTAAAAGGGTGGATTATTGGAAGATAATGAATTAAGTTATTAATGCAATATTATGGTAGGCCCCGCTTTTGGCGGTGACGTTACCCTCGGCTAGGTAGTCTGAGTCAGCAGGGATACAGTCCTAAATAGCCGGGTTATAGTATTAATAGTAGTTAACTTATGAGGGGATCAAAGAGTTTGGACCCCCGCCATCCAATATCGTGAAGCATTGAAGGAGGTCCTACTAAAATTGACCTAGGTCCATTGCAGGACCTCTAAACGCTGAACAATGGCAAGACCTTTACCAAACCGTTCCCTTAACCCCCGACCAGGTAGCCAACATACCTCCATATAGACCGTGGAGATATGAATGGTGAAAATCCTTTATTTTATATAGACAGTAAAATAATGCCAAGACACCACGGACAAACGATAAGGAAAGATCACCTTCAACATAAGTAACTAGTTATTAAAGTCATTAATACAAAACCAAATAAAAAGTGCAAAAGATTAGAAATAAAAAGTATTATACTAGACACTTTGTCTTCACCAAGTGATGTAAGAGACTTAGGCAAACATGGCCTTGATTGTCAAGAACTCTTACGATCAATCTTGGATCCCGAGACGACTCACACACTCTACGATGGACAATGGATGATGGTGGTGGACGATTGTGTTGTGATGGTGGTGGGTGGTGGATGAAGTGTGAGAGAGGTGGTGTGCCAAGGGATGAGTTGAAATGAAACTAAGCACTCCTATTTATAGGCTGAACAGAAGGCTGGGCACGGCCCCGTGTCCGCTGGACACGCCCCCGTGCCTGTCTGACATTCTCCCTCTTCATTAATTGTAATTCGCAATTACAATTAATGCGCCTGCTGTACTTTCGCCACGCCCCCGTGTTCACTGGACACGGCCCCGTGGTGGGCAATAGAAGCTTCTACAGGTTTGTCTTTAGTGCCAGGGCTGTCCATCCTGAGCACTGCCCCGTGCTGAGCTGAGCACGCCCCGTGTCGGGCTGGGCACGCCCCGTGCTCAGCTGGGCACAGCCCCATGCTCAGCTTTCTTCTTGTTTTTGCTTTGGGAGATGCTGTTGAGGGGGGTCGGGCATGCCACGTTTCTTCCTTTTCTTTGTATTTATGTTGGTTTTGGCTGTGTATTTGTTCCTTTTGTTCTTTTAAGCTCATTTGATCCTGAAAATACAAAAGGAAGACAAAAACACACTTTTTTCCAACATTAGTACTAAAAAGGGGTTAGTTTTATGCCTCATTTGATTTAATTTATATGTTGCATTTTACGCACATCAAATACCCCCACACTTGAATCTTTGCTTGTCCTCAAGCAAAACTCTTTATAATGTGTCTTACACTCCCAAATGGAATGGGTAGAAGAGAAGGTTTTAGGGCTTGTCATAGAGTGTCGGGATTTCCAAGATTCTTTTTTAAGTTTTATTTTTATTTATTTACAATCCTATTCGTCATGATTTATTTAAAATTTTCATAAGATAAATTACTTATTAGGGCATAACATGCCTTTTTAAAATTCCATTTATATACAAGTTCACATACCTCACGGGAGAAATCACTCACACTCGGCCGAAGGTGTATTTTTAGTGAATCACTCGAGAGCGGCATGGACTTATTCCTACCATAGGCTTGCCAAGCAATCAATCCTCATCCTTTTTAACTTTTATACCTTTGTAAATATCAAGAGAACTTTGTGGGTGAAGGGTTAGGCTTGGGTTAAAGGTAGGTGGTTGGGTTAGTGGTTAGTAGAAAAGGGTGAAAAAGCTTAACAAGTGTCGGTTTTCGTAGGACTTTCTAATTTTTTTTTAACTTTTATTTTGATGAAGCTACTATTCAAACAAAGTTATTTTTGATGAACTTGTTTGTTTATTTTCTTTTGCTTCATCAACAAAATATTTTTTTTATCATACGAAAAACCGAACTTGTTACTAAAACAAAGGGTTAAAAATGAAAAAGGTTTTGGTGGGTAAAAGGGTGTTTGGTTTGGGTTATGAAATGAAAAGGTTTAGGCTCAAAGGGGCTAACTAGGGGGATTTTTTGGGTAGGTGGTAAAAGAAAAAGAAAAATAATGGTGTAGAAGAAAAAAAGGTTAGTCCTAATGCCTCCATCATTTACTTACTTGGGTTTAAGTTGATAAGGACCGGGAATGTATCGTCATGGCAAGTTCTAAAGTCGTAAGAACCAAGCTTCTATTCACACAAGAAACGAAAAATGAGCATTTAATTTAAAGATATATATTTGAATGCTCAATAAAGGCTCAAAACTCACTTTTGTGGGAATGGGTTTTTTTTATGTGATCAAGTATATATAATCAAATTTTAAATAAACTTGTCATGCCTTTTCATAATTTTCTTATGTTGGTTCTTTTTATCATGACGCTATCGGTTGTAAATTTGTAAAAATATAACCTTTTTAGAATTTGAAATTCCCAAGTTAAACCTAGACAAGTAAAAAAAATGAAAATTTTTGAAAAAAATTTGGGGTGATTAGCGGTTCCAATAGAGTTTTGTGTAAGGCTTGTAATTAGGACTTGCAAGATTCAAGGTTTTGGCACCCCCCCACACTTAAATTACACATTGTCCTCAATGTGTCCCAAAAGGAAGTTTTTCGGTTCATTAAAATGTGTAAAAGTGGGTTAAAAACAAGATTTTATGGTACTGGGTAGCTGAACACGGGGTGGTGTTGGCTGAGCACGGCCCAGTGTCCAGACTGCCAGTACCAAAAGTAAACAGAAGGCTGGGCACGGGGGCGTGTCCAGTGAGCACGGCCCCGTGTCCAGGTACCTGAACTGGGCATTTTCTACAGAACCTCGGGCACGGGGCGTGTTGGGGTGAGCACGGCCCCGTGCTGAACTTGCTGTAATGAAGAAAAATCGTCGGGGGGCTCTGTTTTTGTGTATGGGGTGTTGGTTCAAGCTTCCCTTATCATCCTTCACCATCCCGAGTGTGTTTTATTCCTGAAAATTAAAACTAAACTAGAAAATATAAAAGTTAAACTAATCTAAACTAAGGATAGTTCTGCGGAATGCCTCCGTGGTGCGCCACGTTTATAAGGGTCCTTGGCTAGACCCACCTTATCGGGTGGTTCTGGCTCATCTTCAATTAGGGCGTCGTCATTGCCGAATGGATATTTCATTGATCGCTCAAGATCGACACTTCTTTTAAATGCCCCTAATTGAAGAGGTAGATTGTTGAACTTCCGGTTTTTCAAAGCTTCGTGAGTTTTTACAAATGGTCGTCCCAACACTAGAGGAGCGTCATCGAGGATGACAAAATCGGTCGGGATTACCATTTGATTTGATTGAACCAATACATCCTCAACTATACCGATTGATTTTATTACTTTCCAATTGGATAGAAAAATGGGTATTTGAAGTGGAGAAAAATCACTAATACTTAATTTTTCGAAAATGTAGTTAGGCATTATGTTAACACAAAGATCTTTATCGATTGTGACATTACTAATAAACGAATTTTGAAAGAAACATGGAACCGGTGTAATGTTAATTTCAAATGGGTCTTCTTTTATTAGTGAGGTTTGATCATCAGTTAACTTAACACTTACCGTTTCGTCAATTTTAGTGTTAGTGTTTAACTCTTTTAAAAACTTAGCATGAGTGGGTACTAAACAATGATTTTCAAAAGAAGGTGACAAGAGATTAATTTCTTCAAAATTAGACTCTTCTTGAATTTTAACGTTGTTGGACTCACCTTTTTCGTTGTTTAACTCATGTGTCGGTTTTTCACTTATTTGTTCTTCCATTTTTACACTTTCGGTTATCTCTTCCTTTTTTAACTCTTCTCTTGCGCGGGACTCCTCTTCCCTTGCGCGAGCTTCTTTTATACATCGATCGATAACTCTAATGTGTTCTAATATCCTATCGGTCACTTCGGTTATAGAAAAAGAATCGGTATTTTCTAAGCTTGAATCCGGTTGTTCGATCCTTTGTTCCTCATAATACCCATATGAAGTAGATGGTTCACACCATTGTTCTTCATTGTAAGCATATGATGGATAAGGTTCGTAATTTTGTTCTTCATAATACTCATATGAGGTGGGTTGTTCACGCCATGGTTCCTCATAATAAGTATACGAAGGTGGTGGCTCATATCTTGGTTCCTCAAAGTATGAGTATGAAGGCTCATACCTTGGTTCATCAAAATATGAGTATGAGGGAGGAGGTTTATACCTTTGGTCTTCATAGGATGTGTATGAAGTTGATGGCTCGTACCTGGGCTCCTCATAGTAGGTGTATGAATTGGATGGTTGATATGAGCGATTATTTTGAACCGATCGTGAGTTACGACAATTAGTGCAATAATTACCCCTATAATCATCCTCTTCATAGGTGTAGTTGTAACCTCCTGAGTATTGATCCATAAGAATCACTCAGCAGACCATAACCGAGTCTCGAGATCAGAAAACAAAAAGAAAAACGGAAACAGAGGCTGGACACGGCCCCGTGTTCAGTGAGCACGGCCCCGCGTTCAGAATCTGTATCTGGGCGTTTTAATTAAATTTACTGATTTCATTGAGCACGGGGCGTGTTCAGTGAGCACGGCCCGTGTTCAAGCTTCTGTTACTGGGTGTTTTATGAAAAATATGCAGCACGGCCCCGAGTTCAGCGAGCACGGCCCGTGTTCAACCTACTGTAAATGCAAAATTAAACTAAAATGCAGAAAAATGTGGGCCCGTTTTGAAAAGGTTTTGAAAAACTGATTAGGCCGTCGATTTTAAGCTTTCCTAAAATCCTTGTGTCCCCGGCAACGGCGCCAAAAACTTGATGTGCGTTGAAGTGTTATATATATTAGGTGTATATTTTAAGCCCGTTTAACACTTATTTTAGTCAACTTTTAAATTTATAAAACACGATATTTTACTAACACTAAACACACATATGGGCAAGTGCACCCATCGTGAGCGTAGTATAGCGTTGGTAAGATACCGAGGTCGTCCAAGGACACAAGAGCTTTTAGTACCGGTTTATCCTCAACGTCTAACCAAAATAAAAAGTTAGAAAAATGTTTTAAGCTAAGAAAAATAAAAACTAACTAAAATGCTGAAAATAAAAATAAAAGAAAAAATAGATAGACAAGATGAATCACTTGGTTCCGACTCGTTTCTAGTATAACCTTTGATTATTTCCGCACTTTTGCACATAATTAAGAGATTATCTTAGTTATTGTAGTAGGCCCCGTTTTTGAAGGTGACGTTACCCTCACCCCAGTAGTTTGAGTCAGCAAGGATACAATCCTAAAAGGGTGGATTATTGGAAGATAATGAATTAAGTTATTAATGCAATATTATGGTAGGCCCCGCTTTTGGCGGTGACGTTACCCTCGGCTAGGTAGTCTGAGTCAGCAGGGATACAGTCCTAAATAGCCGGGTTATAGTATTAATAGTAGTTAACTTATGAGGGGATCAAAGAGTTTGGACCCCCGCCATCCAATATCGTGAAGCATTGAAGGAGGTCCTACTAAAATTGACCTAGGTCCATTGCAGGACCTCTAAACGCTGAACAATGGCAAGACCTTTACCAAACCGTTCCCTTAACCCCCGACCAGGTAGCCAACATACCTCCATATAGACCGTGGAGATATGAATGGTGAAAATCCTTTATTTTATATAGACAGTAAAATAATGCCAAGACACCACGGACAAACGATAAGGAAAGATCACCTTCAACATAAGTAACTAGTTATTAAAGTCATTAATACAAAACCAAATAAAAAGTGCAAAAGATTAGAAATAAAAAGTATTATACTAGACACTTTGTCTTCACCAAGTGATGTAAGAGACTTAGGCAAACATGGCCTTGATTGTCAAGAACTCTTACGATCAATCTTGGATCCCGAGACGACTCACACACTCTACGATGGACAATGGATGATGGTGGTGGACGATTGTGTTGTGATGGTGGTGGGTGGTGGATGAAGTGTGAGAGAGGTGGTGTGCCAAGGGATGAGTTGAAATGAAACTAAGCACTCCTATTTATAGGCTGAACAGAAGGCTGGGCACGGCCCCGTGTCCGCTGGACACGCCCCCGTGCCTGTCTGACATTCTCCCTCTTCATTAATTGTAATTCGCAATTACAATTAATGCGCCTGCTGTACTTTCGCCACGCCCCCGTGTTCACTGGACACGGCCCCGTGGTGGGCAATAGAAGCTTCTACAGGTTTGTCTTTAGTGCCAGGGCTGTCCATCCTGAGCACTGCCCCGTGCTGAGCTGAGCACGCCCCGTGTCGGGCTGGGCACGCCCCGTGCTCAGCTGGGCACAGCCCCATGCTCAGCTTTCTTCTTGTTTTTGCTTTGGGAGATGCTGTTGAGGGGGGTCGGGCATGCCACGTTTCTTCCTTTTCTTTGTATTTATGTTGGTTTTGGCTGTGTATTTGTTCCTTTTGTTCTTTTAAGCTCATTTGATCCTGAAAATACAAAAGGAAGACAAAAACACACTTTTTTCCAACATTAGTACTAAAAAGGGGTTAGTTTTATGCCTCATTTGATTTAATTTATATGTTGCATTTTACGCACATCAAATACCCCCACACTTGAATCTTTGCTTGTCCTCAAGCAAAACTCTTTATAATGTGTCTTACACTCCCAAATGGAATGGGTAGAAGAGAAGGTTTTAGGGCTTGTCATAGAGTGTCGGGATTTCCAAGATTCTTTTTTAAGTTTTATTTTTATTTATTTACAATCCTATTCGTCATGATTTATTTAAAATTTTCATAAGATAAATTACTTATTAGGGCATAACATGCCTTTTTAAAATTCCATTTATATACAAGTTCACATACCTCACGGGAGAAATCACTCACACTCGGCCGAAGGTGTATTTTTAGTGAATCACTCGAGAGCGGCATGGACTTATTCCTACCATAGGCTTGCCAAGCAATCAATCCTCATCCTTTTTAACTTTTATACCTTTGTAAATATCAAGAGAACTTTGTGGGTGAAGGGTTAGGCTTGGGTTAAAGGTAGGTGGTTGGGTTAGTGGTTAGTAGAAAAGGGTGAAAAAGCTTAACAAGTGTCGGTTTTCGTAGGACTTTCTAATTTTTTTTTAACTTTTATTTTGATGAAGCTACTATTCAAACAAAGTTATTTTTGATGAACTTGTTTGTTTATTTTCTTTTGCTTCATCAACAAAATATTTTTTTTATCATACGAAAAACCGAACTTGTTACTAAAACAAAGGGTTAAAAATGAAAAAGGTTTTGGTGGGTAAAAGGGTGTTTGGTTTGGGTTATGAAATGAAAAGGTTTAGGCTCAAAGGGGCTAACTAGGGGGATTTTTTGGGTAGGTGGTAAAAGAAAAAGAAAAATAATGGTGTAGAAGAAAAAAAGGTTAGTCCTAATGCCTCCATCATTTACTTACTTGGGTTTAAGTTGATAAGGACCGGGAATGTATCGTCATGGCAAGTTCTAAAGTCGTAAGAACCAAGCTTCTATTCACACAAGAAACGAAAAATGAGCATTTAATTTAAAGATATATATTTGAATGCTCAATAAAGGCTCAAAACTCACTTTTGTGGGAATGGGTTTTTTTTATGTGATCAAGTATATATAATCAAATTTTAAATAAACTTGTCATGCCTTTTCATAATTTTCTTATGTTGGTTCTTTTTATCATGACGCTATCGGTTGTAAATTTGTAAAAATATAACCTTTTTAGAATTTGAAATTCCCAAGTTAAACCTAGACAAGTAAAAAAAATGAAAATTTTTGAAAAAAATTTGGGGTGATTAGCGGTTCCAATAGAGTTTTGTGTAAGGCTTGTAATTAGGACTTGCAAGATTCAAGGTTTTGGCACCCCCCCACACTTAAATTACACATTGTCCTCAATGTGTCCCAAAAGGAAGTTTTTCGGTTCATTAAAATGTGTAAAAGTGGGTTAAAAACAAGATTTTATGGTACTGGGTAGCTGAACACGGGGTGGTGTTGGCTGAGCACGGCCCAGTGTCCAGACTGCCAGTACCAAAAGTAAACAGAAGGCTGGGCACGGGGGCGTGTCCAGTGAGCACGGCCCCGTGTCCAGGTACCTGAACTGGGCATTTTCTACAGAACCTCGGGCACGGGGCGTGTTGGGGTGAGCACGGCCCCGTGCTGAACTTGCTGTAATGAAGAAAAATCGTCGGGGGGCTCTGTTTTTGTGTATGGGGTGTTGGTTCAAGCTTCCCTTATCATCCTTCACCATCCCGAGTGTGTTTTATTCCTGAAAATTAAAACTAAACTAGAAAATATAAAAGTTAAACTAATCTAAACTAAGGATAGTTCTGCGGAATGCCTCCGTGGTGCGCCACGTTTATAAGGGTCCTTGGCTAGACCCACCTTATCGGGTGGTTCTGGCTCATCTTCAATTAGGGCGTCGTCATTGCCGAATGGATATTTCATTGATCGCTCAAGATCGACACTTCTTTTAAATGCCCCTAATTGAAGAGGTAGATTGTTGAACTTCCGGTTTTTCAAAGCTTCGTGAGTTTTTACAAATGGTCGTCCCAACACTAGAGGAGCGTCATCGAGGATGACAAAATCGGTCGGGATTACCATTTGATTTGATTGAACCAATACATCCTCAACTATACCGATTGATTTTATTACTTTCCAATTGGATAGAAAAATGGGTATTTGAAGTGGAGAAAAATCACTAATACTTAATTTTTCGAAAATGTAGTTAGGCATTATGTTAACACAAAGATCTTTATCGATTGTGACATTACTAATAAACGAATTTTGAAAGAAACATGGAACCGGTGTAATGTTAATTTCAAATGGGTCTTCTTTTATTAGTGAGGTTTGATCATCAGTTAACTTAACACTTACCGTTTCGTCAATTTTAGTGTTAGTGTTTAACTCTTTTAAAAACTTAGCATGAGTGGGTACTAAACAATGATTTTCAAAAGAAGGTGACAAGAGATTAATTTCTTCAAAATTAGACTCTTCTTGAATTTTAACGTTGTTGGACTCACCTTTTTCGTTGTTTAACTCATGTGTCGGTTTTTCACTTATTTGTTCTTCCATTTTTACACTTTCGGTTATCTCTTCCTTTTTTAACTCTTCTCTTGCGCGGGACTCCTCTTCCCTTGCGCGAGCTTCTTTTATACATCGATCGATAACTCTAATGTGTTCTAATATCCTATCGGTCACTTCGGTTATAGAAAAAGAATCGGTATTTTCTAAGCTTGAATCCGGTTGTTCGATCCTTTGTTCCTCATAATACCCATATGAAGTAGATGGTTCACACCATTGTTCTTCATTGTAAGCATATGATGGATAAGGTTCGTAATTTTGTTCTTCATAATACTCATATGAGGTGGGTTGTTCACGCCATGGTTCCTCATAATAAGTATACGAAGGTGGTGGCTCATATCTTGGTTCCTCAAAGTATGAGTATGAAGGCTCATACCTTGGTTCATCAAAATATGAGTATGAGGGAGGAGGTTCATACCTTTGGTCTTCATAGGATGTGTATGAAGTTGATGGCTCGTACCTGGGCTCCTCATAGTAGGTGTATGAATTGGATGGTTGATATGAGCGATTATTTTGAACCGATCGTGAGTTACGACAATTAGTGCAATAATTACCCCTATAATCATCCTCTTCATAGGTGTAGTTGTAACCTCCTGAGTATTGATCCATAAGAATCACTCAGCAGACCATAACCGAGTCTCGAGATCAGAAAACAAAAAGAAAAACGGAAACAGAGGCTGGACACGGCCCCGTGTTCAGTGAGCACGACCCCGTGTTCAGAATCTGTATCTGGGCGTTTTAATTAAATTTACTGATTTCGTGGAGCACGGGGCGTGTTCAGTGAGCACGGCCCGTGTTCAAGCTTCTGTTACTGGGTGTTTTATGAAAAATATGCAGCACGGCCCCGTGTTCAGCGAGCATGGCCCGTGTTCAACCTACTGTAAATGCAAAACTAAACTAAAATGCAGAAAAATGTGGGCCCGTTTTGAAAAGGTTTTGAAAAACTGATTAGGCCGTCGATTTTAAGCTTTCCTAAAATCCTTGTGTCCCCGACAACGGTGCCAAAAACTTGATGTGCGTTGAAGTGTTATATATATTAGGTGTATATTTTAAGCCCCTTTAACACTTATTTTAGCCAAGTTTTAAATTTATAAAACACGATATTTTACTAACACTAAACACACATATGGGCAAGTGCACCCATCGTGAGCGTAGTATAGCGTTGGTAAGATACCGAGGTCGTCCAAGGACACAAGAGCTTTTAGTACCGGTTTATCCTCAACGTCCAACCAAAATAAAAAGTTAGAAAAATGTTTTAAGCTAAGAAAAATAAAAACTAACTAAAATGCTGAAAATAAAAATAAAAGAAAAAACAGACAGACAAGATGAATCACTGGTTCCGACTCGTATCTAGTATAACCTTTGATTATTTCCGCACTTTTGCACATAATTAAGAGATTATCTTAGTTATTGTAGTAGGCCCCTCTTTTGAAGGTGACGTTACCCTCACCCCAGTAGTTTGAGTCAGCAAGGATACAATCCTGAAAGGGTGGATTATTGGAAGATAATGAATTAAGTTATTAATGCAATATTATGGTAGGCCCCGCTTTTGGCGGTGACGTTACCCTCGGCTAAGTAGTCTGAGTCAGTAGGGATACAGTCCTAAATAGCCGGGTTATAGTATTAATAGTAGTTAACTTATGAGGGGAT
Organism: Helianthus tuberosus; assembly: GCA_030545235.1. NCBI lineage: Eukaryota > Viridiplantae > Streptophyta > Magnoliopsida > Asterales > Asteraceae > Helianthus > Helianthus tuberosus. The sequence continues at coordinate 184,062,074 of CM060403.1, read as the reverse complement.
CAAAGAGTTTGGACCCCCGCCATCCAATACCGTGAATCATTGAAGGAGGTCCTACTAAAATTGACCCAGGTCCATTGCAGGACCTCTAAACGCTGAACAATGGCAAGACCTTTACCAAACCGTTCCCTTAACCCCCGACCAGGTAGCCAACATACCTCCATATAGACCGTGGAGATATGAATGGTGAAAATCCTTTATTTTATATAGACAGTAAAATAATGCCAAGACACCACGGACAAACGATAAGGAAAGATCACCTTCAACATAAGTAACTAGTTATTAAAGTCATTAATACAAAACCAAATAAAAAGTGCAAAAGATTAGAAATAAAAAGTATTATACTAGACACTTTGTCTTCACCAAGTGATGTAAGAGACTTAGGCAAACATGGCCTTGATTGTCAAGAACTCTTAAGATCAATCTTGGATCCCGAGACGACTCACACACTCTACGATGGACAATGGATGATGGTGGTGAATGATTGTGTTGTGATGGTGGTGGGTGGTGGATGAAGTGTGAGAGAGGTGGTGTGCCAAGGGATGAGTTGAAATGAAAAGAAGCACTCCTATTTATAGGCTGAACAGAAGGCTGGGCACGGCCCCGTGTCCGCTGGACACGCCCCCGTGCCTGTCTGACATTCTCTCTCTTCATTAATTGTAATTCGCAATTACAATTAATGCGCCTGCTGTACTTTCGCCACGCCCCCGTGTTCACTGGACACGGCCCCGTGGTGGGTAATAGAAGCTTCTACAGGTTTGTCTTTAGTGTCAGGGCTGTCCATCCTGAGCACTGCCCCGTGCTGAGCTCGGCACGCCTCGTGTCGGGCTGGGCACGCCCCGTGCTCAGCTGGGCACAACCCCATGCTCAGCTTTCTTCTTGTTTTTGCTTTGGGAGATGCTGTTGAGGGGGGTCGGGCATGCCACGTTTCTTCCTTTTCTTTGTATTTATGTTGGTTTTGGCTGTGTATTTGTTCCTTTTGTTCTTTTAAGCTCATTTGATCCTGAAAATACAAAAGGAAGACAAAAGCACACCTTTTCCAACATTAGTACTAAAAAGGGGTTAGTTTTATGCCTCATTTGATGTAATTTATATGTTGCATTTTACGCACATCAAATACCCCCACACTTGAATCTTTGCTTGTCCTCAAGCAAAACTCTTTATAATGTGTCTTACACTCCCAAATGGAATGGGTAGAAGAGAAGGTTTTAGGGCTTGTCATAGAGTGTCGGGATTTCCAAGATTCTTTATTAAGTTTTATTTTTATTTATTTACAATCCTATTCGTCATGATTTATTTAAAACTTTTCATAAGATAAATAAAATTCCATTTATATACAAGTTCACATATCTCACGGGAGAAATCACTCACACTCGGCCGAAGGTGTATTTTTAGTGAATCACTCGAGAGCGGCATGGAACTTATTCCTACCATAGGCTTGCCAAGCAATCAATCCTCATCATTTTTAACTTTTATACCTTTGTAAATATCAAGAGGACTTTGTGGGTGAAGGGTTAGGCTTGGGTTAAAGGTAGGTGGTTGGGTTAGTGGTTAGTAGAAAAGGGTGAAAAAGCGTAACAAGTGTCGGTTTTCGTAGGACTTTCTAATTTTTTTTAACTTTTATTTTGATGAAGCTACTATTCAAACAAAGTTATTTTTGATGAACTTGTTTGTTTATTTTCTTTTGCTTCATCAACAAAATAATTTTTTTTTGATCATACGAAAAACCAAACTTGTTACTAAAACAAAGGGTTAAAAATGAAAAAGGTTTTGGTGGGTAAAAGGGTGTTTGGTTTGGGTTATGAAATGAAAAGGTTTAGGCTCAAAGGGGCTAACTAGGGGGATTTTTTGGGTAGGTGGTAAAAGAAAAAGAAAAATAATGGTGTAGAAGAAAAAAGGGTTAGTCCTAATGCCTCCATCATTTACTTACTCGGGTTTAAGTTGATAAGGACCGGGAATGTATCGTCATGGCAAGTTCTAAAGTCGTAAGAACCAAGCGGCTATTCACAAAAGAAACGAAAAATGAGCATTTAATTTAAAGATATATATTTGAATGCTCAATAAAGGCTCAAAACTCACTTTTGTGGGAATGGGTTTTTTTTTATGTGATCAAGTATATATAATCAAATTTTAAATAAACTTGTCATGCCTTTTCATAATTTTCTTATGTTGGTTCTTTTTATCATGACGCTATCGGTTGTAAATTTGTAAAAATATAACCTTTTTTGAATTTGAAATTCCCAAGTTAAACCTAGACAAGTAAAAAAAATAAAAATTTTTGAAAAAAATTTGGGGTGATTAGCGGTTCCAATAGAGTTTTGTGTAAGGCTTGTAATTAGGACTTGCAAGATTCAAGGTTTTGGCATCCCCCCCCCCACACTTAAATTACACATTGTCCTCAATGTGTCCCAAAAGGAAGTTTTTCGGTTCATTAAAATGTGTAAAAGTGGGTTAAAAACAAGATTTTATGGTACTGGGTAGCTGAACACGGGGTGGTGTTGGCTGAGCACGGCCCAGTGTCCACACTGCCAGTACCAAAAGTAAACAGAAGGCTGGGCTAGGGATGAGATCGGTACGATACCGGTACCGTACCGGTACCGATACCGTAAATACCGTTACCGAAATTGAGGAAATGTGGATACCGATTACCGTACCGTATTTATAGATTCGGTACCGGTACGGTACAGGTATTTCGGTACTTTACCATATTGGTACCGCTTTGGTGTCATCCATTGTTTTACCTAAAAAAATTCATGTGCATCACATCCATCCATTATTAATTGAACTAGAGTAATATATAGAGGAATGTAAACAAATGGCAAACATATTAAGTAGTCAAAAAAATCAAAAGGTAAACATCCATGGGTTCGACTTTTAACATCCAAATTCCAACATGTCTAAAAAATCATCATAATTGATTAAAAATAACCAAACAAAAGAAATTTGATATTGGTTTTTTGTAAAACAATGTTCAAGAAAATATAACTTCATAGTGGGATCTAAGATAATAACAAAATACATAAGGTCATTATTAAATTCGGTATTAATACCAGTATTTACCGAAAAATACCGGTACCGATACCGTTTTTTACCGATACCGAATTTCAAAAAATCTATTACCGATACCGGTACCGTTTATGATCGGTACGGTATGGCATCGGTACGATAGATGTATGGTACCGGTACGGTACCGGTATTTCGGTAAAAAACCTCATCCCTAGGCTGGGCACGGGGGCGTGTCTAGTGAGCACGGCCCCGTGTCCAGGTACCTGAACTGGGCATTTTCTACAGAACCTCGGGCACGGGGCGTGTTGGGGTGAGCACGGCCCCGTGCTGAACTTGCTGTAATGAAGAAAAATCGTCGGGGGGCTCTGTTTTTGTGTATGGGGTGTTGGTTCAAGCTTCCCTTATCATCCTTCACCATCCCGAGTGTGTTTTATTCCTGAAAATTAAAACTAAACTAGAAAATATAAAAGTTAAACTAATCTAAACTAAGGATAGTTCCGCGGAATGCCTCCGTGGTGCGCCACGTTTATAAGGGTCCTTGGCTAGACCCACCTTATCGGGTGGTTCTGGCTCATCTTCAATTAGGGGGTCGTCATTGCCGAATGGATATTTCATTGATCGCTCAAGATCGACACTTCTTTTAAATGCCCCTAATTGAAGAGGTAGATTGTTGAACTTCCGGTTTTTCAAAGCTTCGTGAGTTTTTACAAATGGTCGTCCCAACACTAGAGGAGCGTCATCGAGGATGACAAAATCGGTCGGGATTACCATTTGATTTGATTGAACCAATACATCCTCAACTATACCGATTGATTTTATTACTTTCCGATTGGATAGAAAAATGGGTATTTGAAGTGGAGAAAAATCACTAATACTTAATTTTTCGAAAATGTAGTTAGGCATTATGTTAACACAAAGATCTTTATCGATTGTGACATTACTAATAAACGAATTTTGAAAGAAACATGGAACCGGTGTAATGTTAATTTCAAATGGGTCTTCTTTTATTAGTGAGGTTTGATCATCAGTTAACTTAACACTTACCGTTTCGTCAATTTTAGTGTTAGTGTTTAACTCTTTTAAAAACTTAGCATGAGTGGGTACTAAACAATGATTTTCAAAAGAAGGTGACAAGAGATTAATTTCTTCAAAATTAGACTCTTCTTGAATTTTAACGTTGTTGGACTCACCTTTTTCGTTGTTTAACTCATGTGTCGGTTTTTCACTTATTTGTTCTTCCATTTTTACACTTTCGGTTATCTCTTCCTTTTTTAACTCTTCTCTTGCGCGGGACTCCTCTTCCCTTGCGCGAGCTTCTTTTATACATCGATCGATAACTCTAATGTGTTCTAATATCCTATCGGTCACTTCGGTTATAGAAAAAGAATCGGTATTTTCTAAGCTTGAATCCGGTTGTTCGATCCTTTGTTCCTCATAATACCCATATGAAGTAGATGGTTCACACCATTGTTCTTCATTGTAAGCATATGATGGATAAGGTTCGTAATTTTTTTCTTCATAATACTCATATGAGGTGGGTTGTTCACGCCATGGTTCCTCATAATAAGTATACGAAGGTGGTGGCTCATATCTTGGTTCCTCAAAGTATGAGTATGAAGGCTCATACCTTGGTTCATCAAAATATGAGTATGAGGGAGGAGGTTCATACCTTTGGTCTTCATAGGATGTGTATGAAGTTGATGGCTCGTACCTGGGCTCCTCATAGTAGGTGTATGAATTGGATGGTTGATATGAGCGATTATTTTGAACCGATCGTGAGTTACGACAATTAGTGCAATAATTACCCCTATAATCATCCTCCTCATAGGTGTAGTTGTAACCTCCTGAGTATTGATCCATAAGAATCACTCAGCAGACCATAACCGAGTCTCGAGATCAGAAAACAAAAAGAAAAACGGAAACAGAGGCTGGACACGGCCCCGTGTTCAGTGAGCACGGCCCCGTGTTCAGAATCTGTATCTGGGCGTTTTAATTAAATTTACTGATTTCGTTGAGCACGGGGCATGTTCAGTGAGCACGGCCCGTGTTCAAGCTTCTGTTACTGGGTGTTTTATGAAAAATATGCAGCACGGCCCCGTGTTCAGCGAGCACGGCCCGTGTTCAACCTACTGTAAATGCAAAACTAAACTAAAATGCAGAAAAATGTGGGCCCGTTTTGAAAAGGTTTTGAAAAACTGATTAGGCCGTCGATTTTAAGCTTTCCTAAAATCCTTGTGTCCCCGGCAACGGTGCCAAAAACTTGATGTGCATTGAAGTGTTATATATATTAGGTGTATATTTTAAGCCCCTTTAACACTTATTTTAGCCAAGTTTTAAATTTATAAAACACGATATTTTACTAACACTAAACACACATATGGGCAAGTGCACCCATCGTGAGCGTAGTATAGCGTTGGTAAGATACCGAGGTCGTCCAAGGACACAAGAGCTTTTAGTACCGGTTTATCCTCAACGTCCAACCAAAATAAAAAGTTAGAAAAATGTTTTAAGCTAAGAAAAATAAAAACTAACTAAAATGCTGAAAATAAAAATAAAAGAAAAAACAGATAGACAAGATGAATCACTGGTTCCGACTCGTATCTAGTATAACCTTTGATTATTTCCGCACTTTTGCACATAATTAAGAGATTATCTTAGTTATTGTAGTAGGCCCCTCTTTTGAAGGTGACGTTACCCTCACCCCAGTAGTTTGAGTCAGCAAGGATACAATCCTGAAAGGGTGGATTATTGGAAGATAATGAATTAAGTTATTAATGCAATATTATGGTAGGCCCCGCTTTTGGCGGTGACGTTACCCTCGGCTAAGTAGTCTGAGTCAGTAGGGATACAGTCCTAAATAGCCGGGTTATAGTATTAATAGTAGTTAACTTATGAGGGGATCAAAGAGTTTGGACCCCCGCCATCCAATACCGTGAATCATTGAAGGAGGTCCTACTAAAATTGACCCAGGTCCATTGCAGGACCTCTAAACGCTGAACAATGGCAAGACCTTTACCAAACCGTTCCCTTAACCCCCGACCAGGTAGCCAACATACCTCCATATAGACCGTGGAGATATGAATGGTGAAAATCCTTTATTTTATATAGACAGTAAAATAATGCCAAGACACCACGGACAAACGATAAGGAAAGATCACCTTCAACATAAGTAACTAGTTATTAAAGTCATTAATACAAAACCAAATAAAAAGTGCAAAAGATTAGAAATAAAAAGTATTATACTAGACACTTTGTCTTCACCAAGTGATGTAAGAGACTTAGGCAAACATGGCCTTGATTGTCAAGAACTCTTACGATCAATCTTGGATCCCGAGACGACTCACACACTCTACGATGGACAATGGATGATGGTGGTGGATGATGGTGTTGTGATGGTGGTGGGTGGTGGATGAAGTGTGAGAGAGGTGGTGTGCCATGGGATGAGTTGAAATGAAACCAAGCACTCCTATTTATAGGCTGAACAGAAGGCTGGGCACGGCCCCGTGTCCGCTGGACACGCCCCCATGCCTGTCTGACATTCTCTCTCTTCATTAATTGTAATTCGCAATTACAATTAATGCGCCTGCTGTACTTTCGCCACGCCCCCGTGTTTACTGGACACGGCCCCGTGGTGGGCAATAGAAGCTTCTACAGGTTTGTCTTTAGTGCCAGGGCTGTCCATCCTGAGCACTGCCCCGTGCTGAGCTGGGCACGCCCCGTGTCGGGCTGGGCACGCCCCGTGCTCAGCTGGGCACAGCCCCATGCTCAGCTTTCTTCTTGTTTTTGCTTTGGGAGATGTTGTTGAGGGGGATCGGGCATGCCACGTTTCTTCCTTTTCTTTGTATTTATGTTGGTTTTGGCTGTGTATTTGTTCCTTTTGTTCTTTTAAGCTCATTTGATCCTGAAAATACAAAAGGAAGACAAAAGCACACTTTTTCCAACGTTAGTACTAAAAAGGGGTTAGTTTTATGCCTCATTTGATGTAATTTATATGTTGCATTTTACGCACATCAATATCTATCCTTTAAGATCTGTTGTCCCCCAAATAAATAATAATTGATCATAGTCTCTTATTACTTTAACTCTTTAATAAAATAATTCATCAAACGGTTCTACAAAACCCACTAACACCTGCAGACATTAACTTGTAAAGCCATGTTAATATAGTAATGTTGAGGTTGAAGTTGTATTGTATGGCAATGCAAATGAATCGCAAACAGATAAAAGTGAAACATTGAGTTGGAGTTAGTAATATGCGTTTATAACCGATAAATGCCATATGGGTATTTTCTGTTCAACTAATTGATATACCCGGGGTAAATACCCGACGGGTTTAGGCCAGGTTTGAAACACACTTTCATAATCAGTTATGTGTCGGAAGATGATGAATAATAATACGGACCGTGAAAAACATATTATCAAGCTGTCAGACCAAACCAAAACAAAGGGAGCTTTGATTTTGTAATATATTTTAAAAAGACTCATCCAAGATACAAAACCCCCAATTCTGTATCATCTTCCCATACACTAAAAACAAAATCTAAAACATGTTGAAACTTAGTTGAATAAATTTGACTTAAAAAACAAAGAATCAAAGCATACCAATAACGATGACTACAAATCCCAATCGATCTCCTTCTCATCAATAAAAAGGAGAAGATGTGTTAGTTACCTTCCGTCTGATGCGGCGGACAACAGCTGAAATCACTATGCCAAAGCTGGTTGCACACTTTCTTCTTCGTGTGGTAAAGACTGCAGATGTTGAAAAGTTGAGATGGGGCTTGAGTCCTTAGGGTTAAGAAGGGTGGAAGAAAAAAGGGTGGAAGAAAAGGTTGGTGCCACCGACCTTTATCTTTGTTATTATATAAACAAGCAAATGGCAATGATATGTTCTGTGCTTCAGCTGTGTGCAATATGTATTGATCCTGCAAAATTTACCAACAAACAACACCTTCAAAAAACAATTCTACCTCCATACAATAATAATATAAAAAAAAAACCCTTAATTTTACACAATCATAACCAAAACAATTGACAAATCAAAAACAACATTCTCTGTCCAAATTCATACATAAACAAAAGTAACTGTTTCATTACTTTCTAATATCAAATTTAGGGATGAGACTGGTACAGGTACCGTACCAAACTGTTACCATAACGCATAGTACCAATACCGAAATTTAGCTAAAACCAAAACCGAATTGTATGGTACCAATAAAAGTCTCAAACCCGTACCATACCGCGTAGTTCTGCCACCAAAATTGAACTAAATTCAAAAACTGAATATCGTACTGTATGTTTGGTCGGTCCTAAAACTTGACAAATCAAAAACCAAAAAAAAAAGAAATCAAGGATATAGTCGGCTACACAGGCATTTCCCATCCCAGGCTCAGAGTTTTAAAGCCTAAAATAGAAATCCATGGCTGCAAGGGGGTTGCAAGTGAAAACTTACCATCCGCCATCCTTGCCAAGCCAAGGCTACATGTTCATCAATTTTAGTCATATCCTTGAACTCATCAAAGCCACGACAGAAAACCTAACCAACGAAGGCATAATAATCGACAGCAGACAAAACACAATATCAAAGAAAAACCCTAACAAACCAATATGGCTGCGCAGGTCAATCGGAACAAACCACGAACACAAACACCGTTCGTTTCCCAGCCTTTGAGAGAGAGAGAGAGAGAGAAATAGGGGCAGTGGTAAATAGAGAGAGCCAATTGATCTTTCATATAGAGGTCAAAAACCCCAAAAAGCAGAGACACCAGATGGTGACCGCGGTGGTGGTGTGACGGTGGTGACACATCGGTCACCGCCTCTCTCTTCTCTCTCCCTTTTCCCTCTTCCCGTCCTCTCTCATCTGAAGCAAACCGGAAAGAACCCAGCGATCATTCGTAGGTTAAAAACCCCACAAAACAGAGACACCAGATGGTGACCACGGTGGTGTTGTGACGGTGATGACCCTCCGGTCACCGCCCATCTCTTCTCTCTCCCTTTTCCCGCTTCCCATCCTCTCTCATCTGGAGCAAACCGTATGTGTGTTAGGGTTTCGATGCGGAGAAGAAATGAGGTGTCGGCTTTCACTATTGATTAGGTTTGTCATGTGGCTCAAGTGTTATGACCAGAATACCCTTGTACTATTCACAAGGTTGCTCTATTAATATATAGGATAATTTTAATGTTTTTAATTTAATGTGATGTTATTCTTAATTTATTCTACATTTATTACGTTAAAATACATGTTTAAATATTAAATATACTAGTTTAAAAAAAATAAAAAATAAAAGTTTACCAATTCATGAAGTGTCTAACCATTGCCAACACTTTTCACCATAGTTTAAACACTTAATGTTGAATGACATGACACACTCTCATTGGTTGATTTTGAAGTTTACCACTAGGGATGGCAATCAAACCCGAACCCGCTGGGTAAACCCGAAACCCGGCACATTTGGGACGGGTTTGGGGTCGGTTAATCGGGTTTGGGAATAGTTTTTATTTTTTCGCGGGTTTGGGATTTAGTGATATGCCCGTTTACCCAACTCAATTACCCGATAAAGTGTACTCGTTTACCCGATTGTATACCCGATATAATTTCTTTTATATTATTAAATATGTATATATATGATACTTCCATTTTTTACACATATAGGTATTCTATTCCCTATACATTGTAGTTATTTGATATATATTTTTATAATGACAATGTAACCGGTTAGTAATTATCCGATAAATACCCAATGGGTTTTGAGATGAGTGTACCCAACGAGTAATCTTTTTAAATTAATGGGTTTACCCGAAACCCGCGGGTATACCCGATACTCGATGGGTATTTACCCGCTAGAAACCAGACGGGTGTTGGGACGGGTTTGGGACAAGTTTATCTAACCAGGTTTGGGTTTGGGATTACCTAAACCCGTCCCAAACCCGACCCATTGCCATCCCTATTTACCACTCTTAAGTGTTTAACCACTCCTTATACCCTAATACTTATACACTTACATGTATATACTTCATAACATACAAAATATGCATATACTAAAAGAAAAATTATTTTTTTCACATTATGAACATACTAAAATAAATCAACAATAAACAACTGTTAATGGAAAATAAAAATATAAATTAAAAAAATCGGGTATATAGTTCGGGTAAACGGGTATGTGGTTTCGGGTAATCGGGTCGGTATCACTTAATCCCATACCCGACCCATACCCATGAAATTGTTTAAAACTGTTTATACATATTATGTGGACACGACTCGGTTCGGTTCGACTCGATTCGACCCGGCTAGGTTCGGCTCAAGCCCGACGTCACGACATTCCTCCGTCGTGCGCCCCAGAGTTCGACACGCGGAGCACGAAGCGCCGCGAGCCGGTTCCCGCTGCCACATCATCATGACATCATCATGATGATGTCATATGTTGACTAATATCTACAATCTGCATATTTGAACATAATGAACGTGCATGGTCAAATGAACTTGGGCCAATCAACTTATTGCATGGGCTGAAACCTTGCACATGGGCCGAACCTCATAACTGATCGCACAAGTGGAGAACAAATATAAATACCGAAATCAATGTTTTCGTCAAGATAGAGAACAAGAGAGAAGCAGGGAGAACCCGAGAGAGAGAGAGAGAGAGTTTTATTGTGTTAACCGGATATTGTATGATCTTGTACTTGAACTCTTCTCTTTGATATACAAGTGTGTTAAACATTGAATCTTCGTGTCTTGTATCTCGTGTTCTTGTTCATCTCGATCTCGGTTTGCTATCTCGGTTGGATTCCGCACATCCGGGTTGGTTTCATTGGTGATTTCGGTAGAGAGGTGGGCGACACAAGTGAGAACCCGAGAGATTTGAGAGAGAGTTTTAGTGTGTATGATTAACCGAATATTGTATGATCTTGTACTCGAACTCTTCTCAGAAATATACAAGTGTGTTAAACATTGCATCTACGTGTCTTGTATCTCGTGTTCTTGTTCATCTCGATCTCGGTTTGCTATCTCGGTTGGATTCCGCACATCCGGGTTGGTTCGTACACAAGGAGTAGGCGACTAGATCCTCCCCTAGCCGGACCAATAAGTGGTATCAGAGCCTTGGCTCTTCTCCTTGTTAAAACCGAGTGTTTTCGGGTGTTTTTCCGGGTGTTTGAAGTTTTTATTTTTCTTGAAAAATCTGGTCAAATCTTCAAATATCTTGTTGTTTTGCTGGAAGTTCTTATAAAAACCTTGTTTTTTTTAATCATTTTCACATGTTAAACTTTGGTTTTTGGTGAAGTTTCAAGCAAAATCGGGTTTCGGAAAGGTGTCAGTTCACCGGAAAACTCTTTAGTTTACCGGAAAATTCAATTTTTCTGGGTTGTGTTCTTCATATCTTCAACCAAGCTTCAAAGTGTTCTTGATAATATTCTTGTTTGATCTGCATTTGGATTTGAATTAAAGTGTTTGTGTGTTGGAATTTATTGCTTGGATTAAAATATTGGTAGTACATCACCATACTAGTTGGTAAAATAGGCATGGTGTAACTGATTGTGGGCTGCTGTGTCAGGAGGATAGAAAGTCAAATGATCAGTCGCACAAGATGATTGGCTCACACAAGAATGATCAGTCGCACACGATAGTTGGAACGCACAAGATCTGAAAGTCGCACAAGATTAAAGAATCGCACAAGAACTGGGCTTCTATTTGGGCTTCTGATTACATCAGACCATCTTTTAACTTCTATTTGGGCTTCTGTTTAATCGCACAAGATATGTAATCGAATAAGAGTTTTAGGCTAGCACAAGACTCTTTCAATCGCACAAGAAGAGTTGGGCTTAAGAATTGGGCCTTATCACCGAAATCACCCATGTTTGTTTTGACTCAGCCGAAATCACCTAACACCTTTTGGCCGAAATCAGAACTTGTTCACTTGTACTAGCCGAAATCACTTAGTGTGTTGTTGCCGAAAACACTCCCAAGCCGAAAACCCTTAATCCCTTGTCAGCCGAAATCACTTGTCTTTGTTTTATTTGGGCCATAGTTGTTTCTTTTGGGATTTGTAGGATTTATCAAATTCTAAGTGAGTGGGTTATTATTTTCTTTAAAGCCCACCTGAGTGCATTAAAAGAATTAGAAGTTGGGGGTTCGTGAAAATTGGTCTAGATCATCAAAATTAGTTAGAAGCTGGTGTTCGAAAAATTTATAAGGTTGTTGGCTGATTAAGATTTTGAGCAGGTATTCGTCATTATCCATCCAATATGAAACGATCTATCAGAGCAACTGATATGTTCGGAAATCCATTACCTGTTCGATCTACCGGACCAACAGATCTGTATGGAAATCCATTAACACCAGTTGCTTCACAGTGCCATCGTTCTACTGTAGCACCATCATCTCTTGATTCAAGGAACTGTAGTCAAACAAAAACGGCGTTGTATGCTGAAATTGTCAAAGATGCCAGCAATGGTGAATCCTCGGGAAATAATGACAATTCTGAACATGACAGTAGTTCAGATGAAGATGTTTCAACTTCAGTTGAGGATGATACAACTTCAGGTTCAAGCGAGGATGGATCTGAATGTGAATCATCAAGGGAGGTTGTTGATTCTGATGCAGAAAGGTCAACATCTAAGAGTGATTCCAGTCAGGTACGTGTCGATGAATTAAAATTTGATAGTTGTGATAGATGTGATAGGTGTGTTGGATTAGATGCTAATATGTCTGAGTTGCAAAGCAAACATGATGCTTTAAAAGCTGAATTGTTTGACTTGCAAAACAAACATGTTTCTTTAGATGATAAGTGGTGTGATTTGCAAAGCAAGCATGAGGATTTGCAAAACAAATTTGAAGTGACAAATATGCACAATCAAAAGTTGATAGTGGATCTTTCAAAATGCAAAGAGGCTAACATGTTTTATGAAAACCATGAAAAGGAATTTAAAACGATGGTTGAAACTTTAAGAAAAGATAAAACCGAACTGACAAAAATGGTTTCCAGAAAACAAACTGACATAAATTTGTATATCACTCGTCTTGAGATAATGCAAAAAGAGATGGCTTGTGTTAAAACTGAAAGTGAGGCGATCCAGCTTAAGTTAGACAGTTATTTGAGCTCTAGCTATGTGTTGGATCACATCATTGATGTTCAGAAAGAGAAACGGGATGTCACATGCATTGGATATAAGAAATGTCCACCACCCGTGAGAAACAATTATGATGCCATGCCTGATGAGGAGTATAGAACTCACTTTGAACCATCTGTTCCTTTGGACATTGAGGAATTTGCAACTGGACTTGGATACCAACAGGAAGTATCATCAGATTCGGATGTGTCAGCAGATACTTTTGTAACTGCTGAACAAAATCAGGATCCTCCAATCATTGTTGAGGATACTGATTCTTCAGATGATGAATCTAATGATACTGACTCAGCACAGTCAGATGCGGTAATCAAAGAAGAGGACATACCTCTCGAGAATCATATTCTATGTGATCCTTCCGCAAAACCTGCTACGACTGTTCCAATCGAGTCCTCGTCTGCAAAAGAGTCTGAGAGTGTGGATTTGCTGTACACTCTTGTTGGTGATGATAAAACTTATTCTGACAAAGATTTTCCGATTAAGAATGTAAATCAATCTTTAATCAGTAAAGTTTTTGAAAATTCGACAAGTAAGTTTTTGGGAAAGTCGGGTTCACATGTTGTGGTAACACAGTGCCCTCCGATTCCAAAGGCCGAAGTTCGAAAACAATATGGCAATCAGAAATTACCGACAGTGAAAAAGCAGCAAAATCATACCAAACCAAAAGGTAAATTACAGACTCAAGGTCAAAAGAAACAAAATCATAAAAGGGACAAGAAGGTGAACTTTGTGAAATCAAAGGGAACGGACAAAATCGAAACTTTTGAAAACAAATCTAACTTGGATTTTGTTAAACAAGCAACAGTGTTGAAAAGAAATGAACCAAGTAGTTCAAAACCAAGTACCTCGGGGTCACAAAGTTCATCATTATCGGCAAGACGATCACATGATACTTCGGGGTTTGATGAACGAAGATCATGTTTTGAATGTGGTACAATTGGACATATAATTCGAAATTGTCCGTATCTTCATAAGTTAAAAGCCAAAGTTGATGATCCCCGTGAACGAAATTACCAAAAGCGATCTGTTTCTTCAAAACAAGATCCCCGCCTTGTAAGAGAAAGGAAAAAGAAACAGAATTACCAAAAGCGATCTGTTTCTTCAAAACAAGATCCCCGCCTTGTAAGAGAAAGGAAAAAGAAACAGAAACGCCAACAGGTCAAGGTAATTGAGAAAGCACTTAAAACTGAAGTGGTTCAAAAACAATCTGTTCCAGTTAAACCAGAAAGTTCAAAATTTTCAAAAACTTCAAACAATCACGAAGTTAAATTTTCCAACAATCAAGCTGGTAAAACTCAACAGACATGGAAACCTAAAATGACCACAAATTCAGGGGGATCATCATCGTTTCCTAACCATCAGAAAGTGGAAGTTATTGTTGTTGATGAAAATGGAAGACCCAAGACCACAATGGCTTGGGTCCCCCTCTCCAACTAATCTCTGAATGAGTGTGTAGGATGTTCCAGGAGGAACTATTGATAGTCTTAGGATTGTTGATAGTGGAGTGTCCATGCACAAGATTGGCGACATAAGGCTCCGAAATATTGTTACATTTAGGAGAATATTGTTGCCATTGATGGAGAGAAAGGAAAACGATAAGAAGAAAAACATTCCGATGAAGGAATGATGGTGAAAGAATGCAAGAATGAAGTTGAAAAATTCGACCAGATGAAAAATGTGCCAAAATTTGGTTGTTGTGGTTTTTGATCGGGTCCTCAGAAAAGATTCAAATGAAAAGTACGCGCATGCAGCACGTCTGAAGTTCGAAATTAACAAGATGAACGTGCAGTGTACATTTCTCCACGGTGTGTTTGAAGAAAATGTGTTTGTTGATCAAACCAAACCGGGTGTGCGGATGCCTTGGCGTGGATTGAACAACCGCACACTACTTCTCAAAGAGAAAGACAAAGACCTTCGCTGGTGCAATGTGTAAGAGACCAGTCGGACCCAAAGGTTTATGATCTTGTTGCTGTGAAGAGATTTCTCAGTAGCTACAAAAATCGACTTTGAAGTCCACAACGGGTGGATATCCAGTTTGGGAGAGCGCTCAGATTCCTTGCAATGCAAGAAGCAGTTGCAGGATACGGTTTTAAATTTCTAATCTCTCCCATACTTGTCGATACTTAAGCTGCTTTATGCATTATTATCATCTTGTACAGCACTCCTTGACCTGACACGTTGATCTCGAATATCACCTCACACGTGATTGTTTCACTATGAAACTCATCGATGTTGTTAAGGTCCACACCGATGACCAACGTGCCGACCTTTTTACCAAAGCATTTGACAAATCAAGATTTGACTTTTTATTATTGGTAAACGGCATTAAGGTCAAGCAAGAGTAACACCAACATCGGAAAATAATTTTTGTAAATACCTTTGTGTTTTTAAATTTAGCTTAGTTTGTTGATTTTAGGGGGAGTAAATCCAAATTTGAAAATCCAAAAACATCGAAAAATTTCAAAAACACAAAAACAATAGAAAAGCAAAAATGAGTTTCCTGGCGAGCAAAAGAGAAAATGATAGTACATCAGTGGTCTGTCTAAACCTCTTTGAACCTTAAATGAAAAATGATAAGCAGCTCTATATAAGATGTATCGGTAGGCTCACAATCATTTTAAAGTGTGCAGGGTGATATAAACTTAAATCGACTGAAGACCAGGTGGGAACCACTCATTGGCATATGGTCTTAGTACCGAAATTTCGTTTGAGAGATTGCCGAGGTTCTGAGATATTCGGTCTTTATGCTGCTTATCATCTGGGTATCATGGTTGTATCTTTTACCGAAAAATAACGGGGACGCAAGTCTAGATCTTCTATGATACCATACATACGTGTACATATTGCATACGACCTCAATAAGTGATCAACAATCACATGTTCTCAAAAATAAGTGATAATATATCACATTTATCCGAGAGTCAAGTTCGTCTCTCTGCTGTACGAAAGTACTGACCTGTTCACGGACCTGCTCCTGTGCCCTCATGCATCTGAAAATCAAGTTCCTCATCTATAAGTGATTCTATCACATAGGGCTTGTTTTCAATCAAAATAAGTGAGAATCTCACATCATATACGGTCAAACAGATGATAATCGGTATACTCACCGGTAAGATGAACCCTCGTGCATACCTTGATACGGGAATGTGTCGTGATGTGGATGAACACCGGTCGGTAAGTATAAATCATACCTTAATGTATCCCCTCGCCATGATTACATATGATAAGTTGAGCTTATGTGGATAACAATACCGATAATCGTTATAGGATGCTTATCTTAATGTTAACTAATTGAACAAAAAGAGCGTTTTGGCATGACTGTACACTGATATGATTCTCTTACCCTCGAAACTCGCAAAAAGAATGTCTGTAAATATTTATTTAATACTTTCCGTTTCTGCATCTTTGTATATATTTATTTACTGCTTTCAGTCTTTAAATTTGAAATATTCAAAATTCCAAAAAGATTTTAGGTGTGTTTTAATATAAACTTTCTAAAAGCCAAAAAGATTTTATTTCTATCTTATTTTCGATTGTACGATGTTGGATCTCGATTTTTCGACACCTGAAACCTGATTGAAAACCAAAATCGACTAAATCTTCATAAATGGTCAGAATTTGCAAGTTTTGAAAGTTAAAAACTAAAATTGATAAATTTGTTAAACTTTCAAACTGTCGGACGGTAGTTGATTGAGATATGGTCACATGTGTGTTATTTGTTTATGTTAAACTATATTCCAAGCAGTTGTTCTCATTACGCGTTTAGATTTCTTGCATGTGCAGATTCTAAAGGCAAGGAGAACATGGTTGATGACAAGCTTCGGAATGAACACGACGTGAAGGCACTCAAATGATAAAGATGATCGAGTTGCCAATGACCAATCACCAACACCACAAGGATCTCAAGCATTGAAGTCAAAAGATTCACAAGCATAATCAAAGGGAGAGTTTATTGACACACTACCTAAATGAAAAGGGAGTTTGTTGATACACTTTCTACTTACGACGTGTGAAGACTTTGAAGATCCTCCGACATGGAAGACATGGAAGGCGAACCTCACGAGTAGCGTCCAAGGGGGAGTTTGTTGATACATATTATGTGGACCCGACTCGGTTCGGTTCGACCCGGCTAGGTTCGGCTTAAGCCCGACGTCACGACATTCCTCCGTCGTGCGCCCCAGAGTTCGACACGCGGAGCACGAAGCGCCGCGAGCCGGTTCCCGCTGCCACATCATCATGATGATGTCATATGTTGACTAATATCTACAATCTGCATATTTGAACATAATGAACGTTCATGGTCAAATGAACTTGGGCCAATCAACTTATTGCATGGGCTGAAACCTTGCACATGGGACGAACCTCATAACTGATCGCACAAGTGGAGAACAAATATAAATACCGAAATCAGTGTTTTCGGCAAGATAGAGAACAAGAGAGAAGCAGGGAGAACCCGAGAGAGAGAGAGAGAGAGAGAGAGAGTTTTATTGTGTTAACCGGATATTGTATGATCTTGTACTTGAACTCTTCTCTTTGATATACAAGTGTGTTAAACATTGAATCTTCGTGTCTTGTATCTCGTGTTCTTATCGGTTTCTATCTCGGTTTGCATCTCCGGTTGGATTCCGCACAACCGGGTGTGTTTGTACACAAGGATTAGGCGACTAGATCCTCCCCTTGCCGGACCTACAAAAACTAATCCCATACCCGGCCCAATACCCATTTGTGTCGGGTTTCGGATATACCCATCGGGCTCGGGTATTTTTGCCATCCCTAATCATAAGTAGTAGGTTGTTTTTTCATTCAGAAAATTTCCTTCGACTTGCTTTTAGGTAGTGTTTGGTATGCAGGAATGAGAGGCGGAATGAAATGCATCATTACGAGGGAATCAAGAAGAAGGTGTTTGGTTGGTCAATGAAATGGAATCACTCATTCCATAAGGCATTCTATTCCCTCAAAATCATTTCATCTACCCCCCATGTTTTTTTTTCATTCCATCTTCTCTTGCACAATTCATCAATAACACCACAACCCACAACCTTCGCCACCACCCATCACCACCACCACCACCGACACCATCGTTGCCTCCACTCGTAAACCATCACCGCCTCCGGCCCCACCAGACAACCACTACCGTCACCGCCACCCACCCGCCACCGTTAAAATCCACCGCCACCACAAACCACCGCTACCGCCAATGTAACAACCCGACTTTTGGAAAGTCAAAGTACAAGTCAAAGTCAAAGGAAGAAAAGATTGCTAAATGCGATCTGTCACTCCTTGCTTAATCATTGATTGTACTCCTTGACTTGTAATCGATACTTTAATTTATGTTAACTTAGTTGTATTATGTGGAGTAAATGCTAATAATCGCAGTATCGATATCTCCCCGCTATTGCATCGTAACTCGAATTACAGGTTATGGATATTGTTTTACGTGTGTGTGCTATTATGTGTTACTTGTGCATGTTTATATTTGTTTTGGGATGTTAATCGCAAACGCAATCGCGACTCTATTACAACGCAATCTCATCGCAACACAAAACGCAGAATGGGTATGTTTAGGTTTATGACTGTTAGTTAGGATATTTGTGTAATTAATGCGTAATACTATCGCATCACTTACTCGCAACGCTCAACGCACGAGACGAAAAGGCGAAAACCAACACGCGGAAGCCCTTCGATCGAATGACCATTCGATTGAATGGCCATCCGTCCCCTCTTCTGCACCGCCTTTCTCCTCTCTTTGCCTATAAATAGAACCTGTCACATCAACAATCATTGATGTGAGAGCTCCTCCTTCGACCAGCATGTTCCAACCCTATTTTCTCTCGATTCCTCGCCATTCTTATAAGTTTCCTCACCAAATCTTGTACTCCTTTGATCTACACACACTTCTTCATCATTTTCACCAACAAATCTTAACTTTTCACCATGTAATCTATGGATTTGAGGTGTTTTAGGATGATGTCATCATGGGTTCTCAAGAACACCAAAGTATGACTTCATTCCACCAAGAAAAACTCAGATCTAAGTGATTTCTACAACATTTAGACACGGATTTCTCCTAAATCAAAGTGTTTCAAACTTTTCTTCAATAATCTCAACTTTTCACATAAAAACCGATAGAATCTGAGCTCATTCAGGCCTCCTACTCGTTCACTAGTGGAATGTCGGTCTGAGAACGGATGTCTATCGAAGAGACAACCGACTCACGGGTTGAACATGAATAACTTTCAAGAACAGTAAACCAAACGGGCGGGGTGTTTCCCATCCGATCGGATGACTTGGACTTGATGGGGTTCCCGTTGTTTAACACATTGTCACACCGTCTCGGTTCAAACGCTAAACTCTCTATACTTGGTTGGTTTCACAAAACTTTTCAACTCGAACACGAAAGGCCATCTGATCGAATGTCTATCCATCCCAGTGACTTGTATAGTTAAATACTTAAACAATTCCAAAAGCTCAAAAGGATAAAGTCTCCACTCGGGTTGCCATCCGAGCGGACGGCCATCCTTCCGAATGACCGTCCGACCGGACGACCTGAAGGGTAGAGACCTTCCAAGTCTTTTCAAATGCTACAACGAAAAATTCAAAGTTCCATCATACACAAACACATCCATCCCAAACGAGTGACTTCCGAACGAATGGCCATCCGTCCGGAAGGTCATCCGATTGGATGACAATCCGTCCCACACTTCACTTGTCTCGTTTTACGCACCGTTCAAAGCTCATATTATCGTACCGTGTTCAGGCTAATTTCTCAATGCTCCCTTCAATCCAAGAGAGTGTTTATTTACTAAACACAATCTGTGAGTATACTCGATCCCTTTTTGCTTTAAGCACTTTTGGGTGTTACATACGTTACCTATATCAAATCACATCAATCACACAATGCAAACACATTTTATATGCTGACCGCTCTGCATGTTATACGTGTTACTCGATGAATGCTTGTATGTTATGTTTACACAGTGATTGTTGCCTGACACCTTAGCAACGATAGTACTATAGTTTGGACTCAGCACCTGTCGTGGACGGGGGTTGCTAAGGGTATTTCTTCACGTGTCACAGTGGCGATATGTGTTGCGCACTCTACAACTCGCAGTCACGTCTGTGCATATTTAATTGTCGATAACCAACTTGCTTCACATTATACATGTTACATGTTACATGATGGTTATGCGTACCTCGCTTTCACTACTACCTATACTAATCAAACTTGTATGCTTACCTTTACACTATGTGTATTGACTTTTACTTTAACGTATGTGGCAGGTGTTTAAGATGCTAGGATTTGCTTTGCTTTGCTTTGCTTTGCTTTGCTTTGCTTTGTGGAATCAAGTCTAGGGAAGTCTAGAAACAAATCTAATAAAAATCTGAGTTGTCGGAACAATTATTTGTCTTGAGAAACCCTGTCTGTAATAACTATTTTATTTGATATGTTATGGTATGGGACGTAACGTTAAATATCTGGTAATGTTAGTTGTTATGGATTCTCCTGGACAATCTGTTTCGCTCAGTGCCGTGCCCCGATGTTTCCGCCATCGGTTGGGGTGTGACAGCCAATGCCACTCTCCGCCTGTCACACCCCAACCGATGGCGGAATCATCGGGGCGCGAAACTAGGCGAATCAGATTGCTCAAGAGAATCCATAACAACTAATTTAGCGACAATATTTAACAAGTTCATTATCCCATACTAATAAACAAATATTTCACATAAAGTCGTACAGATTTCATGTCCTTCGAACAATACAAATCCGAAAACCTAGATTTTAGGTGAGTTTCTAAAGTAGACCTATCTTGATTCGAGATAATCTGCGTTTAACCTGCAACATACGTTAAAATAATATCAATACAAAAATGTATTGGCGAGTATACAGGTTTAATATAGCATAAGGTAGATAAAAGCGCTGCGAATTTCCACATACATAAAAATGATACACAACATATACGCTACAAGACAAAAACTACCAGCTAAGTCCCGAGATGACTGCGATGTGCGTTTGCGAGTGCGAGTTTGTCTTAACTAGACCCCGTCGGGCGTCAGTCGAACTATAGTACTATTATAGTTAAGTTGGAACGCCACGAGTAAAAGTCCTAGCACATATGTATCAAGCATCATGTGTAAATATGTACGTCAGTCATTCGCATGTGATAATAGTTTAGGTTGTGTACTGCGTTTTGATAAGTGTGTTTTCGATATAAACGTATGTTACACCCCAAAAGTGTGTTTAAAGCGTTAAAAGGGGGTCAAGTATACTCACAGTGTGTGTCCAACAAATAAACACGATCTGGTTGGAGGGTCATCCTGTCGGAGGGTCATCCTGTCGGAGGGTCATCCTGTCGGATGGTCATCCTGTCGGATGGTCATCCTGACGGATGGGCTCCATCCTGAAGGATGGGCTCTACCCTGACGGATGGGCCCCACCCTGACGGATGAGTTAGTTTCCTAACTTTCTATTCGTTTGATGCGTTTTGTTGCGTTAATTGCTATAAGTACATTAAGCGTTTTAGCGAGATAAGTTGTATCGTGTTATGGTGTACTTCAGTGCGATAGTCGAATTGCGCGTGCCCGCGAGTGCGCGTTTCAACAAGTTTTAAATACCCAGATGTTTTAATATAATGTACTTTAATAGGTTATAGAATAAGTAACTGCGTTTTGAGTTTGCGTTGCGTTGAGCGATAGCGAATAGCGCAATAGTGTATGTGTTAGCGTTATAAGCGTATGCGTTGTGATATAGCGTGTGCAAAAATATGCGAAATAGCGTTGTAAGTGTTATAGTTTACATTATGATTCGAATCTCGGGTGCTAGGCGTAATGAGAGTAACGAGAGCGATAAGCGGGTTGTTACACCGTCGCCACCCAGACAACCACTACCGCCGCCGCCACACACCCGCCACCGTTGCAATCCACCGCCGCCACCAACCACCGCCGCCGCCAATGCCACTCTCCGTCGCCACCCACCACCACCATCGACGCCATCACCATCGCCATCGCCACCACCAACCACCGTCGCCGCCGCCACCCACCACCGCCGCCGCCATCAACCACCACCGACGGTCGACGCCACTCCCCATCAACGCCGTCGCTGTCTCCATTGCCACTCGCCGCTGCCACCGGTGCCACCCACCACTGCCACCTATAACCACCCACAATCACTACCACCGACCACCACCACTCACCATTTATTTTATTCCTTAGTTTTTCTTGCTTACGAAACAATACGAAATAATAATTTATTCATTCCCACATGGTAACCAAACAAGACATGGAATGATAATGATAATTGCATTCACTCATCCATTTCATTACCATATACCAAACAGACCCTTAGTCAATTTCCCTTTCATTGTAATTTGCAATCTTGTTATAAACATTTGACATATACACTGAACACTAGTATAATGTTACTATAAACGAACCGAACGTTCATGAACTTGTTCGGCAGGAAGTTCGTTTATGTTCGTTTATTTAATAAACGAACAAACACGAACAAAAAAATTTGTTCGTTTAATTAAATGAACGAACATGAACACACTTTGTGTTCGTTCATTTATGTTCGTGAACGTTCGTTTATTTTCGTTTAAATTTTAATAAATACATAAATAGTTATATTTATATAAATATTAGGTTTTCTAACTACTTATATAAATATAACTAATTAGTATATCTATGAATGCTTATTTAGATGTGTTTTCAGATGAAATGTAATATGTTAGACTTGTTTCTTCAATCATGTTAATTTATGTTTATTCAAATATGTTCAGTTAATTTTTTTTTTATGTTCGTTTGTGTTCGTTTATGTTCGTGAACTGTTCGTTTAGGCTTTAAACGAACGAACATAAACGAACACGAACATGCCAGATTTCTTAATGAACGAACACGAACAAAAAAATGTGTTCGATTATATGTTCGTGTTCGTTAAAGTTAAATGAACGAACACGAACATGTCTGTTCGTGTTCGTTCAGTTCATTTACAGGCCTAACTGTAACATAAAACAACATTAAGAAAAAAAACTAAAAGCATGATTACCTTGACTGAAAAATCGATTTTACATGTGAAACTTTGGTCTAAAAGAATCAAAATTGATAAGATATATCCATTTGATAACTTACTTTTCCATTTTGATAACTTACTTTTCCATTATTTCATCGGGCCGAATTTGGGTATGAATTATACCGGCCCTATAACTTATCAGGGCCTATGAATTATACCTGCCCTATAACCCAAGCTATATAACCCGGTCCATAAATTCTTTATTTCCTATTTACTGGGCTGGAAGTGAATCTCTTTTTATTTTTTTATTTTTTTTGAACTTTCCTATTTACTAGGCTGCAAGTGATTTTTTTTTTTTTGAACAATGCATTTTTTAGAATAAATACACTTATACATCACAACCTGCGCACCACAGGAATCGAATGTCTATTTTTTTGGTTGTGGGGCACATGACTTAACCATCAGAATGTCTCCTTGAAAACAACTGGAAGTGAAATAGGAACGAGAAATCCTGAATTGCTATTCCGCTTTGGAGCCTATTGCCTAATATGTGGCTCGATTCTAATAATTTAATATAATCTACGTTATATGTTATATCGTCTCGCTGATACCTACAAGACAAGAATTATATATAACAAAAAACTTATATCTACAAGAGGCCTGCTATGTAGTTACTACACATGGCCTTCAAAATCCACATGATAGCCACATTCGATATAGTTATAAGCCTTATATAACAAATTAACAATATGTATCAAGTTACGGTTTAAGTTGAACAAATAAAACGAAAATAAAGCAAGTCAAATGGCATTAGATCTTGGTTTATGAATTTAATAAGTTGCACACTGAATAGATAAGAAAAAAGGACATCGGAACCACTGAGTTATCTCCAACTATTTAATTAATTAGTTATATAAAATTTAAAAACCGCATTTTAAGTATTCAGTATTGGTCAATAGCTTGCATGTGAAATTTATTAGGGTTCATTTTCAATAATTTAACTTCAAGTATAATTATTAGTTTTTTAATAGACACCGAAAAAGGTTCCAAAAACCATGTTTAAAAAGACAAAACCATCATTATCCATTAGCTAACCCTTTAATAATATATAGATTGTTTCCTACATAATACATACAAAATGAAGTTTATTATAATCACTAGTAAATCTTGAACATTTAAACACAATTTAATGATCTGAAAGTATAAAATTATTAGGTTTTAAAAATTGCCCCAATAATGATATGGAACCATTCTTGGATGGACTCTTGGTTTGTATGCACAATCAACAAGTCCAGAAACGAATGTTTTTTTAGCAAACGGAGAGGATGGAGACCATAATGTCATCAAATAATTTGTATGTATATTTTTCCATCCATGATATATGTTTCCCCATCATTCATCAAATTTCACATGGCATGTTTATATTTTATTTTATTATATTCATATATTAAATTACAGTTGACAAATAAAAGTATTAAGAATTTTCCGGATCATAAAAATATCAAGGTGAAAAACTTGTGTCTCGTATAGTTCTTAGAATTCTGATTGAAACATCATCTAAATTATACGTTTATATTTATTAAAAAAATACATCAAAAAAATATAATTCATTTTATAATTTGATACAAGAATTGTTATTAGAAGTGGTCGGGCGACGACTCTTGTTTTTTCTCAGTCAAGTCGATTAAAGCTTTGAAGGAGCAAGACATGGGAGATGATACATCGGGAAGTTTCAAGTGGAGTA
The DNA here is from genome assembly GCA_030545235.1 of Helianthus tuberosus. NCBI lineage: Eukaryota > Viridiplantae > Streptophyta > Magnoliopsida > Asterales > Asteraceae > Helianthus > Helianthus tuberosus. The sequence continues at coordinate 184,037,196 of CM060403.1, read as the reverse complement.
AGTGGTTTCCTCTAAAGTGTAACTGTTGATCAGTTCTGTTTAAACATAATGGAAAACATGAAATAACATACCTTTGATTGCATCAGTAGAGAATCCAGTCAGAGACGCAGCAACGGAGTTCGACATAGTTGTCAGTTTGATCTGGTTCCTCCTTAGGGTGTAAAGTGATGATGGTGATGAACCGAAACTAGGGCAGAATCGGTTGAGGGAGAGAGAGATACGAAATTGATGTTAGTGAGGGTTTTGTGATTGTGTAACTTGTCTTACCCTTTAACTCTCTAATAAGCTCCTTATTTATACACCCAAGAGGAAACCCAATTAGTTAATAAGGGTAATATGGTCAATCAACAATTACCAACTAATTATTAATAGGTTATTAATATATTTTGATCTATATTATATAAATGATAATGATGGCTACAAGATTAAATATAAATAAATAAATATTTAATCTTACATTCTCCCACTTAGCCGAATAATCATTTATCATGAGTATTAGATAAGTCTGATCAGAAGTTAATACTCATTTTAGCCTTAAACAAGTACTATAGCAGAGAAATACAGCCGTTGAATCATTATGCGACTCAGGACCCCCATTAGTCATACTATAGCCTTAATTTAAAACCTAACAGTTATGATCAAAATATGTAAGCCCTTTAGCGTTTGATTTGTATTTATAGTTGTCTATATGTCATTACACCGGCAGAACATATGTAAGAGACATACAAAATCAAACTGATGAGGAAAATTAATTAATAGTTAGTCATTCATAGTACGATATGCAGTTGTACATGGTCATCAATTAAAACCCGTCTCTTTTATGTGCACTCTTAATAAGACTTATGGGTAATAGACCTTTAATTATAGGATCCTTAAGCATATCACGAATGCATTCGATACAAAGATTTAGTTTCCTCAATTCGTTCATAAACGAATAATTGATTGCGTATCGAAATTTAATGCAGCACCTCTCGAACTGTTACTGTTCAAGGAGACACGGTAGCTGACTTTATCACAACAAGTCTTCAATATATTAATTATATGGAGTTAATAAACTCATGAGTCCACTGATAAATTTCCAACAACTTTTAGTAACTATTGCTTTGTGATCAACAATATATTATGTCGTTATAACTTATGTTGTTATCAGTTTATTATGACTCCTCCATGAAATGGGTTTTGTCTGCTGACATAAAGATATACCCGAAATTACATTTTGTCATCTTTGAATATCTCAAAGTTAGAGTAAAAAACCGGTTTGAGTTCTCACTTCTTCTTTAAAAAATATAGCCTCTCGTTTCTTTTAAGGATATTGTAATACTCTATTAAATGCTTCACATTAATCTAGACATATCTAGTGTGTTGCAATGTGAGTAATATCTAAACGAGTATAGACTTAAATTTACATAAGACTTCTAATTAATGAAGCGTAAGAAATAATCTCATTTATCCTATTATCCTCTAAAGAAGAGCAGTATTGTTTGTTACATATGTAAGGACCAATTTAATGTTAAACTTATGGAACGGAAGTAATGTTCCATTTGGTCTATCTCAACATGTTATGATATCTATTATGTAAGAGATATCTCTGAGATCTATTATATCAAAGTTTGTGTTAACAATGCTTTGACTTATGTAACATCTACTTGTCAAAAGAATATCATCTATATAGACAAGTTTATCTTAGTTGCTCCCACTCATCTTGAGGTAGGTACATTATTCCACTTGGTTGTTGATGAAAATAATTGCGTTAAGATTTCATCACATTATAATGTTTGCATTAAACCATACATGGATTTTATTGGCTTATAGACAAACTGTTCTTTAACCTTAAGTTTAGAACTTTCAGGTTGTTTTATGAACATGTAAATATGTCAGCCAGTTGTTAGGGAAAATTGTTTTAATGTTCATCTAATGTAGCTTTAAACTATTATAAGCTACTAGAACAGTGATGATCCTAAAAGAAATCTTTTGTTAGATATGTAAGAAAGATTCTTTAATAATATATCTCTTCCTGAGTATAACCTTTGACAATCAATCATGCTTCTTTGTGTCTTAACGTTTATATCAGGATTTGGTTTAGTTATGAACACTCTTAGGTTATTCAATCAAATCCCAAACGTTATGCGAACACATAAAATCAGTTTTACTAGAAAACTGTTTTATTCCATTCAGAAGATTGATTGACACTAATGGCTTAATTAGAAGAGATATGATCAGTAAACTTTTCCAAAATCCATTTCAACTTCAATTAGGGAGGTTGTGTAATCATCAAAGTTAGTAGGCTTTTAAACCTAGATGACCTCCTGAGTTGATTATTGGGTTTGTTAGAAGTTTTTGTTAGAAGTTTCAGTTTTATGGATTAGCTCTTGCTTAGGTTGCTATCATTTTAAGGATTCTAAGTTTGTAAGAGAGTTGGTGCAGTATGGTGTACAAGAGGTGTAATCGGAGTTAAATTTGGAGTGAAATTTAATGACACTCTTCCCCCCGCCTCTTGTATTCCTTGCAAGTCATGATAAGGACTTTGACTGCTCCCACTGACCTTAGAAATCTTTAGGAACTCAGCATGCTTAGGGTCAATATTTAACGACCAAACAAATTCTAATAGAGAAAACATATTAGTGACATTAGTCATTGTAGTTTCTCTTGTTGAGGATTATGTTAGTTTAGATAAGAAATCTAAGTGTGCCCACAATTAAGCAATAATGAAACTTTTGTAAAAGTAGCTTTAGATTTTAAGAAGACAAGTTATGATAGAACAGTGTCAAGATGGAGCAGTGTCTTGTACAAGAGGTGTAAATTGAAGTAATGTACAATTTTCACTCCCCCACCTCTTGCAACTATTGTAAGTTATTATTAAGACACTTAATGCTCCCACTGATCTTTTAATATCTCTAGAATGCTACTAGAGAAGTTTCAATGAGCTACGTGATGTGGGAACCTATCACATATACGCTAGACTTTATTTGATTTCTTTAATGTCCAAATATCATAAGAAACTTAGGGACATATCTAATAGAAATCTTATTAAGTATATATATGAATAGATTTCTTTAAGACCATGGGCCATATGCGGCAAAATTTAGATACAAGTAGATAGTCTTTAAATGATAAATGAATTATGTCTGAATATTCCATTTGGAATAAGTTCCACTAATGTCAGTGAATGACTTAAGATGGACCCATACTTATTCCTTAAGCAAAGTCATACTTAGGGCTTTAACATCATGATTTAAAATCACTTAGAATGAGATTAATTGAATAATCATCCTCATTAACCATGTCATGATTTCTCATGAATTTCGGTTATAATGGATGAAATTTATAAGTCTCATTTTCCTTTTTGTCAAATTTTTCATTTGCATGATGACAAAAATTGTGAAAGTGTAAGGTATCATCTAGTTTTTATCTTAATAATGTTTCAATCCAGATATTTAGAACAAATAAAAATGAGAGTTTAAGATAATTGTGACTTTATGTTGACTATGCAAACCTCACAACCTTCATAACATTGCTTAGTTATGATACAATATTCTGATTAATTTTCAGAATATATAAGGTATCGAAAGGCGTTGTTAGAAGACTGATTATTATGGTTTTTATAGCCTTAACATTTAATTTTGTCACTAACTCTCATGTTAGTTATTTGTCAAGTTCTGGTAAGGAAACGTATGGAACTAGAGTCAACTAATCATGTGTTAATTGGAATATTACAATTAGTAGACTTAAATATCTTTAATAAGTGATTATCTAATTAATTCATCCAACTGTTCTTCAGAATAATGGATAGTCTCGTTGCTTATGTCTAGTCTAATGACATAATGATGCAGTGAGATTTTCCCTTGAAGAACCTTAGAGGTGGAATTAACAGTTGTAAATTGTCTATGGACTTTAGAACAATCCTCTTTTAAGGTTTTAAGTGGTTGTAAGGTGAGTAACAACTTATTTTTCCAGCTTCAAACATTTATTTCTTTGTACATATGTTGCTTATCAACACACTCATTATACTTTGGTATTTTTGAGTGTTATAGTTGATTTATAAGGCATCAAATTGTACAAGTGAAAATCTTAATATGTAATGTACTGGAAAATGTACTTATTTCCATGCATAAGCCCTTAACATTATGGGTCATGGTTTTGTACATTATAATGTATTCACATATACCACTTAACTTTATAGTTTCAAATTAAGGCATGCATCTTAGGAGTTCTAGTGATTATTCCATATATAAGAGATTTGCCTTAGGAAAGACTTAATCTGAAATAACTTTAGTGATAGCATTATGTGAGAGAGTTCTTGATTATCATAAGAGACATCATGTTCGATTTGTCCTAATCATCATGCTCTAATTTTCTTCTTTATAATCTTTATCAGAAGAGAGCAATAGGATTATCGTGTCTTAAGAAATAATCAAGGATTTAATTTAAGAGCTAATTCTAATAGAAACTTTAAATAAAGCAAACATTTTAGGTTTGGGAATTAAAGTGGATGAGATATATGTAGAAGTAAATTACAGTGAGTGAAAATTATGGGTACTATAAAATAAGACAGACGAAATGATCATAAAATTAATTAAGGATCATTAATATAAGGATCATTATGTGAAGAAATTGTGATATGTCTATTACTAACATCAAAATAATAGACTTAGTAAAATTCTACTTAAACAAAGACAAATCAGCTTTGGCCAGAAGTGTAATCATTTAAGTATGTGTGCAAAGTAATCGTGACAAATCAGCTTTGGCCAGAAATGAGACAATCACTTTAGTTATGCACTTGTCAAGCATGCTAAACATAAATGAATTAAATCAGCTTTGGCCAGAATTAAGACATTTCACGTTTGTAATGCATACTTAACATAGCTTTTTATAATACTTGAACAATAAATAGATGTATTAAATCAGCTTTGGCCAGAATTAATACATCAGAAGCTCATTCAAGTTAAGCTAGTTTGGTTTTGTAAAACATTATTTGATCCTTATTAATTAATTAAGTATAAACAAAACCAAGTATTTAATAGCAAACCACCTGTTAGCGCGGATCGCAATCACATTAAACAGCATAAAATGAGGTCTCGAGTCGCAATCTTAGTTTCGAGTCGCAATCTCAGTCTCGAGTTGTGATGATTATGGTTGCGAGTCGCAATCTCAGTCTCGAGTTGTGATGAGTGCGGTTGCGAGTCGCAATCTTAGTCTCGAGTTGTGATGATTGTGGTTGCGAGTCGCAATCTTAGTCTCGAGTTGTGATGAGTGCGGTTGCGAGTCGCAATCTTAGTCTCGAGTTGTGATGATTGTGGTTGCGAGTCGCAATCTTAGTCTCGAGTTGTGATGATTGTGGTTGCGAGTCGCAATCTTAGTCTCGAGTTGTGATGATTGTGGTTGCGAGTCGCAATCTCAGTCTCGAGTTGTGATGGTTATGGTTGCGAGTCGCAATCTCAGTCTCGAGTTGTGATGGTTATGGTTGCGAGTCGCAATCTCAGTCTCGAGTTGTGATGGTCATGGTTGCGAGTCGCAATCTCAGTCTCGATCCCACTGTTAATAGCTGTTTTTGTGATAATAACAGAAACTCGATTTTTAAGGGATTTTTGGGATAATGTTTCCTATTTTATTTTGATCTAAACTTATCACAATATTTCGAAATTAATAACTGAAATCTATTATCAGTTTTCGAAATTTCTAATAGATAAAATTAAGATCAAAAACATTAAAAAAACACCCATCAATCCATATTAGATTCCAAAATAATGAAATTTTCGAGTTTTTATTTAGAACAGTTGATGAACCCTAAGAAAAAAAAGAACATAATCTGGAAATCCGAAACCTGATTTTAATGGTCATGAAAAGGATTTCGTGACAATACGTTTAACCTTTATGATTCCGAGTCAATTATTCAAATAACAGTTTCCGAAAACAGGGATTTCGGCCACAATGAAACCCGAAACAGTCTTTGATTTTAATGCTTTAAAACTTCCGTTTTCCAGATTTTGATCCGAGAATAATGGATACGAAAAACAGAACTGATTTATCAACATATGCTCTGATACCACATGTTGATCAGTTCTGTTTAAACATAATGGAAAACATGAAATAACATACCTTTGATTGCATCAGTAGAGAATCCAGTCAGAGACGCAGCAACGGAGTTCGACATAGTTGTCAGTTTGATCTGGTTCCTCCTTAGGGTGTAAAGTGATGATGGTGATGAACCGAAACTAGGGCAGAATCGGTTGAGGGAGAGAGAGATACGAAATTGATGTTAGTGAGGGTTTTGTGATTGTGTAACTTGTCTTACCCTTTAACTCTCTAATAAGCTCCTTATTTATACACCCAAGAGGAAACCCAATTAGTTAATAAGGGTAATATGGTCCATCAACAATTACCAACTAATTATTAATAGGTTATTAATATATTTTGATCTATATTATATAAATGATAATGATGGCTACAAGATTAAATATAAATAAATAAATATTTAATCTTACAGTAACATCATGGCTTGAAGGGCTAATGTGGACAAACTGGCCACTCGTGTTAACCTGAAGAAATGTTAACATTCCATCGGATCTTTGTATGTTTTGTGAAGAGCAAGAGGAATCTGCGAAGCATCTTTTCACAGCGTGTATATTCGCACTGGGTTTGGATGAGCTTTAGTTCTTGGTGTCACATCCTTCCTCTTTTTGTTTCTTCGGTCAAAGATCTTATGGAAGCTAATAAATACTTACAAATGGGAAAGAAAGCGAAGATTATTCACGGTCTCACTTTAATTCCAATATGGTGCATATGGAAAGGAAGGAATGAGGCAATTTTTTTTTAAAATAAAACATGCAGCTAGGGCTGTTCAAATTGCTCGAAACTCGTTCGATGTTCGCTCGAAAAATGCTCGGAATTTGCTCGTTCGATTCAGCTCGATTGAAAGAGGCGCTCGGTTCGGATCGGTTCGGTTTGTAAACGAACGAGCACGAGCAAAGGTCCACTCAGTTCGGTTCGTTTCTTGATATATATATATATATATACACACACACATACACGCACACATACACACACATTAATAATGTTTAGTCTAAGATCCAAATAGACGCCATTTAGGTATAGAATTGAAGGCTGAATTGTCCAATATCCAATGTCCATTTGAGTAATTAAGTCAAAATGTCAAATACTGAAATGTGAAGCGTCAATCGATAGTCAAGTCTCAACCGCCATTCAATTCAAAAATACATAATCCTAATTAGAACCCCGCATCGACTATCGTTATTCGAACTCCATTGCCAATACGCCAATCCCCAGGGTTTTATTTAGTCGGTTCATTTGATTTCTAACTTCCGATAGAACAAGGGTCTTCTTCAATCGATCGATATTTCATCTTCCTGCTCTGATGATCTCGGTAGAACCAGTTGAATGTTTTTTCTACTCCTTGTTATTTTTTAAATTTATATCAATCGGACGAAACCTTAGCGACGAAAATTGCACTTTACTCTAAAAGCCAACACCCCTATTATCACTTTCCTATTTTTTTCTACGACGCTCGATACTCGCTCAGCGTTCGTTCGAAAAATGCTCGGATCAAAATACGCTCGCTCGACTTTGGCTCGGTTGAAAAAACGCTCGGTTCGGTTCGGATCGGTTTGTAAATGAACCAAGCACGAGCAAAGGTCCGATCGGTTCGGCTCGTGAACAGCGCTACATGCAGCCCACTAGATATTATAGGGGGAGTGAAATCTGGAAGTTTTGTTTGGTTGAAAAACAGGTATCATTTAGATCTCTTAGATGGGAGGAATGGTGTAAATCTCCTGTGTATATGTTGTAATTTGTTGGCCTTTTACCCATTTAGGTCGGGGGCGTGTATATGTTGGTCCTTTGCCCGTTTGAGTAGGGGATGTGTTTTTAATGAAGTTTAATTTAAAAAAGAAGTAGATATTTTTATATAACTTTCAGAAATTATCATTAAAAGGAGTTTTAAGGCTTATTAACCATTCGAAAAAGAAATAAAAGCTTTGATGCAAACGATTGAAATTGCAAAATATGAGTACGTCTTGCATATCACATGGTTGTTACCAGCTTCACGACGAGGATGGGGTTGTTGTAGATGGGTACGTGTAGGGAAGGTGAGAAATGAGAATGATTCGTTTGTTGGAGGAAAGGATATTGAGGGACCTTAGTGTGTATACATTTTTAAGTCAGGTAAAACTTTTACACTCACAAAACTTAATATATTTTTAAAATGCTAGTCATAAGGAATAAACTAAATTCATAAACTTCTAAACAAATAATCTAATTCATAAAAAAAAAACGTATAATGCAAGAGGATTCACCTTCTCAAAAAACTCTCCACATCTCATTTTTTATTTTTATATCCGTCATAACACATATACTTATTTTTATTATTTTTTCTTAATTTCATACACTCACAACATTTAATTTAGGGATGAATAGTGATATATCAAATATAGAGTTTGAATTTACTATCCATGGCATTATAGCCTAGTGACATTTTAGATGAATTTATTGTCCATGCCATTATAACCTAGTGACGTCTTAGAGGTGAAATACGGCTTAGGGACCATTAGGTATTCGATTCCTACAAGGGGGTTTTTCCGAGATTATTGGGTTTCCCCCTGAATTGGCGTATAGATATTATTATCAAGTAGAGATTGATATGATCGGGTGGTTCTGCCGGTGGCACAATGATATATACTCTAGTGATCCGTTATTGGGTTTCCTCCGGAATTGGTGTATATACATTATTGCCTAGTGGAGATGAATATGATTGGGTGGTTCCGCATGTGGCACGATGATACTCCAGTGATCCGTTAGCGATCCAAATTTACGGTTAAAAAAGAAAAGTTTGAATTTACTCTCTCCTATATCTATACTATTATAAAAAGGAGAAGTGATGGATAGAAATGTAATTTACATCGCGTACAAATTTTATAACAACATGTACAAGAAAATAAAGCATTTTTAGAGGGGTTAAACTTGTAGTTTGAGCAAAGTTTTAAGACACCTTAGGGCTAAAACAGGTAAATCATCCAACCGCATTTACTATCCAGGTTACCATCGTCTCTTCCAAATCCCACACAACCCTAATTGAATGTTGCACTTGGAGCGTCGTGCGTTTCCATCCCACCCACTCAATTTTAGGTTAGCATTTCCTTTATTAATTCAATCATCCCCTTGTGAGAAGATTGAAAGAACAATCAAGAGGCAAAGAGTTGTCCGAGAGCACCTTCATCTGTCGTCCTTAGATTCTTCAATCTCTCTCTCTCTCAAATTATGGATCTGGGATTTGTGTCTCTTCGTGATTCACCATAAGCCACTGCTCCGGTGACCCAAAATCCGACACAATCGGTGGTTAGAGTTAGAGAGAGAACCCTATCGGCGGATAGGGTTTCAAGGTTATCATCTCAGGCGTCGGTGGTAATTAGTCTAGATTTTGGAGTGATGGTGGTGGTGGAACCTGTGAAGATCGAAGGTGACGTCGGCAGTTAGGGTTCTGGCCATGAAACCGACTATTCGGCGACCAATCTAGCGACAATCATTTTGGTTTCACGAATCAGGTAAAATCTATAGATACATTCGATTTTCCTGTATAAAAGGTTGTAAATCTACTAATTTCATGTCACTGTTAGTTATCGGTTAGTTGCAATCGGTGGATGAAGATGAAAATCATGTAGGTTTTTTCTATTTTCTACTAAAAGTTTTCTCAGATCTACTGTGTTACCGTTAATTTTTGACGTTTTTGGTTGTTTTGTTGTAGCTGAAGATGGAGCGGTGAAGATAGACGAGCCAGTGATATGATTGGTCCACACAGTGCATAAGGAGCTCAGGTACATGAAGTTCTTGAATGGCTTATGTCGCAAGCATCTCGGCATGTAAACCTTAGGGTTTTGTTCTTAATAATTAATACTTATATTGTTTAAAGACTTAAGATTACTGTTTGTGATTGTGATGCGTTTTTTGCAGTTACAAGTGCTTAACGCTGCATAATAATGAGGGCGGTTTTGATATTGAATCATGCAGAGTACTTATGGTGGAACTTATAAGTTAAACGACTAGGTGATGGTCAAAACAGGTCGGGTTGGGTGTGTGTCAAAACGGGTCGATGTGAATAAACGAGTTAAGATAATTAGGCAGGTATTACCTACTACCGTATCTGTTTCATATTTGTAAAAAAAAAAAAACAAATCTAATTTCTTGGTCTCATAGCTAACAACGTGTGCGGAGTTACATTATATTTTCTTAACATTATGTTTTTTCCACTGATTGTTTTAGGTTGTGATATTACATTCTTGGTCTAATACCTAACTAGGTTTGACAGTTTTTGGCGAGTTGCGGTTGAACTACTGAACCGCTGTCACGAGTCGAACCGGATGTGGTGAGATTGCCTAAAGTGCAGAATTACTATGCTATTTGGATATAATCTGGATATTGGAAATTAATTTCTTTGAAGACTTGACTTTAATATGCAGTGAAGCTATATCATGATATGCTTGAAAACAATGTATAGGGCTTTCACGATCCACATGTATTGTATTTGGGGCAGTTTAGTCGTTTTCTTTGTTCTATAATTTATTTAGGGTATCTTTTTCCTCTTATTCAAGTTATATATAATAAAGAGTAAATTACGATTTTGGCCCCTGTGGTTAGATCACTTTTACCCTTTTAGCCCAAAGGGAATCTTTTAACATCTGAGCCCCCAACGTCTTTTTTTCCTAACCCTTTTGGCTCAGATGTTAAAAGATTCCTTTTTGGTCCAAAAAGGTAAAAGTGATATAACCACAGGGGCCAAAACCGTAATTTACTCTATAATAAACTTGGTTTGGTTGAGTTTGGGTTTTTTTTTAAATGTTTTGTAAGATTGTATTTGTATTCATATGGTTAGAGTTCTGATTGCAATATAGGTTTGGGGATTTGAAAAAGTTTATAAAAATGGAAGACTATTCAGAAATGAAATGTTGTCCTTCAGAGGAAGGTGTGGGTGTTTTTTTTTGGTCTGGATATGTGTTCCGACTCAACTAAGGATTGATAAACAAACTAAGGATTTGGTGTTTCTTTTTGTTTGAGACCGCTCTATTGACATCTGGATTTAGCTTGGAGGATCCAAACACATTTGGAGGGAGGATTCATAGGATGTTGACGTTGGGTCTGAGCATTGATGAAGGTGATGAGGACGCTGAAATGCCTGCAGTTAAGGAAGTTGGCGAGGAAAGCAAGATAGAAGAAGTGGATTAGTTGGTTTTTACTTTTTTTTTATTCGGTTCATTCAGTGTGTGCTTAATGGTTGTTTAAAATGGGCCTGTTTTATTTTCTTTTGTTTTTGAACTTGTTATCAAGTGTCTGGGTCGGGTATTAAGTTAATATTCCGTTTTCGTAATATGGCCAACATGGTGGAAATGATATAAAGAACCCTTTCTTAGAAATCTATTAGTTTCTGTTCTGGTTTTTTTCTTGTTATGAGAGCTATAGTTTTTGATGCTATATTAATAGTGAGTGGATTTACGGGGTTAATTAGGCAAAATTAAATTTGAAGTATTATAGTGAAGGGATTGTAGAAAAGGTTGGGGATTTAGAAGAATAACATGAAAGGAATTGAAAAGAAAAGAAAAGAAATAAATAGATGTTGAGAAGTTTAAAAGTGATATAGTTGTTCTGGGAGTAACAATATATCTAGGTCGAAGAAAAACCAAATTAAAGAAGTAAAAGCTTATTTGATAAATGTATATTTTTATATAGCCAACTTTCTAAAAAAATAAAATTATAATAAATGTCTATATTTACACAGCAACTTTCTAAGAATTTTAAATTTAAACTGATTAATTGCTCAATCATTTATATATTAGGTTAATAAAAGATTATATTTAGTTGACCCATGTAAAAAAACAATTTTAATTTCTTGTCATGACGTTATAGCATACTCGATTACTCTTCGATATATCTCTACTTGCGGCAAAAAAACATAAGTACCCGCGGCAACGCGCGGGCATTACCACTAGTATTTCTAAGATAAAAAGTAAAATAGAGAACTTGATGTAATTTTTAAATAAATGAAAACTCTATTTTTTTCTCTGTAACTTTAAGATAGAGAATGAAATGAAGATGGTATTGTGAATGCTCTAATGCATTTAAAAGTTAAAAAAAAAATAAGAAAAGAAGTTGCATATAGAAGTAATTGCAGTTATTTTAATTTTGAATGTTATTAATGACAAAATTAGAGAATAATGCTACATGGTATGGTGACCATCCTTCCTTGGAGGATGATCCACCACCTAGGCGTCACATCATAGTCCTCTTGAGGATGGTCCATTCCACAAAAACAATGGAAATGGAATGATGATACTACCCCACTAGTTTATTTTTTTTTTAAATCTTTCACTTTTTTTTTTACATTTAACAAATAAAATAGAAAAAAAATACTTTCATTAATATTAAAAAAAAAATACATAAACTTAAAAAAAAATCCTAATAACTTAAAAAAACATAAACTTATAAAAATCATCTACTTTGATGCTTCTTGATGATGTTTTCTTGCAATTTTTTTAAAGTCGAGCGTTTTGGTTCGGGATAATTATCAACATCCATCGTCAATATATCCCACGCTTTGAGCCGAACTTTATCATCGGCCAATCGTAACTTTTCTCCCGTCACGCGTGACTTTTCTTTGACCGCCCATTCCTTCACCCTCGCCTTTTGGGCCGTGACCTTCGTGTAAGTTTTAAATTGCGTGATAAACTCCTCCATCTTCGGATCGACCTTTTGCTTTTCTTTCTTTGAGGCCACCTCCTTCTTTGATTTGTCCCGGCCCGGGGGACGTTCCGTTTCCCTTACGGCGTACTCTTCTTCATCGAACTTGTCGTCGTTTAAATTTATGTGACATCTCGCGTCCGAGCCGCTGGCGCTATAACTACCGGTCTCCGAGGTTCTTTGACGTTTTGCCATCTCCACCTCGTTCGGAACCGGCGCCCACTTTGGGGCCGTTCGCATAACTTCACACTCCCGAACGTGTGCGAACGTGGTTTTATGGTTCGTCTTGTATAGGGCTGTAAACGAACCGAACGAACACGAACGAGGCCTTGTTCGTGTTCGTTCGTTAAGGAAATAAATGTGTTCACGAACGGTTCACGAACACTTACCGAACGAGATTTTATGTTCGTGTTCGTTCATTAAGGAAATGAGCGTGTTCACGAACACAAATAAATTTGGCGAACGCGATGACGGATAAAGGTGGATGGCCCAGAGAGTAGCACTAGAACTTGAATCCCTTATTGTGGAACGGAGGTAGATCATATTCGTCGATGTAAACAATGAGAAAAGAAAGGAAAATTGTGCATAAACAAGGTGAAAGAGGGTTTCCTAGTTTAATTGTTAAGGTAATGATATAAATAAAAGTTTAATAGTATAAAAGGTATAGATAAAATATATGAAAGTATAAAAATCTTTAATTAAAACACGAACATACGAACATAAACGAACGCAAATGAACGAATGTTCATGAACACCTTACCGAACGTTCACGAACACAATTGAACGAACGAGACCTTTGTTCATGTTCGTTCATTTAACTAATCGAACGGAATTTCTTGTTCATGTTCGTTCGTTTATTAAACGAACGAACATAAACGAACTTCCCGCCGAACGGTCCACGAACTGTTCGCTGAACGTTCGGTTCGTTTACAGCCCTAGTCTTGTAAACATCCAATGCCTTTTTGAACACATCCTCGTCGCTCATCCTACTACGACGACCACTTGTATATATTTTGTTATATTCTTCCGAAAACTTGTTGACAAACCCGCTCATCTTTCGGCACTTAGAAGATACCGAGTCGACATCTTGATACTGTCCTTGTTCCATTAGCTCAAGAAACTTCGCCAAAACCGATTTCCAAAACCCCTCACCCGTTTGATTGTTACCTATATTCGAAAAAAATATATGTTACAAAAAATAAAAAAAAATTAATACTACAAAGTATATACTTAAAAAAAATTACAAGTTATTTTTACGTACCTTTAATGGGGTGTGTGGACGAGCCTATATAAGCCTTCGCTAAGGCTTCTTCCTCGAGTTGCGTCCATTGTTTCGTCTTCGGTTTGGAAGGTTGGCTTTGCTCACCCGCAACTTGCTTGCCTTTTTTTCGTTTGTTTGTTTGCGGTTGGGTCTCGGGAACAACTTCAACAACATCTTCGTCGGGTTCGGTTTGAATGGGTTGCGATGGTTGTGGTTGCGATGGTTGTTCGGGTTGAACGGGTTGCATATTAAAAGGGTTACGCATCATCAAGTGTTGTATGGCTTGAATTTGTTGTGTACTCGCAAAAACATTCAGTGAGTTTTGGAAAGCGGCAAAAGCGTTTGCGGAAAACTGACCGAATGGGTTCAGTTCCATCGTGGGATAGTACCCCGGCACCGAAAATACATTCGGGTTGAAGGGATCCATGGTAGAATAATGTTTTATAAAAAGGGAAGAATGTTTAAAAAAATTAGAGAGAGAGATGAGGTTGTAGTGGACTAGTGGGTGAAAAGTGGTGAATATATATAAATTTTGGTTGGATTTTTGTATATTTTATAAATATAGGCGTTAGTCTTTAAAATTGGAAATTAATATATTTTTTTAAACGGTCAAATGGCATGGGGAAGGCAAACTTTTTTGTCATTTAGTGGAGCGTCTCCTACTCAACGGAGACCCGGGGGGGGGGGGGGATGATGGATCGGCGCCAGGTGGGACGGAGGGGGGGACGTTCCCTATACCGCCTGGCCTAAGGAATCAGTAGTTAGGTGTTGGTACCTGGCATATATATTAAATAGAGTTGTACCTCATATTTTCTGTATATCAAGTACAATACAATGTAAAGAAAACAAATCCATGTATAAAAACGTGAAGGTAAAACATCCATTTTCAGATAGGATTCTGCAAAGAGTGTCGATTAATCACAACTTAAAGGTTCAATAGACAATAGATGTCTTAACTATAAAATAAAGGAATAAAACTGGCTTTGAAAAAAGAAAGCGAAAGTTAAAAGTATAAAATAAAAACGTCTGCTTCATATAGCGATGATGATTAAACTACCAAAAAATAGGCAAATGTCTTCTTCATTCATTGTCGATGAACGGACATACTTTTAACCTAAAAGAAAGAAGGGAAGTGTTTCTCATGCTACTTAGCAGGTAAACACATGTTTTCTTCGGTCTTGATAAAAAAACACAATTGATTAATGTTGATTTTTCAATTCGATCTTGATTTCATGTAGTCGATGTTGGAATCATTAACAAACAGTGGTGGAGCTAGCCCATTATTCAGGAGCTAGCCCATTATTCAGGGGTATCCTTGTTTATGTTTATGGACATCCTTTGTATAAAACCGAAAAAAATACACTATGAATACGGGGTTGAGTCGTAGTCCGTGTTACGCCTCTTAATACATTAGCTCCGCCTCTGTTAATAAATACTGACTTAATCTAAGGGGCTGTTTGGCAACTTCTGAATTGGTAAATGTTGAACCAGTAAGAAAGAAATCTGAACCATTAAGTGCTGAACCTGTAAATTGTTTTGCAAGTTAAAACAATAAATAGTTATCTTCATCTCTAAATTAATAACCAACTTTAACATATCAGTTACTAAAGATTTTTAATTACCATTTATCAATAAAAAATGAATAATGTGTATAGAGTAAATTACGTTTTTGGCCCCTGTGGTTATATCACTTTTACTATATTAGCCTAAAATAAGAATTTTTAACATATCTGCCCTCGTGGTTTTTATAACTAACCATTTTGGCCTCTAAGTCTAGAGATCATGGGGGCCAAAATGGTTAGTTATAGAGACCATGGGGGCTATTTTAGTTAGACTTAGGGGCCAAAATAGTTAGTTATAGAGACCATTAGAGCAGGCATGTTAAATTTTTTTATTTTGGACTAATATAGTGAAAGTGATATAACCACAGGGACTAAAAATGTAATTTACTCATGTGTATAATATCTAAGGACTTGATTCAGATTCAGGATCTGAAAATATTAGAAGATTTCAATGTTTATTTAGAATGAAAATCTTTGCATGTTTTTGGTTTTTTTTTTATATTTTTATATATATATTTTTTTTTTTGAACGGCAAATTTGGATCACTGACGGACCACTGGAGTATCATCGTGCCACCAGCGGAACCACCTGATCATATCCATCTCCAATAGGCATAATGCCTATACACCACCAATTCAGGAAGAAACCCAATAAATATGGGAACCCCCCTCCCCCCCCTTGTGGGAATCGAACACATGACCTATTGGTTCCAAAATCTTATCCCACCCCAAGATGCCACTAGGCATGTTTTTGGTTGTATTTGATAAAATAAAAGTATACGTAAAATTTTATATAGTGTATTAATAACTAAATTACACGTATCATTTAATATTAGGGGCTGTTTGATTACCTTTTAATGAGTCTCTTAATGGTTCAGACCTCTTACTGGTTCAGCACTTAATAGTTTAGACTTTTTTTTTTCACGAGCAGATGTTTGAATGGTTCAGACATTTGCCTCTGAATGGTTAAGATTTATACAGAGTCTGAATGGTTAAGACCTCTAATCTGAATTGGTCAGACATTTGCCTCTAAACGCTTAAGCATTATACAATCTCTTAATGGTTCAGACCGCTTACTGGTTCAACACTTAATAGTTCAGACCTCTTACTAGTTCAACACTTAACCATTCAGATGTTGTCAAACAACCCCTTAGTGCACTATTGATAATGCTAATGCTTGATAAAAACAAAAACGATTATTACATATATCAAAGAAAACCTACTAACTTCTTATACATATATTTGATAAAAAAACAAAAATGATTATTACATATATCCCGCTATTTAAAACCTTAATTACATATTTACCCAAGCCAAAATTTTAATTACGCATTTCCTCATTTTTCAATAAAATGACAAATATACCCCTTTAAACATAAGAAAACCTACTAACTTCTTATAACTCTCCACCCTGACACCCTCTATATGTGACGTTTCATTGTCCCTGGCCACTGTCAAATACTCCACCGGCGATGACAACAAAACCACCGACAAGAAGAGGAACACAATCGGGAGACAAGGAACAGAAACGACAGCTAGGAATAGAAGTTAGAACCATCGTTTTTAAAACCCTAACCGGCTTCAAAACCTACACTGGAACCGGCGACAACCGCCGACCAACACTTTGAGATGCATTTTTTATGTTTTTCTTTTACGATTAACTAGGTTTGTTTGGTATTCTACTCTTCATACGCTAACCCTAAATAAAACCAAATGTTTTGGATTTGCTATTTAGAAGAGGGTTGCGGTGCAACTTGGTGTCCGTTTACCTGTCATTCTTATGTAATTTTTCGATCGTTAATCAAATTGGTATTTACTCTTCATACTCAAACCTGATTAAAATCAAACGAAAACATTAGGTGGGTTACTGAAGAAACACAGAACTAATTATGGGTCTAATCAGTTTGGTTTATGTTCCTACCATAGTGGTTAATCTTCTAATGGCTTTCTGAGCTTCGTAATGATCGTCTAGTCCTGCAAAACAGAACACCGTTAATCGTTAAAAGGGGAATGTGGGGGTTTCCCTCTTAACCGGGCTCCGGCGTGAGAATAAGCGACTGCTTTGAGGAGATAATTGAGTATTAAGAGTGAGAATAGAGGGAATGGAATGTTTAACCTGTGGAGTGAGGTCTCTATTTATAGCCGGAGAGGTGTAAGAGGATGTGGGCTGATGGGCCTTGGGCCTGAAGGTGACAACATAGAGGATATGCTCATTGTCTCACTGGTGTCGACCGTTAGTGGCTTCTAGGAGCTTTCTGGAGTTGGCGCAATGTGATTGGAGCCATGTCTCACTGTTGTCGGCCTGGCCGCCCCTCTGCCATCAGCAGGTAAGTGGAGATCGTGGGGCAGTTGTCTCTGCCCTGTGATTGGTGCCATGTAGGCGTCCTTAAGTACTTTCTGTCTCCTGCATGTCAGACTATCGTGGAGCACGATCGAGCAGGGCCAGAAAGACGTTGATTGGCCCTTTCATTCTGCCACTTGTACCTTGTGTACTATCTGAAACAGCCTTGCGCCGTAGTCGCGCGCGACTCTTGCTGAACACATAACTACCCCGCGCAGGGTGTGTGTTAATGAATTCTCTTTCAGAATGCTAAGTGTTGAAAGTGGAGCTTCCTATTGCTCAGACCTCGCGCCGGATCAAAGAATGCTGAAGGAGCCCGCGCAAGGTCGATAATAAGGAATGTGTTGAATAAGGAGTATGGTCATCCGCACGACCTAAATAAAGGTTTGCGCATCTTTTTTGGGACCATACCCCTTCAAGTCCCCCCAGTCCAGTGCTGCACCATTCGCAAGGCAAGTGGTTGGAGCTCTGGACTTAAAGAAAAGAAAGGTTGCATAAAATGCTTGTTTTTTTGATTTATAGGCGCGCGCGCAACTGTTTTGGCAGTTGTTACGGCGCTGATGATTCTTTGTTTTGTGTTGATAGCGCGCGTATGCCTTGAGTAACCATGCATACTGCGCGACTTAGGTACCTTCTGCAATAAGTTTTTGGAATTTGGGCAGGATAATCCTCGAAATTTGAATTCTGACGGTTTGGTGAGGATTGTCGCTGATGGTGACGTTTGAGTTGACCGATGACACGGCTGTCATCAAGTTGTCTCTAACGGTTGCACTTTCTGCCTGGAGAGTGAGTTCCACGCGCGCGTGGTAACCGTCACTCCGGGTTTCACGTCTTACGTGGCGTCTTCTGATTGGTCACGTGCACGACGGTTTTGGCACGATTACCCATCGCATTAAATGCGATGGGTATATATATCCGATAAGGGGTGAAGGCAATTCACTTTTCCTACTTCTGCTAACATATTTCTTTCTTCTCTTATCGTATACTTCTCTGAATCTTCAAAATCTTGAAGAACACTAGCAGATCTTCAAGTATCTTGAGCGGATATTCAAACTTCCTTCTTTATCATCGATGGCTGAAGAACATCCAGAGGAGAATCCCGGTGAGGAAGGCCCAGTTCCCGTCCTTAGGTGGGACTTGGGGCTGTTCGAGCAAATCACGAGGAGTTTCCGGTTTCCACCGGAATGGGATGCCAGATATCCCGGTCAAAATCAGACGGCCGCCGATGCACCGCCGGGTTATATCACGTTATTTGAGGATTTCTTTCATCAGGGCAACTTCCGGTTGCCGGGGACGAATTTTATGGCCCACATTCTTCAGTTTTATGGGTTCCATATTTCACAACTGAGTCCGCCTGGAATGGTCAGGGTTCGACACTTCGAGTTTCTTTGTCGATCTCATGACATTGAGCCGACTGTGGAAAGATTCAGAGTCTTTTACCAGTTGATCCGAAACATGGGTAACTACTCGTTTGCCAGTCGAGGGGCCGCAAAGCAGATACTCCTTAACCCTCCCAAGAGTTTCCATGACTGGAAACCAAAGTTCTTTTATATTCGCGAGGAGGTGATCCCGATTGTCATGACTTTCCTCGCCTGGTCTGAGCCGATTGTGAAGGAAGATCTGGTGATTCCAAAGAATGAGGCTTGGTATCAGAAGCTTACTGCAACCCCCAACCGAATATTTGGAGAGAATCTCCTTGTTGCAACGCGAATGAGTGATCAATGGCTGCCTGACAGCGAGGAAGTTCCAGTTTTGATGTTCGACGACAGAGCTTAGTAATTTTCTTAGTTTCTTTGATTTCATTTTTCGTCACTTGTGCTTATTCATGTAATTTGACGTGTAGAGGTGCATCTGTATCAAGCTGCCTTCCCCACCTTTGGTGGGTCTATGGGCGTGCGCCCACTCAAGCCTGGAGAAGAATACTGGCATGACCAGATTAAGGGTCATTTTATGTACCCAGTTGCTGATGCGTTCGCCGATCCACCTACTGCAACCGAAGGTGCGCGTATACCTAACCCTCGTCCCTTGTGCACTTTGACTTCTGCAGGGAAAGAGATTGTCTATCTTTCCAGTGAGGGGTCTGTGGGGTCATCAAATGGAGAGCTAAGTTCGTGGTCTAACGTCTTTGCAGGTGTGTTGCGCCACTTGGGTGTTGACCCGGAAGAAAAGAAGAAGAAACCTTCTAGGAAGAAAAAGGTGATCAACCTTGAACCTGAAGTGACTAGCAAGAAAAGTGGGAGTAGACGCACAGCTTCTGGTGATGCTGACAAAGGTACTCTTCGCCTTCGTCAGAGTAACTTGGAAGATTACGTTGTAATCAGTGACTCACTTGAAGGTTTGTCGCGTATAAGCGAGAAGAAGTCTGGAGGAGCTGGTTCGAAGAGCTCAGGAAGCGCGGGTTCTCGCAACCCAGATGCTGGTGCGACTCCTTCCTCTGTTGCGCATGATGAAGAGGAGGAAGAAGAAACAGAAGAGGAGGAGGAGCATGCTGCAAGGTTAATCAGCAGGAAAAGAAATAGAAGTGAGACCACCGCTGGTGTTTCTGCTGCGCCGAAGGCTGGTGCGGTTCCCTTGATTGGGAAGCAGAGCAACTTGCGCTCTCTTTACAAGTTCTCTCCTGGTAAGTTCTTAGTTTCTCCTCCTTTTGTTGCTTTTCTGTTCTTAAATCACTTAGCTTCTGCAGAGGCCAAGAAGAAGACCCCTGAGAAGAAGGGTGTCGTATTTACAGAGCCCTCAGAGCCGGCGCAGAAAAGGCCTAAGGTTACCATCAAACCTTTCAAAACTATGGTGGAGTCTGATAAGGACCAACAGGCTGTCGAGGTCGAGAAGGAGAAAGCTGCTGAGACAGAGAAGCGAAAGGCTGAGGATAAGAAAGCTGAGGAAGACAGGAAGAAGAAGGCTGATGAGGAGCGTAGAAAGAAGGCTGAGGAGGAGAAGAAGAAAAAAGCTGATGAGGAGAAGAAGAGGCGAGCTGAGCAGGAGAGAGAGAAAAGGGCTGCTGAATGGGAGAAAGGGCCCGTAGTTGATAAACCTACCCACTCAGCGCAACCTCCTTCCCCTCAACATTATGCTAAAGTGACTTCTGCTGGGGGGCCCGGTCCACATGCTTCTGGTGGCGCGAGTTCCGGGGGTGCTGGGGGGTATAACCCACAAATCATTGGTCCAAAGGATACTCTCGGGGATATTTATTATAAGACTTATGCCGAGGCAGAACGTGGGAGTGCCCCCCATCGAGCTCCTTGGAATTTGAAGCAGAATGACACTTTTCAGGAATTTGCCCCTTGCTGCGACTGGTTCCTGAATTCCATTCCTCCTGGTGAGGTTAACCGACAAAAGGCGCGGACTTACGATGAGCTGTATGCAGCGTATGTAATTGGGGAGGCCAATACTCTTTCTATTACCCATCAAATTGTGCGTGAGTGGCGCACCATGATTATGGAGCGGTCGGATTGGGAGAACTACCGCCAGCGCCTTGTGAGGCAGGTTAAGGAGTTTGAGAAGGCTAATGCCAAGTTTGAGGAAGAGAAGTCCAAGTTTGAGGCTGATAAGAAAGCAGAGGAATGGGGGCGCGAGGGCCTGAAGGGCAAGCTTCGAGCTGCCGAGGATTTGTTGGCGAAGGAGAAGGCTGAATGGAAGAAGATATGTGAGAAAGAAAATCAGCGCGCTTATGCTGCTCGAAATAAGATTACTGAGCTCGAAGGCAAGGTTGCCGAGTTGACAACGAAGGTCGAGGATGCGCAGGCCATGCAAGCTGCTAAGGAGCATGCTGAGGTTCGAGAAACTTCTCTTTCAGTTTATGCTTTTATTAGCAGAATTAACTTAGTCTTTTATCCCTTGCACTTGAATGAGGTCTTCTTTCGATTTTTTGATCAATTCGATTGCAGTCTCCGAAGTCCTTCTTGATCTAGGTTAGGCAGGCTTGGGAGCTGGCTGAGGTGAAGGTGCAACTGTCAAGTAGAGACAAGGATTTGATTGCCAAGGACGTCGAGATTGCTGAGTTGAAACGCCGCTTGCAAGAGCAGGTTGACAGAAGCGAGTCCTTGGAAATCGACCTTGAAGCTGAGAAGGTTAAAGCTGCCACTGCTGACGAAGCCAAACAGAAAGCTGAGGAGGCGCGAGACATTAGCACATCTGCTCTTAATGTGGCGCAAAACAACTACTCCGAAGCTCAAGGCATCGTTGATACTTTGGTCTCTGAGGCTGAGTGGCTGCGTGGCAGAGGCTTAGTTCTGGTATGATTTTCTTACTTTGCTTTACTCATCGAAACTGGTGTTTTATGAATTGCGTTTGTTGTAGATGGCTAACTGCATCTTAAATGCTGGAGAGCTAGATAAAGCTGTTGCTGCTTTAATAGATGCTTCGCGCGCGGTTGGTCACCGGGGTGGTTATTTGGAGTGTGCGCAACATGCTACAGAGGTTTTTGGACAAGAGTTTGACGTTAGTCACTGCTCAGTGACTAACCAAGCTGATGCTGAGTTAACGCGCACTGAACATGCTTATGACCATCTATCGCTGCCTCTGATGGATTTGGTCACAGATGCGCTGAAGCACAACGATTGGTGTCAAAGGTTAAAGACCATCCTTGATCCACCAGAGACTGTTGAGCTATCGGATGAAGAGGAGGAAACTGCGGGCGATGATGGCGATGGTGATGGCGATAAGCACGATGATGATGATGCTGGTGACGGCTTTGAATAGATAGTGTTTCCAGGCTCTGTGCCTTGTAATTTTTAGGTTTTGGATGTAGCAATTTGCGCGGTCGCGCCTATTTTGAATCAAATGAATGATAGTTGGTTTTTATGTGACTTGCGTAATTGCACTTATTAAATATGATGTTTATGCTTATTCTGTCTCGTTACAATTATTGCACTGTTGTTAGAAACTTTGGTTAAGTTAGCGCAAATAAATGTAAGTGTGGCTCTGGTGCAAGTGCAACTGCTCGGTCTCGCGCTATGTTCGCGGAGGACCTTGGAGGCGTAACTCAAGAGCTCCTAATTCACTGAAGTGTTTTCGTGCTAATCAAAAGTTTAACATGCATTTGTAACTCAAGAAGCATTATGATAAAAGAAAACATGTCGTATGCTTTCATTAATTGGGAAACAGGCGCTTAGGCCAATCATACATTGCAGACAAGAACATAAAGGGCGTTTAGCCAACATAGGAAATTAAGAAGGCGCGTGACCAACATGAGAGAAATGGCGCAAGGCCTTACATAGTTACATGTAACATTTACGCAGTTGTTGCGCATTCCATGTGCGTGGGATGATGTGTCCATCCAGGGTGCCCAATTTGTATGCCCCTTTCCCTAGCACTTCATGCACCAAGTATGGGCCCTCCCATTTGGGTGCTAGCTTTCCTGGGCGTTCAGCGTTTGAAGCTTCGTTGTCTCGGAAGACGTATTCTCCTGGAGAGAAGGTACAAATGCGGACTCTCGCATTGTAGTACCTTTCCAGCTGCATCTTGTATTTTGCTTCTTTGATGCGCGCAATCTCGCGTCTTTATTCCAGTAAATCCAAATCGAGACGGCGCTCTGCTTCATTATCAACCGTATTGACTGCTGTCAAGCGCGGTGAGGGGAGTCCAACTTCAGCCGGGATAACTGCCTCCGAGCCGTAGACAAGGAAGGCTAAAGGGAGTTTCGCCAGTACTTGTTTTCGGCATGGTCCGATGGGCCCAAAGGATACTTGGGAGCTCATCTACCCAGCCTCTTATCTTTGTGCCCAGCCGGGCCTTTATCTCATCGACGATACTCTTGTTCACACTTTCGACTTGGCCGTTAGCTTGGGGGTGCGCAACGGAAGAGAAAGTGTGTTCGATTTTCATCTCTTTCATCCACTTTTGGAGATCATCTGACACGAAGTTGGTGCCATTATCAGTTACAATCTTGAGTGGCAGGCCATGACGTGTTCCCAAATAAACTTGCGCACCATCATTGCAGTAGTTGAGGCGAGGGCTTTGGCCTCCACCCATTTCGTGAAGTAGTCTACGGCCACGATTATAAACTTCACGGCTCCCAGAGCATCAGGGAAAGGTCCCACCATATCAATTCCCCACTGTTGGAAAGGCCAAGCAGTGGATACAGGAATGAGATCGTTTTTCAGGCGTAGGGTTTTCGGGGAGTGTCTTTGGCATGGGTTGCATTTGCGCAACTCCGTTAGAGTATCGAGATGCATCCCTGGCCAGTAATAACCAGCATTCATAATCTTCGCGACAACCATGCGCGGACCTGCATGGATGCCACAGATACCTTCATGAATCTCTCTGATCAGGTAGTTCGCGTCCTGGGGGTCCACACAGCGCAATAAGGGCCCCAAGAAGGACTTTCAGTATAGAATACCACCGTTCATCTCATAATGCAGGGCCTTATTTTGAATCTTCCTTGCTTCTGCTTTGCTCTCCGGGAGTACCCCTTCTTGTAGATACTGAATTATAGGGGTCATCCAAGATGGCTGCCCTATTTCGATCACATTTACCTGGCGCAGCAGGACTGATGGATTTTTGAGTACATCAATCCTTACATCTTTTGCGAAATGTTGAAAGGAAGTTGAGGGAAGCTTGCTCAAGGCGTCTGCTGGTTTGTTCTCGGAACGATTGATGTGTACTACCTTGTATGACTTGAATTTCTGAAGCAGTTCTTTCGCCTGATCCAAATATAAGGCCATAACTTCGCCTTTGGCATCATAGATTCCGTTGATTTGACTGGCGATCAAAAGTGAATCAACATGCGCTTGCAGATTTTTAGCTCCCATTTTTATGGCGAGGCGTAGGCCTGCCAGAAATGCCTCGTACTCCGCCTCGTTGTTGGTATTCTTAAAATCCAACTTGATAGCGTGAGTAAATTCATGCTTTTTAGGGCTCACAAGACGCAATCCGGCTCCTGCGCCGTCTTCGTTTGAGGCCCCATCGGTGTACAGCAACCACAACTCGTTAGATATATCTTTCACGGGAGTTTCGACAATCTCGCAATCTTTGATTTTTTCCGCTGGGACTTCTGTGATAAAGTCCACAAGGACCTGGCCCTTGATGGCTGAGCGCGGCCTGTACAAAATGTTGTGGCCCCCCAGCTCGATCGCCCACTTTCCTAATCGCCCAGATGTTTTTGGCTTTTGCAATATCGTCCCAATATGGAAATTGGTAAGTACTGTGATGACGTGGCTTGTGAAGTATCTGCGCAGCCTTCTGGAGGCATGTAGTAACGCCAATACCAATTTTTCCATCGTTGAACATCTCGTTTCTGGATCTGTGAGCACTCTACTGACGTAGTAGATTGGAGTCTGAACTCCATTTCTCTCTACAAGCAATACCGACCCTACTGCCTTATCCGAAGAAGATAAGTACAGGATGAGTGGTTCCTTTTCTAGCGGCGCGGTCAGGGTAGGGAGCTCAATTAAACACTCTTTCATTTGCTGAAAAGCAACTTCTGCTTCAGGCGTCCATTTGAATTCTTGCTTCTTCACGCAATTGCGTAGAGTGCTGATAAATGGATATGACTTCGCGGCATGATTTGACAGAAAACGATTGAGCGCAGCTAGACGGCCGGCCAATCGCTGCATCTCTTTGATTGTTCAAGGTGACGGAATCCGCTCTATGGCTTGAACTTTTTCTGGATTCACCTTAAAGCCACCATTTGTGACTATGAAGCCCAAGAATTTCCCTTCTTCCATACCAAAAGAACATTTGGCTGGATTCAATTTCATATTCACACTGCGCAACGAGTTGAATGTTTTTTCGATGTCTTTCAACATTTGGTCCTCTTCGGGACTTTTGATCACCAGATCGTCGATGTAAACCTCGATATGCTTCCCAATATCTCCAGCAAAGGTCTTATCCATCAGGCGTTGATATGTCGCGCCCGCATTTTTTAGGCCGAAAGGCATCTTTGTGTAACAGAAGATCCCTAGATCGGTTCGAAAAGTTGTCTTGTCTTCGTCTTCAAGCTTCATTTGAACCTGATGGTTCCCTTTGTAGCAATCTAAGAAGCATTTCCATCTGTATGGTGCGAGAGAGTCTATCTTTTTGTCGATTTCGGGCAAAGAGTAGCAATCTTTAGGGTATACCTTGTTGAGATCTGAGTAATCAACGCACATTCTCCATCCCCCATTAGACTTCTCTACCATCACGGGGTTCGCAACCCATATTTAATAACGCACCTCCCTCAAGATACCTGCCTTTAGCAGCTCACATACCTGCCTTTAGCAGCTCACATACCTGCTCATTCATCGCTTTAGTTTTATCCGCCCCTAAGCTGCGTCTTCTTTGCACTTTGGGCTCAACGGAGGGATAAGTATTTAGACAGTGCTCAGTAATGTCGCGCGGGACACCGGTCATGTCGGCCGGAGTCCAGGAGAAGATATCCATATTCCTGAATAGGAGTTTCTTGAGGTGCGTTCTGATGTTTGGTGAGATCGCGTGGCCTATCGTCACCGTTTGCTCTGGGTACTTTCGGTTTAAAACCCACTTTTCTGGTTCGCTTGTTGAAACCTTCGCCGCTTTTGTTGGGCGCATCTCCTCCATCGACATTACTTCTTTCTTGGCATAGATAATTGCCACCCCCGTCTTGGTTGGAAACCCTATCGCTGAGTGGGGCCTGGAAGTTACCATGTTCAGTTCGCCTTGGGTTTCTCTCCGAATCAAAACATCATGCCTCGATTTGACAGGCATCACCATGAAGTTTACATTCGTTGTTCTTGAATGTTTCCCGTCAGAGAGCGTGACGGGGAAACTGCTTTGGCCTAGCGGGAAGACCATTTCGTTGCAAAATCCTGATAGTGGATACTCAACTGGCTCAAGTCGCGCTTTATCTTCGTCATCAAACTGATTAAAGCATTGCTCACAGATGATATCAGCCGTACTTCCTGGGTCAATGAAGACATACTCCGTTTCATAATGGCCGATAATACCGGTAATGACGACGGGTCGAGTGGCGCGAGAGCCGCCGCGCACTACCGAGAAAATGACCTGTTGCTCTTGCCATGAGGGTTCGTAAGGGCGCTTGCCTTTCTCCTTTGCGCTGTATCTTGGTCCATTGACCATATGGGTTTCTAGGCGTTGGACTTTCTTGTGATTCCCCTCATCATGGCGTTGGATCTGTCGAGTTTCTTTGCGCACGTTTTTCACCAGGTGGCTTAGCTTCCCGCTTTTTAGCGCTCTCTCAATCTCTTGACGTAAACTGATACAGTCATCCGTCAGGTGTCCTGTATCTTTATGGAAGTCGCAGTACAGGTTGGGGTCTTGCCCCTTCTTGTTTGTCATAAGCCTTGGAGCCTTGAAATCATGATTCTCCGTCATCAGCACCTCTTTTGGTGTTTTTATGAGCGGAGTCCAGTGCTTTTCTCGGTTATCATCCCTGACTGCTTTTCGATATCCGATTCTATCAATTGTTTCGCGCGCATCTTCTCTATAGCGCGGCCTCTCTTCATGGCCCCTTGATCTTCCGGATTTCCAATCGTGACTTTTGCACTTGTTGCGCTTGTTGTGATCGCGCGAGTTTCCCTTGGAAATTCGATCTTCAGTATAATAGTTCTTGTTTCCGGCCAGTGACTCTTCAGTTTGCGCGACTATTTTCGCGGCTTCCATGAGTTTATCCCATTCTTTGGGCATTTCATCTTTCCCAGTGATAGTTCTGATGAGACTATCACAGCGAATGGCTTTCTTGAAGTGGCAACGCATGAGTTGTCACTTACGCCACCGATTTCCAAGCACTCCTTGTTGAAGCAAGAGATGAAATCCTCTAGACCCTCATTTTCTCTGCGCCAGATGTCCTTTACCTCGGCTGTGTCGCGCTGGTTACGTCTCTGTTGACTGAAGTGATTCAAAAATTATGTCTTTAAATCCACCCATGACTTGATCTTTCCCGGAGGAAGGCTGTCGAACCAGGCGCGAGCAGCCCCTGTAAGAGTTTGAATAAACAGATGGCACCACATGGGCATATTCCATCCTCCCATGCAACCAACGCTTGTGAAAACTCTGTCGTGATCATCGGGATCAGTCAATCCGTTAAACTTTCCAACTGTCGGAGGTAACTTCTCTCTTGAAAGCGGCGCCAGCGCGATCTTCGGAATGAACTTTGAATGTTCTGCAGCTTCAGCTGGTCGATAGGCGAGGCGAACGTCTCGCTCTGCCTCTTCGGTGTACCCTACGTGTTGTCTTGGTTTGTAGTATTCATGGCCAAGTTGGATCATTCGGGTCAGTATCCTCCCATTCATTGTTCATGTTCCGCGGCGTGAGCCGGCTATGAACTCGGCCTCTTTGGACGTGTGACGGATAGTCATAATAGCTTTCAGTTTATCCACGTGTATCGCGCGTGTCATGTACGCTTAGTCTTTTGGTAGGGGGAGGTCTGTTAGCTCTTCCTTGGATGTTTTGCTGTGGTGGTATCTGGCGCGACACGTGACTGGGACCTGCTGGTGTAACCAAGGACGGTTCTGCCGTTAAGACTGCTTGCTGTGCGCTCAAAGATTGATACGCCTCATTAATTGTGGCAATTTGCTTGGCGTACCATGAGGCTAGAGTTTCGCCCTCTGGTAGCCCTAGTAGCGCCGAAATGTTCTGATGTGGAGCTGGGTTTGAAGGTCCAGCGCCATTGTTTCCTGGGGTTACCGTCTGAGTGATGCAGATGATGCTCCCGCGCGATCCCCCAGTGTTGGTTACTTCGATTTCGCCACTTTCTTCAATGTGTTGGGGTTGGACGTTTTGATTGCCCTCGCCCAACACCGCATTAGAGTTTGCTCCGAAACCAAACTCGGGAATAATTCCTTGACCAGCCATGATCGAAGGAAAACACGTCGAAAACTCAGAAAAAGAAGACGAAAATGACTTGTAAAAGACCGGTGGGCGCCAATGAAGAAACACAGAACTAATTATGGGTCTAATCAGTTTGGTTTATGTTCCTACCATAGTGGTTAATCTTCTAAAGGCTTTCTGAGCTTCGTAATGATCGTCTAGTCCTGCAAAACAGAACACCGTTACTCGTTAAGAGGGGAATGTGGGGGTTTCCCTCTTAACCGGGCTCCGGCGTGAGAATAAGCGACTGCTTTGAGGAGATAATTGAGTATTAAGAGTGAGAGTAGAGGTAATGGGATGTTTAACATGTGGAGTGAGGTCTCTATTTATAGCCGGAGAGGTGTAAGAGGATGTGGGCTGATGGGCCTTGGGCCTGAAGGCGACAACATAGAGGATATGCTCCTTGTCTCACTGGTGTCGACCGTTAGTGGCTTCTAGGAGCTTTCTGGAGTTGGCGCAATGTGATTGGAGCCATGTGTCACTGTTGTCGGCCTGGCCACCCCTCTGCCATCAGCAGGTAAGTGGAGATCGTGGGGCAGTTGTCTCTGCCCTGTGATTGGTGCCATGTAGGCGTCCTTAAGTACTTTCTGTCTCCTGCATGTCAGACTATCGTGGAGCACGATCGAGCAGGGCCAGAAAGACGTTGATTGGCCCTTTCATTCTGCCACTTGTACCTTGTGTACTATCTGAAACAGCCTTGCGCCGTAGTCGCGCGCGACTCTTGCTGAACACGTAACTACCCCGCGCAGGGTGTGTGTTAATGAATTCTCTTTCAGAATGCTAAGTGTTGAAAGTGGAGCTTCCTATTGCTCAGACCTCGCGCCGGATCAAAGAATGCTGAAGTAGCCCGCGCAAGGTCGACAATAAGGAATGTGTTGAATAAGGAGTATGGTCTTCTGCGCGACCTGAATAAAGGTTTGCGCATCTTTTTTGGGACCATACCCCTTCATTTACTGATTTGTTTAGGTTATATCAAAACTAGGTTAGAACCCCGTGTATTACACGGGTTGAATAAATGTAATTTTATATACTAAATTAAAACAGTTATTCTTTAAAAAACTCGTTTATTACAAGAGTTGAACAAATGTAATTTTATATTTTAAATAATAAAATAAATTATAGAGTAAATTACAAGTTTTGTCCTTTATGTTTACAACAAATTGCAGGCGCTGTCCTTTAGCGCAAAAGTTGACGAGTTTTGTACTTTATATTTCAAAATCTTGCACGGTTTATCCTTTAAGCCCAACTCAGTCAATTTTTTTGGTTAAATATGGTTATGTGCCTTGCACATGAGGGCATACTTGTCACTTTGTATAACAATAAAATAAAATAAAGATAATTTAAAATAAAAACCCAAATTGGATACCAAAAGGGGTTTTCAAACTTTTCGTTGCAGATTGACATTTTCTTCAATCACAATCTCCACAAGTCACCAAAATCCAACACTACACCAATCCTAACTACACAACACTATAATTCCATCAATTGAATTCAACGAACAAGGCTGGGAGCTCATCAACGACGACGACGACTTCGTCTACCGGCGTCTGAAGCGTCTCCGCCCTGAATCCATCGTCCCTGTCGCCGACCCATTGCCGGATCCCGCAGCAGAAGCCAACAAGGTGAATATGAACATTAGACTGCATTCTGATCGTTTTTGTAAACAAAATAGGATTTCTATTCAACGTAACGCCCAGATCGAACCTAATTCCCAAACATAACTTATGAACCCTTGATCCTAATCCCATCCAATTGAACCCGCAAATGATACTGTAAACTAAAATAGGTATAGGGCTTTTGATCTACTGATGGAAACCAACCAAAATGTGCATATAATTGTACCGTATTATGATGGAAACAGGTTGTTCGTTGTTTGGGTGAAGAGAGGGAGAGGAGAATGAGAGAGAGGGGGGGGGGGAGAGCCGGAGAGAGATAGTTTTTAATATTTATATTTTATTTTTTATTTCTTACACAACTAGTCCCTTAAGTATTAAGTTATTTACTCAATAGTCCATAGGGAGGTAAAATAACAAGAATACCCTCATGTGCATGTCACATGACCATAATTAACTAAAAAATCTAACTGGGTTTGGCCTAAAGGTTAAAACGTGCAAGATTTTGAAACATAAAGCACAAAACTTGCAAAATTTTGCGCTAAAGGACAACGCCTGCAATTTGATGTAAACATAAAGGGCAAAACTTGTAATTTACTCTAAATTATATCTCTAAGAACCCCATGTATTGTACTTAATAAATGTAATTTTATATACCAAATAATAAAAATCCGTGTATTGTACGGGTTGAATAAATATAATTATATATACTAAATAATAAAAAAAATTATATCTTTAAAAACACTGTGTATTACACGGGTTAAATAAATGTAATTTGTATAGTAAATACTAAATAATATGCTATTGGATTCGTTTAAAAAAATCATAAATTTGGTTCGGTTTAATTCGAATCAATTCACAAACTTGGTTAAGTTTAATTCAAATTGATTAGAACCCCAATTTGAAAAATCAAAAACAGAATTATATTATTAGCTTCTCTTCCTAATTAGTGTTTATTTTAAAGTTTGATCTATTGTCTAATAAGTTATTTTGTATATTTTGTTTGTACTTTAGTTTTTTTATGAGCGTATTATTGTTTTTTAAGTTTAAGATTATTGTTTTGTGTTATTATTTAAAAAATATCTTTAATTTATAACTTAAATTTGAAGATAATATATTATTAGAAAAAATAGAATGATTCTATCCGACATTCAAAGTAAGATAAGATTTAATATTAATTGATTATTTATTATTTAATTAATTGATATAAGATAAGTAAGAAAATGCAGGAAATTACAAATACAGACGTCTTCAATGAATGACACGTGTCACTTATTGGTTTCTTTTATTAAAGTAGATAGATACCTTAAAGAAATTAATAATGAGTGACTGATTTGTTTTGAATAATCCAAGATATACACATATTTTAGTTTATTTCAA
Organism: Helianthus tuberosus; assembly: GCA_030545235.1. NCBI lineage: Eukaryota > Viridiplantae > Streptophyta > Magnoliopsida > Asterales > Asteraceae > Helianthus > Helianthus tuberosus. The sequence goes on along the minus strand of CM060403.1, from coordinate 184,005,520 downwards.
TTTATTTATGAAAGGCTAAAACTTTGGAAACGATTTAGTGCTCATAAAAAAATCAAGGTGTTTGATTCAAGGTGGGTTCAGGTTTTATTCTAAGGTGTGTTTGATTCAAGATTTATTTTCACAGTATGATTGTTCGCGTTTGAATCAAGTAGGTGTGTTTAGGTTTGATTCAAGATTTCATTAATTTTTTCACAGTAGGTTTGTTTAGGTTTGATTCAAGTGATGGTTTAATAAAAAGGGTAAAACACTCCTTCTCTATTTCTAATGAAATAGGTATATTTGATATTTTTAATTTTTAGGAAGGGAAAATGTGTCATTTAATTTTTGACTTGGGTAAATATGTAATTTATCAAGTTTGTATGCAGATATATATAACTACTCCATTTCTAAATATCTAATGTTTGATAACATTTTCATTTTAACAACAAAAGACATCATACAAGGAGGTTTATATTCCGAATCTCATGAACCAAACGCCTGTAGCTGTGTTTATTAGTGTCTAAATTATATTTGTTTTTCATACAAGAACAAATACATTTACTTTTATAAATATTAATTTGTAAAGCTTCAATAAGAATGGCTTATACTTTACACCATCAAGAAAGCCCATCTCATAATTTCTCTAATAATTATGCTTTATATAAAAGATAGAAAAATATAAAAGATAGAAAAATCGTGGAATACAATGAAAAAAAGAAAGAGATAAATGTAGTAAGGGGACTGACAATTTGCTTTTGCCCTTTCTTTCCATGATGACCGTTAGCATTTTCCTTCCATGACCAAATATATACTTCGTAATGAATAAGTTTTTAACCAAATTATAGAATGATTTGAAGGTCGTGTGGGACACTTTTAGATTGAAACAATTTGATGGTTTCGTTGAACTTTTTAATCACATAAAACTCAGATTTAATATGCAAGAACAAATAATTTATAGAGAAATTTATGAACCATCTGAAATCAAATGCCTCCAAAAATTGAGTTATTTTTCCACCAAAAAATTTAAGTCAAGTTCGGGAAACTTGAAATCCTAATGAATTTTCCATGAATCAATTTAATTAAAATAACTTGAGTTCTAATGAAGATTAAAAATGTCTCCAACTCGAACCCAACAAAGGGCTCTGCCCCTTGGACCTGTCAGGGGCTACCGTCTCTTAGACCTTGCTCTTGGGGGCGTTTCCCCCTTGGAATCCCCATTATTCGCCCCTAAGGACCAATAAGGTTCCTGAATACCAAAAATCATAATACACTCAACATTGTGTGCACTTTGCACTCTCCTAACTTGTTTGATACTATTATGATACATTTGGCCAACAGGTCAATCCAATTACATTAAAAGAATAAATGCAGAAGTCGCTAGACGTTCTTAGATCGGTCGGCCGTGAAGCTGGGAGAACTTGGCCTAGGTGGGTGGTACTCGGGAAGTACTCGAAAATGGTAAATTATAAAGAAAGTTAACTATTCGGAGATTTTATACACACACACACACACTTGTCAAACATCATAAGTTTACTAATGTCTATAACACATTACGTGAATATCAATATAAATCAAAATGATACATGTTAAAATACTAAAGTATTTCAAAAACTGATATTCATTTTTTTAATATTATAGGCATAGTGATCATTTAATGCTCGTCTTCCAAGGTATTTGCGTGAAAAACAACAAAAACCCTACAAGAATTGATGAAAAATAGCGAAAATCGATGAAAAACAGGAGAAATCAATGAAAAACAACGAATATCCGAGTTCAGACCGACTAGACCGAATTTTGTTCGCCTAGGTTTGGTCGACTTAAATAAAGTCAGCAAGGTGAAGTTTCGAGGACCGCCTAGGCACCGAGTACTCGATAACCTAGGCCGATTTTTGCACCACTAAAAAGAATCAGCATTATCTTCTCATTAAGTCGAACTTTAACACTAATACATGTCAGGGCAGGTGTAACAACCCGCACGTTCGTGCGTTGTTACTACTCGTTATACTCGTTACGCCTAGCACCAGAGATTCAGATCATAATGTAGCTATATCGAAAACATCGCTACTTCGCAGTATTGTCGCATATTACGCATACTTTATCGCTATAACACATCACATCGCACATACTAACACTCACGATGACGTTGAGTGAGGACCTATTCTACCCTCCTCGGTAGCCGTGATGTGTCGCAACGCAACGCATATTCGAAACGCGCAACTCGATTACCGCAACGCAGAGTTTGAAATGTGGATAATTATACGACCCTTTGTGACTAATTATAATAGATATATGAATGTGGGTATGAAAATGTGTAACCAAACTATCGCAAAGCTTAACGAACAAAACGAAACATCGAAACGCAATTCGCCGGAGACCACCGATCGAGTAACTGATCGATCGGAGTGCCACCCGATCGGACAGCCATCCGATCGGATTGCCCCCCGATCCATGGCACTCCATCACCTTTTCCCCTCTTCACCTATAAATAGCCCTTGTCACATCACTGTTCAAGTGATGTGACAGCTCTCACTCGACCAGCACGCTTCGGGGCTATTTTCCCTCGATTTCTCGCGATTCTTGTAAGTTTCTACCTCAAATCTTGTACTTCTATGATCTACACGCACTTCTCCATAATTTTCTCTTTTGAATCTTAACTTTTAACCGTGAAATCAATGGATTTGAGGTGTTCTAGGATGATGTCATCATGGAGTTCTTATGAACTTCAAGTGTTAGCCTCATTCCACCAAGAACAACTTAGATCTGAACGATTTCCACATGAATAAACAAAGATCTTGCATAGATCTGAACACATTCATGGTGAAAAGGATTGAAAGACGGTTTTCTAGCTTTCTTTCAACTCTTTTACACTCAATGCACTCAAAACCGATAGAATCGGAGCTCGTTCTGATCATCTACTCCTTCTTAGTGATGTGTCGGTTCCAGATCTGTGTTCTATCAACGAGACAACCGACCTCGGGTTAAACACGAACCGCCGTCTCGATCAGTTGACCGACCGGACTAGGGTGATTCCTGTCCGATCGGATCACCTGAGTATTGATGAAGTTCTGTTGTTTGGCACGTGGTCATACCGTCTCGAGAAAACCGCAAAACCATCAAAACAACCAAGTATCAAGACGATCAGGCTGCCAGGACGGATTGCCGTCCGATCGGATTGCCACCCGATCGAACAGCCATCCAATCGGTTTGCACCTTGGTCCCACACTTAAACTTTTAATTCAACTTTTCAAGTTTTAAACGTCGAACGGATTGCCGTCCGATCGGATTGGCATCCGATCGAACGACCATCCGACCATCCGACCATGTGATGTTGGAACTTCAACACTTAAACAGTTTCAACATGTTCAATGCATGACAAGTGACCAACGGATTGCCACCCGATCGGATTGCTATCTGATCAAAAGTGACAAACTGATGTGAACTTGTTCTCACTAAGTGTCCTACTAATCGGATCGTCACCCGATCGAGCCTCCGTTCAATCGACGGGCCTGAAGGGTAGAGATACTTCTATGTTTTCAAAATGCTACAACGAAAACTTCAAAAGGCAAACCATCATACGCAAACACATCCTCGCCAAACGAGGTGACATTCCAATCGAATGGCCATCCGATCGGATTGCCATCCGATCGGATTACCATCCGACACTTGGTTTACCGCCACCGTTTAACGCACTATTCGACGCTTACGCTGTCACACCTCGAAATCTCAGAGCTGGCGTGACTGGACCGGTATCTTCATTGCACAGCGGAAGCAAATAAGCTAAGTCTTTTAGAAAATGAACGCCAGTAAGTACTCGACTCCACATGGTTCTCCTATTCCAACCGTGCCATAACTTTGAAAAGTAACCTGAGAAAGAAACATGCGAAAAATCAACATAAAGTTTAGCGAGTTCATAGTTTGTTTGTAAAAGATTTGAAATAAATCTTTTTGAATCACCGGTTTTTGAAATATTGCTGAGAAAACGAATTTAAAAATCATTTTCTTGTCAAGTTATATGGAAACTTTGTATTTGTAACGCATTATGTTCGTAGAATCATGTATTTGTAAACTCTTGTATTTGTAAAGTTTGTATAACCGTCAATGCCCACCCTGACTTTGACTTCATGCCCGCATAATCCTATGCTTTGAATTTGTATAAAACATGGTATGTAATTTGTATAAATCAAGTATTTCTGTATGTATCAAGATTGTTAATGGGTTGCAAGGCCATTAACATGTGACACGACATAGGAAGCATCCAAACCATAGGCATTTTTCTAGTTGTCGATTCACGACTGAGACACAAAAGCACTACTTGGTACTAGTTATCACCAAGAGTGTGGCTGCCCGAAAACCCATTAGATCTAACCTTTTGTTCTGCGGTCTTAGTATGTACACGATTAATGGTGCTTCTGGTACTCTATTCGTGACACTATTTCAAGTATCATTCCTTAGTTCTTGTATCCATCATACCATAACACATGTATTTTCCCCAAGTTTAAAAAGTATGTAAAAGTTTAAAAGTGGGGACATGAACTCACTGGGTTGTCTCGTTTTACGTACGCAAACCAACCCAGTCCCATTATTATAACTAGGACGATCCCATCCCTAATCATGAAAATCATTCACATTTCGATAATACGTATTTGTTTTGTAAAACCGGTATAAAACATAAGCTTTTCGTAAACCATTTGTGTCAGTTAAAACTTGCTTGTAAAATGGTTTAGAAATATGTAATTCTTGTATGCTTTGCAAAAAGTGTATGTCTTTCCACCCCGAAAACATTTAGAAAAAGCTAAAACCGTAAAAGGTGGGGTTATGAACTCACCTGAATATTCCTATGCAAAGCTAGCTATATACGACTTCGTGATTTCGTTTCCAAGACGTGACTCGCTAGCGTGCATTCTACAATATCCCTAACACGGAATATCTTATAAGTTTCCAAGTAATTGCGGTAACTACACTACGTGTCATCGTTATAATATACCAAATTCTCGCGTCGATTCGTTGACTGAGTTGACCGGCTGACCGAGTTGACTGCGTTGTGTGACAACTCGAGTTTCCGACTTTCACTTTCGCATTTAATGCACGTTGACTTTGACTGTTTAGTTGTTTGACTTGTCTGACTTGTAACTATACACTTCGTGTTATAATAAAACGTATTGTGTTTGCATGATTATGTGTTTGGTTGTTAAACATAAGACTTGCTTAGAAACTTAAACTGTTACCACATCATTCACACCCGGTGAAACAGAAGTTGATTCGCCAAGATCATCTCGATGAAACAGGATCTGTTTCGTCAACCTCAGCTCGACGAAACAGGGTGTTTCGCCGAGCCCAGTTTCACCGAAGCCCATTAAGGGCCCATTCCGTTATTTCGTGTATATTTACGTGCAAAGGATTCAGTTTCACACTTTTATAAAAACAACCGAAACCCTAGAACTCTCTCCCAAGTGTGACGGCAGCTGTGTGTGTTTCCCCAAGTCCTTGAACGATTAAAACCATCTTTATCATTATCTCGGTTAGTGTGATTCGTTCCGTGATTGTCTTTGTTTACTTATGTTTGATGTTATTGTTTTGATAAATCTGATCAGACAATCGATAGGGTTTTAATAACTATTATGTGATAGGTTATTGTATTGTATGATGATCTAGAGTGTATGATGTTTGATAATTGTCATGCCCGAATGCACATTGGTTTGATGAATATGAAAACGGTAGACTATTAGGGTTCTTATGGTTAAATCGGATGATGATAAACCCTGCTCCGTTAATGACATGATATATTATAGTAATCGGTCTGTGGTACCCATAATCTAGGGTTCATGCTAGACGTTAAGAACTGTGATGCTTATGTTATGATGATGCGATGATGAATTCTGTGAACGAATGATTTCTGCATGATTGATGATTTGCTGATGACGACTGTTAGCATGATTAGGGTTTCTGTGTTATTGCGTAACTGATGTCACTGATTTCCACGTAACTGACATTCGACGTAACAGACATCTTAGACGAAACACAGGTGACGGTGAAACAGATGTGTTTCACCGAGACTAAACTTGACGAAATGAACATGGCGAAACACAAGTGTTTCACCGAGACCCTGAACGACGAAACAGAATGTGTTTCATCAATATGTGTTTCGCCAAATGGGTAATCTGCACAGTAATATGTTTCTGTAAGACTTAACTTTGTTAACTAACTGCTGTTAGATTCTATGCATAACTTGTATGATCATGAATACGTGCAATGTGCTACTCAGTGATTATTGATGTGTTGTCCACTATGATTACACTTACGTGCCAACCTTGTGACTACAAACTGATTATGTATACGTGCGTACTTTAGGACGTGATTGATTTACTTTGAGCACATACTTAGCATACCGAGCAAACCAAGGTGAGTTCACACTCTTACCAAGGCATGGGATTCCCGGGGTTGGGAATGGGTTGAATGATTCTTATACTTACATGATTAATGGAATTATTCCTCGGGAGGGGAAGGTTATTGGTAGATACGGCTATACTAGTGATACATATACTCTCTCTTCGCAAACACGCCGGGATTGGCCGCGATAATAGAACAACCTTCGCAAACATGCCTAGAATGGCCGCGAACTATACTTTAATCTTCGCAAACATGCCGGGTGGGCCGCGATACAAATATACCTAGTCTAGAAAACATGGGAAACCCCCACTAAACTTCGCAAACATGCCTGGAGGGCCGTGATACCATTACATACATTACATGATTACTAAACGAGCTTACGAATTACAATACAAACACTATAACTGAATAACCAACTGTGAACTCGCTCAACTAGTTGTTGAGTCTCTATTACATGCCTTGCAAGACCATAGGTACTCTTGGAGCTTGCACGGGAGGCGCGGTCGTTGTGGGCACGGATTGTGGATCTTATGATGAAACATTTAAACATTTGAACTTATTACTTACGTTGGGTTTACATTTTATGCTTCCGCTATACACTTAACATGTTTTGTTGGACACCTATCATATCTTTTGGTTTAAATTACTTTATCACTTATTATGTTTGATATGATTGGTGGCTTGATCCTGGTCAGTCACGCCTCCAAGCGGTGATACTCCGCGTGTGGATTTTTGGGGGTGTGACACGTTGACCGGTGAACGAGTTGAACCATAACTGAATCGGTTGACTTGGTTGACCAACTTTGACTCGTACCCGAACCAAAAACTGGTGTTTGACCAGCTTTGACCTGTTTTAACTGAGCTCCAAACTGACCCGAACACTCGAATCAGGATCTGAGATGAATCAAAACCCAGAAGCTTAAATCTGAGCTGAAATTAAAAACCCAAACAACTCACACCCATAACCGATCTGACCTATGTTGCAAAACTTGAACCGGGACATAACCCGTCTGAAGAAAAACAATCCAAGCATCACCGCCTCAGCTGTGTGGCTCCGGCCGTACTGTCGTCAGTCACCACAACCCATATTCAACATCAATCATCAACTTCCACATCTCCTCGATCATCATCATCAGTCTTTAGACAAAACACCAACACCCTCTGTTAGGTGTGTCGTTTCCCCCAAAAAAAATAAACAGAAGAATCAGAAAAAGACTAACCGAGTCGGAGGCCTACTGTCGCTGATGTGTGTAAAATGCAACATATAAATTACATCAAATGAGGCATAAAACTAACCCTTTTTTAGTACTAATATTGGAAAAAGAGTGTTTTTGTCTTACTTTTGTATTTTCAGGATTAAATGAGCTCAAAAACACAAAAGAAGCAAAAAGACAGCTAAAACCAACATAAACACAAGAAAAGGAACATTAGTGGACTGCCCGAACCCTCAACGGCACCTTCCAAAGCAAAATAGAGAAAACAGAAGACTGAACACGCCCCGTGCTCAGCCAGCACGGGGCCGTGCCCAAGAAGCAGCATAAAAGACAAACCTATAGAAGCTTCTATTGCCCATCACGGGGCCGTGCTCAGTGGACACGGGGGCGTGTTGAAAGTACAACAGGCGCATTTATTGTAATTGCGAATTACAATTAATGAGGAGAGAGAGTGTCAGACGGACACGGGGCCGTGCCCAGCGGACACGGGGCCGTGTCCAGCTCTCTGTTCAGCCTATAAATAGGAGTGCTTGGATTCATTTCATCTCATCCCTTGGCACACCACCTCTCTCACACTTCATCCACCACCCACCACCATCACAACACCATCATCCATTGTCCATCGTAGAGTGTGTGAGTCGTCTCGGGATCCAAGATTGATCGTAAGAGTTCTTGACAATCAAGGCCATGTTTGCCTAAGTCTCTTACATCACTTGGTGAAGACAAAGTGTCTAGTATAATACTTTTTATTTCTAATCTTTTGCACTTTTTATTTGGTTTTGTATTAATGACTTTAATAACTAGTTACTTATGTTGAAGGTGATCTTTCCTTATCGTTTGTCCGTGGTGTCTTGGCATTATTTTACTGTCTATATAAAATAAAGGATTTTCACCATTCATATCTCCACGGTCTATATGGAGGTATGTTGGCTACCTGGTAGGGGGTTAAGGGAACGGTTTGGTAAAGGTCTTGCCATTGTTCAGCGTTTAGAGGTCCTGCAATGGACCTGGGTCAAATTTAGTAGGACCTCCTTCAATACTTCACGGTATTGGATGGCGGGGGTCCAAACTCTTTGATCCCCTCATAAGTTAACTACTATTAATACTATAACCCGGCTATTTAGGACTGTATCCCTGCTGACTCAGACTACTTAGCCGAGGGTAACGTCACCGCCAAAAGCAGGGCCTACCACAATACTGCATTAATAACTTAATTCATTATCTTCCAATAATCCACCCCTTTGGGATTGTATCCCTGCTGACTCAAACTACTGGGGTGAGGGTAACGTCACCTTCAAAAGAGGGGCCTACTACAATAACTAAGATAATCTCTTAATTGTGTGCAAAAGTGCGGAAATAATCAAAGGTTATACTAGATACGAGTCGGAACCAAGTGATTCATCTTGTCTATCTGTTTTTCTTTTATTTTTATTTTCAGCATTTTAGTTAGTTTTATTTTTCTTAGTTTAAAATATTTTTCTAAAATTTTATTTTGGTTAGACGTTGAGGATAAACCGGTACTAAAAGCTCTTGTGTCCTTGGACGACCTCGGTATCTTACCAACGCTATACTACACTCAACGATGGGTGCACTTGCCCATATGTGTGTTTAGTGTTAGTGAAATATCGTGTTTTATAAATTTAAAACTTGGCTAAAATAAGTGTTAAAAAGGGCTTAAAATATACACCTAAAATATACGACACTTCACGCACATCAAGTTTTTGGCGCCGTTGCCGGGGACACAAGGATTTAAGAAAGTTAGGAATCAACGGCCTAATCATCTTTTATTTTTTCTTTTTATTTTTTTTTAGGATTTTCTTAGTTTTTCAGCTTCTGCAGAGCTCAGCACGGGCCGTGCCCGCTGAACACGCCCCCGTGCTCAATCATTGGAACTGGCAATCCTGTTTTACATCAGACAGTAAGCTGAACACGGGGCCGTGCTCACTCAACACGCCCCCGTGCCCAAGTTTCAGTTACTGAAAACAGAACCGTTAGATCCCGGCGGTTGGTAATTTCTGACATAAACATGAGTGATAGTAATTATTTTTACTTTCGGCACTCTTATGGTACGTGGTGTCCATTATGTGGTGGCGAACATGAAGAAGTAAAATGCTACTTCCTAAATTATAGGCCCCACTACATGGACCCACCAACTTCTCACAACCTTAAGAGGGGCGAAAGTAAAAACAAGCACTATTTCTCCCTCGAATGCGCCCAGCCAGATATTCTAGGGGAAATGCTCCTTGATGAGTTATTTCAACTAGAAGATCTAGTTCAGAACTGGTTAGAAGAGCTTAGGAAGGATTTTATTAATCCACCCCAAGACGATAACCATGAAGAAAAGTTGGAACCGCATTCCGACAACCTCGTTGCTCCCAAAAATACCTTCGTACCTAGCAAAGACTTGGACGATAGTCGTCCCTGTGTCGATTGTGCCGTGAAGGACTCTCCATCGACTTCATGCGGTGCATACATACACCTGAGCGATTCGGCATATACCTTCTTTAACAAGAGCCCGGGAAAGGGTTGGACTTGTCCACCTAGAATAAAAATAGGAATTACCCTCACCGACAACCTCTTGCGTTCTCGCCTTAGTCTGGGGCAATTAAGGTATATTAGGCACTTTGGGGTTGTTCCAACCAGTCAGGAACCACCCGATACTAACAAGTGCCTTAAAAAACTAGACAACTTCATAAAACAGTCCCTAGACACGGGGCCGTGCCCAGCCAGCACGCCCCCGTGTCCATCGAAAGATTCCATTCTGATCAGTACGTCAGAATACGGACAAACTGTGTCAGAATTCCACCTGCACACGGGGCCGTGTCCACTGAACACGGGGCCGTGTCCAGGATGCTGTCATTTTCTATAAATGCAGCCAAGAATTCTGCACATTTGGACCAACTTGGGACAGAGAATTGCAGGAATCTTCTCTCAAACTATCCTAGGTAAGTCTAAAAGAAGGTTCCAACAACCCATCTTGTCCTTTCCTCTTTTAGCCATTTCCTTCTTCTCCATCTTTCTCCAAGAGCTACCATTGAAAGTTTGGAATTCCTCCAACTCTATGGTAGGGATGAATGAGTTTTGTTCAAGGAATCTTGGTAAAAACATGTTATGAAACATTGTTTTAAGTTATTAGTAGCTAAAAAGGCCCCACAAGTTCAGAAAATAACTTAAAAATCCAAGTTTCATTGTTCCAAAACTCTGCAGAAAGATGAACACGGGGCCGTGCTCAGTGAGCACGGGGCCGTGTCCGGTCACTGTTTCATTAAATAAACTATTTTTAGTTTATTTTTCGTAGGATGCCGAGTGAAAACAGCAATACATCTTCTGTGCATTCGTCAAACAGCCAAAGAGGAAGAAGACCCTCCATTGAAGCTACACTTGTGCACTATGTGATAGCATTAAGGGAGGCTCTCGACGAAATGACTTCGGTGGAGGAGGTCCTAATCGACCGTATTAACGATCTTACGATGGGACTTGAAAGCAGCTTCCAAGAAATTAACCTCTTGCACCAGAGGTTAAATATTCTTGTAGCACCTCCAATGGAACCAGTCCTTCCTCAACAGGATTGGAACCTGGCACTCGGAATCAACAACCCTACCGGGTGGGAAGACTTTCCGGCGGAACCTCCCATGGAACACCAACAAGAGATCCCGGTGGAAGTTGAAACTCCTCAAACTAATGCCAATGAGCCTTCTTTTCTCCTTCCAAGGGAGGTAGAAGAATGGCTCGCCGACATTTGAGGAGAACCGCACTCGGAAGAAGGAGTTCATAAAGGCCTTGTTTAACCAAGATTAATTACTTCTTGGAAATTTTGCTAAATTAAAATAAAGTAAAGGCTAGGACTCCATGGTTTGTTTGTTTTATCTAGTTTAATTTAGGATTATGTAAGTTCTCTCTATGATGAAATGAAATGATGGTTTTAAGGTTTGGATGGTTTGTAATGAGTACAACACACTCATGCTGGTAAAGGATGAAAAGGGGAACGAGAAAAATGATCCCATGCACAAGAACGAGGCAACCCGACAATTTTCTCCATGTCAGAAGGTTCAACACGGGCCGTGCCCAACCAACACGGCCCCGTGCCGAACCACCTGCAGAAAAACGCCCAGTACAGGTACCTGGACACGGGCCGTGTTCACCCAACACGCCCCCGTGTCCAGACTTCTGTTTCTCTTATTTTAATTTTGTTACTGGCACTTGAACACGGGGCCGTGTTAAGCGCCCAGTAACACAATTTTTTTGCTTTTCAAACACTATTTTACACATCTAATCAACCTAAAAATTTATTTTTGGGACACATTGAGGACAATGTGTAATTTAAGTGTGGGGGGATGCTAAAACCTTGAATTTTGCAAGTCCTAAATACAAGCCTTACACAAAACTCTATTGGAACCGCTAATCACCCCAAATTTTTTTCAAAAATTTCATTTTTTTACTTGTCTAGGTTTAACTCGGGAAATTCAAGTTCTCAAAAAAGGTTATATTTTTACAAATTTACAACCGATAGCGTAGTGATAAAAAGAACCAACATAAGAAAATTATGAAAAGGCATAGCAAACTTATTTAAAATTTGATTATACACTTGATCACATAAAAACCCATTCCCACAAAAGTGAGTTTTGAGCCTTTATTGAGCACACAATTACATATCATTTGACTAAATGCCCATTTTTCGTTTCTTGTGTGAATAGCTGCTTGGTTCTTACGACTCTAGAACTTGCCATGACAATACATTCCCGGTCCTTATCAACTTAAACCCGAGTAAGTAAATGATGGAGGCGTTAGGACTAACCCTTTTCATTTCTACACCATTATTTTTTCTTTTTCCTTTACCACCTACCCAAAAAATCCCCCTAGTTAGCCCCTTTGAGCCTAAACCTTTTCGTTTCATCACCCAAACAAAAAAACCATTTCATCCACCAAAAACTTTTTTTTTATTTTTAACCCTTTATTTTAGTCACAAGTTCGGTTCTTCGTAAAAAAAAAAAAATAAATAAAAAAAATAAAAAAAAAAATAAAAAAAATTTGTGATAATGATGAAGCAAAAAGAAAATAAACAAACAAGTTAATCAAAAATAACTTAGTTTGAATAAAAGCTTCATCAAAGTAAAAAGTTGCAAAAATACGAAAACCGACACTTGTTACGCTTTTAGCCCTTTTTCTACTAACCACTAACCCAACCACCTACCTTTAACCCTAGCTAACCCTTAACCCACAAAGTCCTCTTGATATCTACAAAGGTATAAAAGTTAAAAAGGAGGAGGACTGATTTCTTGGCAAGCCTATGGTAGGAATAAGTTCCGTACCGCTCTCGAGTGATTCACTAAAAATACACCTTCGGCCGAGTGTGAGTGATTTCCCCGCGAGGTATGTGAACTTGTATATAAATAGAATTTTAAAAAGGCATGTTATGCCCAAATAAGTAATTTCTTTTATGAACATTTCTAAATAAATCATTACGAATAGGATTGTAAATAAATAAAAATAAAACCCAAAAAGATCTTGGAAATCCCGACACTCTACGACAAGCCCAAAACCTTCTCTTCTACCTATTCCGTTTGGGAGTGTAAGCCACATATTAAAGAGTTTTGCTTGAGGACAAGCAAAAGTTCAAGTGTGGGGGTATTTGATGTGTGTAAAATGCAACATATAAATTACATCAAATGAGGCATAAAACTAACCCTTTTTTAGTACTAATATTGGAAAAAGAGTGTTTTTGTCTTCCTTTTGTATTTTCAGGATTAAATGAGCTCAAAAACACAAAAGAAGCAAAAAGACAGCTAAAACCAACATAAATACAAGAAAAGGAACATTAGTGGACTGCCCGAACCCTCAACGGCACCTTCCAAAGCAAAATAGAGAAAACAGAAGACTGAACACGCCCCGTGCTCAGCCAGCACGGGGCCGTGCCCAAGAAGCAGCAGAAAAGACAAACCTATAGAAGCTTCTATTGCCCATCACGGGGCCGTGCTCAGTGGACACGGGGGCGTGTCGAAAGTACAGCAGGCGCATTTATTGTAATTGCGAATTACAATTAATGAGGAGAGAGAGTGTCAGACGGACACGGGGCCGTGCCCAGCGGACACGGGGCCGTGTCCAGCTCTCTGTTCAGCCTATAAATAGGAGTGCTTGGATTCATTTCATCTCATCCCTTGGCACACCACCTCTCTCACACTTCATCCACCACCCACCACCATCACAACACCATCATCCACCACCATCATCCATTGTCCATCGTAGAGTGTGTGAGTCGTCTCGGGATCCAAGATTGATCGTAAGAGTTCTTGACAATCAAGGCCATGTTTGCCTAAGTCTCTTACATCACTTGGTGAAGACAAAGTGTCTAGTATAATACTTTTTATTTCTAATCTTTTGCACTTTTTATTTGGTTTTGTATTAATGACTTTAATAACTAGTTACTTATGTTGAAGGTGATCTTTCCTTATCGTTTGTCCGTGGTGTCTTGGCATTATTTTACTGTCTATATAAAATAAAGGATTTTCACCATTCATATCTCCACGGTCTATATGGAGGTATGTTGGCTACCTGGTAGGGGGTTAAGGGAACGGTTTGGTAAAGGTCTTGCCATTGTTCAGCATTTAGAGGTCCTGCAATGGACCTGGGTCAAATTTAGTAGGACCTCCTTCAATACTTCACGGTATTGGATGGCGGGGGTCCAAACTCTTTGATCCCCTCATAAGTTAACTACTATTAATACTATAACCCGGCTATTTAGGACTGTATCCCTGCTGACTCAGACTACTTAGCCGAGGGTAACGTCACCGCCAAAAGCAGGGCCTACCACAATACTGCATTAATAACTTAATTCATTATCTTCCAATAATCCACCCCTTTGGGATTGTATCGCTGCTGACTCAAACTACTGGGGTGAGGGTAACGTCACCTTCAAAAGAGGGGCCTACTACAATAACTAAGATAATCTCTTAATTGTGTGCAAAAGTGCGGAAATAATCAAAGGTTATACTAGATACGAGTCGGAACCAAGTGATTCATCTTGTCTATCTGTTTTTCTTTTATTTTTATTTTCAGCATTTTAGTTAGTTTTATTTTTCTTAGTTTAAAATATTTTTCTAAACTTTTATTTTGGTTAGACGTTGAGGATAATCCGGTACTAAAAGCTCTTGTGTCCTTGGACGACCTCGGTATCTTACCAACGCTATACTACACTCAACGATGGGTGCACTTGCCCATATGTGTGTTTAGTGTTAGTGAAATATCGTGTTTTATAAATTTAAAACTTGGCTAAAATAAGTGTTAAAAAGGGCTTAAAATATACACCTAAAATATACGACACTTCACGCACATCAAGTTTTTGGCGCCGTTGCCGGGGACACAAGGATTTAAGAAAGTTAGGAATCAACGGCCTAATCATCTTTTATTTTTTCTTTTTATTTTTTTTAGGATTTTCTTAGTTTTTCAGCTTCTGCAGAGCTCAGCACGGGCCGTGCCCGCTGAACACGCCCCCGTGCTCAATCATTGGAACTGGCAATCCTGTTTTACATCAGACAGTAAGCTGAACACGGGGCCGTGCTCACTCAACACGCCCCCGTGCCCAAGTTTCAGTTACTGAAAACAGAACCGTTAGATCCCGGCGGTTGGTAATTTCTGACATAAACATGAGTGATAGTAATTATTTTTACTTTCGGCACTCTTATGGTACGTGGTGTCCATTATGTGGTGGCGAACATGAAGAAGTAAAATGCTACTTCCTAAATTATAGGCCCCACTACATGGACCCACCAACTTCTCACAACCTTAAGAGGGGCGAAAGTAAAAACAAGCACTATTTCTCCCTCGAATGCGCCCAGCCAGATATTCTAG
The DNA here is from genome assembly GCA_030545235.1 of Helianthus tuberosus. Classification (NCBI taxonomy): domain Eukaryota; kingdom Viridiplantae; phylum Streptophyta; class Magnoliopsida; order Asterales; family Asteraceae; genus Helianthus; species Helianthus tuberosus. Next base: position 183,990,095 of record CM060403.1, on the reverse strand, counting down.
GGGAAATGCTCCTTGATGAGTTATTTCAACTAGAAGATCTAGTTCAGAACTGGTTAGAAGAGCTTAGGAAGGATTTTATTAATCCACCCCAAGACGATAACCATGAAGAAAAGTTGGAACCGCATTCCGACAACCTCGTTGCTCCCAAAAATACCTTCGTACCTAGCAAAGACTTGGACGATAGTCGTCCCTGTGTCGATTGTGCCGTGAAGGACTCTCCATCGACTTCATGCGGTGCATACATACACCTGAGCGATTCGGCATATACCTTCTTTAACAAGAGCCCGGGAAAGGGTTGGACTTGTCCACCTAGAATAAAAATAGGAATTACCCTCACCGACAACCTTTTGCGTTCTCGCCTTAGTCTGGGGCAATTAAGGTATATTAGGCACTTTGGGGTTGTTCCAACCAGTCAGGAACCACCCGATACTAACAAGTTCCTTAAAAAACTAGACAACTTCATAAAACAGTCCCTAGACACGGGGCCGTGCCCAGCCAGCACGCCCCCGTGTCCATCGAAAGATTCCATTCTGATCAGTACGTCAGAATACGGACAAACTGTGTCAGAATTCCACCTGCACACGGGGCCGTGTCCACTGAACACGGGGCCGTGTCCAGGATGCTGTCATTTTCTATAAATGCAGCCAAGAATTCTGCACATTTGGACCAACTTGGGACAGAGAATTGCAGGAATCTTTTCTCAAACTATCCTAGGTAAGTCTAAAAGAAGGTTCCAACAACCCATCTTGTCCTTTCCTCTTTTAGCCATTTCCTTCTTCTCCATCTTTCTCCAAGAGCTACCATTGAAAGTTTGGAATTCCTCCAACTCTATGGTAGGGATGAATGAGTTTTGTTCAAGGAATCTTGGTAAAAACATGTTATGAAACATTGTTTTAAGTTATTAGTAGCTAAAAAGGCCCCACAAGTTCAGAAAATAACTTAAAAATCCAAGTTTCATTGTTCCAAAACTCTGCAGAAAGATGAACACGGGGCCGTGCTCAGTGAGCACGGGGCCGTGTCCGGTCACTGTTTCATTAAATAAACTATTTTTAGTTTATTTTTCGTAGGATGCCGAGTGAAAACAGCAATACATCTTCTGTGCATTCGTCAAACAGCCAAAGAGGAAGAAGACCCTCCATTGAAGCTACACTTGTGCACTATGTGATAGCATTAAGGGAGGCTCTCGACGAAATGACTTCGGTGGAGGAGGTCCTAATCGACCGTATTAACGATCTTACGATGGGACTTGAAAGCAGCTTCCAAGAAATTAACCTCTTGCACCAGAGGTTAAATATTCTTGTAGCACCTCCAATGGAACCAGTCCTTCCTCAACAGGATTGGAACCTGGCACTCGGAATCAACAACCCTACCGGGTGGGAAGACTTTCCGGCGGAACCTCCCATGGAACACCAACAAGAGATCCCGGTGGAAGTTGAAACTCCTCAAACTAATGCCAATGAGCCTTCTTTTCTCCTTCCAAGGGAGGTAGAAGAATGGCTCGCCGACATTTGAGGAGAACCGCACTCGGAAGAAGGAGTTCATAAAGGCCTTGTTTAACCAAGATTAATTACTTCTTGGAAATTTTGCTAAATTAAAATAAAGTAAAGGCTAGGACTCCATGGTTTGTTTGTTTTATCTAGTTTAATTTAGGATTATGTAAGTTCTCTCTATGATGAAATGAAATGATGGTTTTAAGGTTTGGATGGTTTGTAATGAGTACAACACACTCATGCTGGTAAAGGATGAAAAGGGGAACGAGAAAAATGATCCCATGCACAAGAACGAGGCAACCCGACAATTTTCTCCATGTCAGAAGGTTCAACACGGGCCGTGCCCAACCAACACGGCCCCGTGCCGAACCACCTGCAGAAAAACGCCCAGTACAGGTACCTGGACACGGGCCGTGTTCACCCAACACGCCCCCGTGTCCAGACTTCTGTTTCTCTTATTTTAATTTTGTTACTGGCACTTGAACACGGGGCCGTGTTAAGCGCCCAGTAACACAATTTTTTTGCTTTTCAAACACTATTTTACACATCTAATCAACCTAAAAATTTATTTTTGGGACACATTGAGGACAATGTGTAATTTAAGTGTGGGGGGATGCTAAAACCTTGAATTTTGCAAGTCCTAAATACAAGCCTTACACAAAACTCTATTGGAACCGCTAATCACCCCAAATTTTTTTCAAAAATTTCATTTTTTTTACTTGTCTAGGTTTAACTCGGGAAATTCAAGTTCTCAAAAAAGGTTATATTTTTACAAATTTACAACCGATAGCGTAGTGATAAAAAGAACCAACATAAGAAAATTATGAAAAGGCATAGCAAACTTATTTAAAATTTGATTATACACTTGATCACATAAAAACCCATTCCCACAAAAGTGAGTTTTGAGCCTTTATTAAGCACACAATTACATATCATTTGACTAAATGCTCATTTTTCGTTTCTTGTGTGAATAGCTGCTTGGTTCTTACGACTCTAGAACTTGCCATGACAATACATTCCCGGTCCTTATCAACTTAAACCCGAGTAAGTAAATGATGGAGGCGTTAGGACTAACCCTTTTCATTTCTACACCATTATTTTTTCTTTTTCCTTTACCACCTACCCAAAAAATCCCCCTAGTTAGCCCCTTTGAGCCTAAACCTTTTCGTTTCATCACCCAAACAAAAAAACCCTTTCATCCACCAAAAACTTTTTTTTTATTTTTAACCCTTTATTTTAGTCACAAGTTCGGTTCTTCGTAAAAAAAAAATAAAAAAAATTTGTGATAATGATGAAGCAAAAAGAAAATAAACAAACAAGTTAATCAAAAATAACTTAGTTTGAATAAAAGCTTCATCAAAGTAAAAAGTTGCAAAAATACGAAAACCGACACTTGTTACGCTTTTAGCCCTTTTTCTACTAACCACTAACCCAACCACCTACCTTTAACCCTAGCTAACCCTTAACCCACAAAGTCCTCTTGATATCTACAAAGGTATAAAAGTTAAAAAGGAGGAGGACTGATTTCTTGGCAAGCCTATGGTAGGAATAAGTTCCGTGCCGCTCTCGAGTGATTCACTAAAAATACACCTTCGGCCGAGTGTGAGTGATTTCCCCGCGAGGTATGTGAACTTGTATATAAATAGAATTTTAAAAAGGCATGTTATGCCCAAATAAGTAATTTCTTTTATGAACATTTCTAAATAAATCATTACGAATAGGATTGTAAATAAATAAAAATAAAACCCAAAAAGATCTTGGAAATCCCGACACTCTACGACAAGCCCAAAACCTTCTCTTCTACCTATTCCGTTTGGGAGTGTAAGCCACATATTAAAGAGTTTTGCTTGAGGACAAGCAAAAGTTCAAGTGTGGGGGTATTTGATGTGTGTAAAATGCAACATATAAATTACATCAAATGAGGCATAAAACTAACCCTTTTTTAGTACTAATATTGGAAAAAGAGTGTTTTTGTCTTCCTTTTGTATTTTCAGGATTAAATGAGCTCAAAAACACAAAAGAAGCAAAAAGACAGCTAAAACTAACATAAATACAAGAAAAGGAACATTAGTGGACTGCCCGAACCCTCAACGGCACCTTCCAAAGCAAAATAGAGAAAACAGAAGACTGAACACGCCCCGTGCTCAGCCAGCACGGGGCCGTGCCCAAGAAGCAGCAGAAAAGACAAACCTATAGAAGCTTCTATTGCCCATCACAGGGCCGTGCTCAGTGGACACGGGGGCGTGTCGAAAGTACAGCAGGCGCATTTATTGTAATTGCGAATTACAATTAATGAGGAGAGAGAGTGTCAGACGGACACGGGGCCGTGCCCAGCGGACACGGGGCCGTGTCCAGCTCTCTGTTCAGCCTATAAATAGGAGTGCTTGGATTCATTTCATCTCATCCCTTGGCACACCACCTCTCTCACACTTCATCCACCACCCACCACCATCACAACACCATCATCCACCACCATCATCCATTGTCCATCGTAGAGTGTGTGAGTCGTCTCGGGATCCAAGATTGATCGTAAGAGTTCTTGACAATCAAGGCCATGTTTGCCTAAGTCTCTTACATCACTTGGTGAAGACAAAGTGTCTAGTATAATACTTTTTATTTCTAATCTTTTTCACTTTTTATTTGGTTTTGTATTAATGACTTTAATAACTAGTTACTTATGTTGAAGGTGATCTTTCCTTATCGTTTGTCCGTGGTGTCTTGGCATTATTTTACTGTCTATATAAAATAAAGGATTTTCACCATTCATATCTCCACGGTCTATATGGAGGTATGTTGGCTACCTGGTAGGGGGTTAAGGGAACGGTTTGGTAAAGGTCTTGCCATTGTTCAGCGTTTAGAGGTCCTGCAATGGACCTGGGTCAAATTTAGTAGGACCTCCTTCAATACTTCACGGTATTGGATGGCGGGGGTCCAAACTCTTTGATCCCCTCATAAGTTAACTACTATTAATACTATAACCCGGCTATTTAGGACTGTATCCCTGCTGACTCAGACTACTTAGCCGAGGGTAACGTCACCGCCAAAAGCGGGGCCTACCACAATACCGCATTAATAACTTAATTCATTATCTTCCAATAATCCACCCCTTTAGGATTGTATCCCTGCTGACTCAAACTACTGGGGTGAGGGTAACGTCACCTTCAAAAGAGGGGCCTACTACAATAACTAAGATAATCTCTTAATTGTGTGCAAAAGTGCGGAAATAATCAAAGGTTATACTAGATACGAGTCGGAACCAAGTGATTCATCTTGTCTATCTGTTTTTCTTTTATTTTTATTTTCAGCATTTTAGTTAGTTTTATTTTTCTTAGTTTAAAATATTTTTCTAAACTTTTATTTTGGTTAGACGTTGAGGATAAACCGGTACTAAAAGCTCTTGTGTCCTTGGACGACCTCGGTATCTTACCAACGCTATACTACACTCAACGATGGGTGCACTTGCCCATATGTGTGTTTAGTGTTAGTGAAATATCGTGTTTTATAAATTTAAAACTTGGCTAAAATAAGTGTTAAAAGGGCTTAAAATATACACCTAAAATATACGACACTTCACGCACATCAGTCGCCGCCGTACCTCGCCACTGCTGCCGTCGGAGACACCCGCCGCCGTGAGTCACCCCCACCATCGCCGTCGAAGCTCCGCCGCCCGTCTGCCACCGCCTCCGTCCCTCTCTGTCTTCACTCCTTCGATCTCTCTCTCTCTCTCTCTCTCTTCGTCTTGTCATCGCACGACCACCAAACGGTGGTGGTGGTGGTCGATACACCGAACAGAGAAGGGGGCGGTGTGGTTAAAGGTGAAGATGGAGGAGGTGGTTTAGGGGGGTGTGCTCATCGGAAAAACAGACCGAGATCGGAGGAGGGGGGTGTCGAGTGGGAGAGGAGGAGACAATTGGATGTTTGGCTTTGTATAATGGCTTGAGAATTTTAAGTTCTCTGTGTTTGTTGTGTTTGTTGCCTGGATACATGACCAAGAAAGAGGGAAAGACCCTTTTTTCTATTGTGTGTGATTATAGTAAGATGATGAAGGGTTTTTATAGAGAGTTGAGATCTTTGAAGAGATCTTGAATATCTAGTAGAGATTTTTAGTAGATTTTGTAAAGATTTTTCAGAGATTCTATGAGATTTGATGAGATTTAGTAATATTTTGTAGAGATTTGGTAATATTTTGTACAGATCTTATAGGATCTAATATATTATGTGTAGGTTTAGGCTTGTGGGTTTTGGGTTTGGGCCTAGGGCCCACAAGCCCATCTCATGTGTAAGTGGCCCGTAATTCCTACGAGACTCGATATCGCAACCCAAACTCCATAAGCAAAAAATATTCGTGTAACATCCATATTTTTCGGTGTTGTCAGTATTTCGAACTGTTTCAGTTTATTACCGTTTAATTTCCAACAGTATCTTCGCAGATCGTCAAACGCGCACTGTAGAACCGCATAAGCGTTCCTGAGCTTACTGAGGCCCTAATTAAGTTAATTTGCGTCGTAAAAACTATTTAATGTCGCTTAAATCACCTGTTAATCACGTAATTAAGGGCGTAAATTACCGGTTGTCACATTCTCCCCCTGTTAATAAAATTTCGTCCTCGAAATTTAGACTACGTTAACTCCTTAGAGTTACGTTATGCGTAAGTAAATACGAATAATGTCAAAGGAAACGAGATATACTGATACAGTCACCAATGTGACCAAGTTAACAGGGGTCTAGTAAAAGAGGAATTTCAACCAATAGAATTTCAAGTGGACGTTTACAATATGCAAATGAATTCCAGAAACGATAACATCCACTAAATGGAACTTAGAACTAACAAGTTCAATGAAATAGTTTTGCATGAAACGCTCGATCATGATCAGCCCAAGCTGCAAGTTCTACCGACGCCACAAGGTGTCGTAGTTAATGAAATAATTCAAATATAGCGGTGATCGAACAAGTATCACCTGTGTTTTGCATAAAACGCTCAATCATGATTAGCCCAAGCTACAAGTTTATACTGACACCACAAGGTGTCGGAATCAACAAACAATTTTATGGAGTCGAATGCCAAACAAGTTTACTACGACTCGAGACAAATGAAGTGTTCGTTAAAAATCGATTTGAATATGATGCTCCCAATACATCATATGATGCTTTGAATTGAATATGTGTAATGGACAGGTTCAAACAATTGAATTCGATTTCGGCGCAAGCCGACAATAAATACATGTATCAACAGGAAAACTTTCGGCATGGCCACAAAGAAATACCATGTATGTAACTTGAAAAAGAAAAGAATTTTAAAGAAAATGTGTTGACTTGATAACAAAGAAGCCAACAATTACAATAATGCGGGTCATTCAAATTACAAATCAATAATTAGATTTAGCGAAACAATATTTGAACTTTGATGAAATGCTTATTCGAAATGAAACCACATGCGTAACAAACGATGCATGCGTAACATATGAATTTTCAAGAAATCAAGCAATGAGTGTTCGCTATAATGAAAGAAATTATCGTGATGCAATGACCATTCAGAGGAGTAGAGATGTAAAAATCTACTCGCTTGATGCGAAAGTCGAAATTTCAATAAAAGAAATTTAAGGACTTTACCTGGGGTTTCATGTGATGACCGATTGTTAGGTGACATTACCATGGAATGTCGAACATAGCATATCCGTCGTTAATGCGATAGGGAGGAATACGAAGGCATGCGTCTTCTCCTTAGCATGACTCGTGTCGTTTGCAGGACCGCGTGCCAAACTGCGCTTCCTCGAAAGTCGTATGTGACATACTTCAACCTCCGTTGACGTATAGCTTAAGTTTCACGTATACCTGTGCACTAGCGTTTCGCTATGCGTAGGCTGCCTGCTCGGGAAGTCAAGATATCATAGACGATATGAATAATAGTGTGTGCCCGAGTTAATATTCGCGGTTCCTACGTGATGACCTTGAATGAACTTCAACATATGTTTCCGAAGGTCTTAAATGCATGTTTCCTAAACTCTCAGAGTTTCGTGTACTGTATGTAATTGTTTTATGTACCGTGTGTAAAACACCACTTTAGCATATGTTTGAAAACAAAGTTTTGACTGTTCGTTTTTCGGCAACGGTTGGAGACCATATTCGAGTACTAGGCGTCCTGTACATATTCAAAGTCTTAATAGTCTAAGTCCCAGAGGAATGTGAGGTTAGAGCCTAGGTATCGCTACAGAAACCTAATTCGCTGTAACCTATAGCTCTGATACCAATCTGTCACACCCCGAAATATCAGAGCTGGCGTGACTGGACCGGTATCTTCATTGCACAGCGGAAGCAAATAAGCTAAGTCTTTTAGAAAATGAACGCCACTAAGTACTCGACTCCACATGGTTCTCCTATTCCAACTATGCCATAACTTTGAAAAGTAACCTGAGAAAGAAACATGCGAAAAATCAACATAAAGTTGAGCGAGTTCATAGTTTGTTTGTAAAAGATTTGAAATAAATCTTTTTGAATCACCGATTTTTGAAATATTGCTGAGAAAACGAATTTAAAAATCATTTTCTTGTCAAGTTATATGGAAACTTTGTATTTGTAACGCATTATGTTCATAGAATCATGTATTTGTAAAGTTTGTATAACCGTCAATGTCCACCCTGACTTTGACTTCATGCCCGCATAATCCTATGCTTTGAATTTGTATAAAACGTGGTATGTAATTTGTATAAATCAAGTATTTCTGTATGTATCAAGATTGTTAATGGGTTGCAAGGCCATTAACTTGTGACACGACATAGGAAGCATCCAAACCATAGACATTTTTCTAGTTGTCGATTCACGACTGAGACACAAAAGCACTACTTGGTACTAGTTATCACCAAGAGTGTGGCTGCACGAAAACCCATTAGATCTAACCTTTTGTTCTGCGGTCTTAGTATGTACACGATTAATGGTGCTTCTGGTACCCTATTCGTGACACTATTTCAAGTATCATTCCTTAGTTCTTGTATCCATCATACCATAACACATGTATTTTCCCCCAAGTTTAAAAAGTATGTAAAAGTTTAAAAGTGGGGACATGAACTCACTGGGTTGTCTCGTTTTACGTACGCAAACCAACCCAGTCCCATTATTATAACTAGGACGATCCCATCCCTAGTCATGAAAATCATTCACACTTCGATAATACGTATTTGTTTTGTAAAACCGGTATAAAACATAAGCTTTTCGTAAACCATTTGTGTCAGTTAAAACTTGCTTGTAAAATGGTTTAGAAATATGTAATTCTTGTATGCTTTGCAAAAAGTGCATGCCTTTCCACCCCGAAAACATTTAGAAAAAGGTAAAACCGTAAAAGGTGGGGTTATGAACTCACCTGAATATTCCTGTGCAAAGCTAGCTATATACGACTTCGTGATGTCATTTCTAAGACGTGACTCGCTAGCGTGCATTCTACAATATTCCTAACACAGAATATCTTATAAGTTTCCAAGTAATTGCGGTAACTACACTACGTGTCATCGAGCTCTACCGAATCGTTAATCGGACGATTTGACGATAAGTTGTTAAGTTAATGGAAATGACTAAGTTAAACTTTGTCGCCCCGAGAAGTCGTTTGTGTATATAGGAATATTTGTACGAAAGTAATATATAATAACCTTGTATTATATATATTGCGTCTTGGATATATTTGCCATAATATACGTATACGCCGTTTCGGCGTTTGTAATAAATACAAAAAGTTATATTTATTTTGCGAAAGTATCATCGAGTTGTTATGTGATGTTTGAAATAAATATAAGAACTATATTTATTTATAAAAGGATTCGAGTTTACATTTGAAATAAATATAATAATATATATATATTTATTTTGTATAATAGTTTGCGTCGTCGTCGTTTTTGTAAGTTAATAAGTGTCCTTGTAAACAAATAGTCATTTGTTTCTTGTTTTATAAAAATCGCTCGACATTAATAATTGTTGTTTTGCAATAAAGTATGTTTTGTTTTTGGATTTTCTTGAAAAACGGGCAGAGTTTCCTCTGTTTTTGGACGCCCCCGACAACACAAGTTGTCGTTATTTTTATCAAACTTCAACAAGATTCAACAATGTATATGTATATAATCGATTTATATAAACAAGCTAACAAATAATCCGAATACTTTTAACAAACAATTCATTTGTTTAATCGGTTCGGGAGCTCAATTTCGCGTAAGTAAACAGCCATTAAATATATAATAAACTATGAACGTGTCGTTATAATATACCAAATTCTCGCGTCAATTCGTTGACTGAGTTGACCGGCTGACCGAGTTGACTGCGTTGACCGGTGAACGAGTTGAACCATAAATGAATCGGTTGACTAGGTTGACCAACTTTGACTCGTACCCGAACCAAAAACTGGTGTTTGACCAGCTTTGACCTGTTTTGACTGAGCTCCAAACTGACCCGAACACTCGAATCAGGATTTGAGATGAATCAAATCCCCCTCGAAGCTTAAATCTGAGCTGAAATTAAAAACCCAAACAACTCACACCCATAACCGATCTGACCTGTGTTGCAAAACTTGAACCGGAACATAACCCGCCTGAAGAAAAACGATCCAAGTATCACCGCCTTAGCTGTGTGGCTCCGGCCACACCGTCGTCAGCCACCACAGCCCATATTCATCATCAATCATCAACTTCCACATCTCCTCGATCATCATCATCATTATTTAGACAAAACACCAACACCCTCTGTTAGGTGTGTCGTTTCCCCCAAAAACAAAATAAGCAGAAGAATCAGAAAAAGACTAACCGAGTCAGAGGCCTACTGTCGCCGCCGTACCTCGCCACTGTCGCCGCCGGAGACACCCGCCGCCGTGAGTCACCCGCCGCCGTGAGTCACCCCCACCATCGCCGTCGAAGCTCCGCCGCCCGTCTGCTACCGCCAGCGTCCCTCTCTGTCTTCACTCCTTCGATCTCTCTCTCTCTTTTCGTCTTGTCATCGCACCACCACCAAACGGTGGTGGTTGTGGTGGTCGATACACCGAACAGAGAAGGGGGGGGGCAGTGTGGTTAAAGGTGAAGAGGGAGGAGGTGGTTTAGGGGGTGTGCTCGTCGGAAAAACAGACCGAGATCGGAGGAGGGGGTGTCGAGTGGGAGAGGAGGAGACAATTGGATGTTTGGTTTTGTATAATGGCTTGAGAATTTTGAGTTCTCTATGTTTGTTGTGTTTGTGTCACACCCCGATATTTCCACGTATTACCGGTGGGCCCGGTGGGGAGTATCGTGACGTAGTTGATATCATCATAGTCAAACAACACAATATATAAATGCACAGCGGAAGCAAAGATAAATTCATTTCAACTTTATTAAATTGTAATATTAAATATCACGAAATAGTTGAAACGGATCCACAGGCGGATCAAAATAAAAAGGAGATATTGTTCAACAGTTTTATTGACATCCAAGCTTGCGAGACTTATTGTGGACGCTAGAAGACAGCCAGCCTAGTATGAGTAGTACCTGCACTTAACCTTTTGGAAAATACGTCAGTTTACACTGGTAAATACAATTTAACTGACTCATTTTAAAAAGGTTTAAAAATTGATTTGAAATGCACGTGGCACAAAACATTTTATAACTTGGGATAATTATTTGAATATAACCTTGTAAGTGAATTACATGTTTCTTATGCGTTCAGTAGCCCGATCCGTAAAGCGGGTTAAAGATTAATAGACACACCACATTATTTGGTTAGGCACTGATGGGTGTACGCCTACACCCCGTGCTTAGGTCGTGGCCATCTCGTAAGACGATGCCAAGGATATCCGGGACATGGTCATTAACCCCCCAAAGGCTTTAAGCAAACAAAACATTTCAAAACGAAGCATATCAATGATTTAATCTCTATTCGATTAAAGATTCAATGCCCGACCAAGCGGTATTTTATATACCATACCCCAAGCCCGTATAGGGAAAATAAGTTAAAAGTATTTACCTTTGAAAGTATAAATCACAATTAGCAAGTGCGTGTAGCTTTTACTGGTTCTCCTATTCTGGAAAAAGGTTTAATAATAACCTATTAGATTTCTAACGGGTCTTTATTTAAGCTTAAGCTTAGACCGGTTAGTTTTTAAAGGAAGATACGGTTTAAACGCACGATTAAGCGAAGACCGGAATGGAATGTGATTTAGACCCGACAAGTTTGAAGACTTGTATAATATGGGTAAACTAAATACATTCTGGATTTTGAGACAAAAAATGATAAGGTGTTGGATCTGAGTTTGGTTTTGATTGTATTTTTTTGTTTGAATTAAAATGGAAATGGATGAGTTGTGCAGCGGAATTAATTATGGAAACAAACTTTGCATACAATCAAACTAGAGTATTGCTTTGATCAAGACATTTTCAACAGAGAACCGAATGATTGAATTTAATTTCAACAACGATTACAAAGTAATGCTTGAATACAAACTCCCCCTCAGCCAGAGCTCAGTGTTTGTTCGTGCAAAGAAGACGGTGTTGCAAAGAGCTAATAGAACAGTACAGAGTGACGTGGTGTCGTGGTCACAATCAAATTTAATCCCAATAACAACTATAGATAGTGGTAATAGGGTATCGAACTCAGGGAGTATGTGGAAAGTGTGTTGATTTTTAGCTTTGCGATTAAACTACAATTAACCTAAGCTGCAGAAAATAAAGATCAATGATTTGGATTGTTGTTTTAGAAAACTAAATTAATAACTAATTGCAAATCAAAAGTTGGTTGTAAAACAGATTAGGAGAAGACAATGACCATCTTAGGATTCAGTTTCTTTAAACAATTGTGTGAAATTTCAACTAGAAAGAGTTACATAGACATAACTCGTGCATAAATAATTGAAGTGATAAAAGGGAACAAAGTACTCGGATTATATGAACGCGAGGTTGTTTCCCGATGATCAATTAATCAATAACCAACCCTAACCCTTCCCGTGATATCTCGATTGCCAACGGCACCAAGAACGTACGATTGAGATTAGAAATTGCACTATCAATTAACAAGCTACAAACAATTATGCATACACCATGATAAACAAGCAATACAAGTTATCATTCTAGAAATTCAGAAATAAACACACAAAAGTTCAAGAGAAACCTTCACCTAAGATGATCACTGAAAGTTTTAGCCACACATAGCTTGGTGAATCATCATAACAATAAGTTCAATGTTCATACGAATCAAAATCACAAACCGAATGATAGAAATTGTTTAGAACCAAGCAAGAACAGCCAAAATCACCCCTTGTGTCTCCAATAACCGACCAATGATGAGAATAGATGAAAAGACACCATAAAACTGAATAAATGATGGCAGTTACAAGTTTTCCGCAGCTTCCACCGTAACTTACGGTACCACCGTAAGTTACGGTGGCTTAAAATGGTTTACGGTGGATTTAAACTGAGTTACGGCATCAATTTTTGTCAGAGTCTACCGTAAATTACGGTACCACCGTAAGTTACGGTAGGCTTCAGCAATCAATTTTTGTTTTCTTCATAACTTTCTCGTTTCAACTCCGTTTTCTTCACCGTTTTCGCCTACGTTCTCGTAATTTCATCCTCTATCATGTTATCTTCTTAATTCTTCAATTCCAAAATTTTATTTTTTTCTTTTATTCTCCGTCTTTCAATCTACAATCCAGTCGTGTCTATTTGAAGCTTTATTTCCATACTTTTAAGCTCTAAATGTACCTGAAACACAAGCAACCGTAGTTATCTAATTCAAGACAATTACATGATCAAATGAGGGATTCACTCGTCTTTTAACACACTTAAGGGTTGTCCCATGGACCACCCGTCACATCCCCACACTTAACCGTTGCTTGCCCCAAGCAACCCATCAATTCAAGTTCTCAACAAGTGATCAATACAAATCTAGCAAAAACTTGAAATCCTTTTACTAACCCCTTTTTAACACCCAAAACAATGCACCCCTCACTATGTCTCTCCTCTCGGTAACAAGTAAGCACTAGCAATATGAGCTAGACACACAAAGACTAACGGGCGGTTGCACAATTATAGGCTTGTACCTAAATCGATCCTTCTCCTAACAAGTGCCAAACATGAATGCAAATCAAAGGGACTTTCAAGGTTGTAACGTGGCTAGGTGTATGGGTAGGAAATGGAATATATATGAAGTAATGAAAATTTAACCCGGTCTTTTTATTACACAATGAAACAAACAATAAACATGACATAACTTCTATATACAAGACAAGACAACTCAACATCACTTTTTTTTTTCTTTTTCATTGCTTTTTTCTTTTTCTTTTTTTTCATTGCTTTTTTTTCTCTTTTTTTTTTCCTTTTTTTTAGCAAAGAGAAACATTCAACAAAACATATCTAAACACAACTATAACAACTACTAACACTATAAGACCGGGTCAAATTTGGGTAAGTTTTTAAGTAAGTAGCTAGGGGTAACAAATGATAGGCTTTTAGGCACAAAATTGGGCAACTAAATGTCCAAACCCCCGCCCCTCTCGCAACCATGCTCATATATATAACTTATGAGGTCCAACCCCCCAAATCCCACACTCACACACACTAAAGACGAGGCTACCTAAATGCCCTTATCCTTTTCGCATTTATGTCTAACTAAGGACTCAAATCGCATTCAAGCACAAGTTCTAATGCACCCCCACCCGTTGCCACTCTCATCAAAGACAAGCATTATTTATATACAAGTGTGGCTTCAACTCTCACCAAGAATAAATGTAATTAAGGGCTGCCGGTGCATCATTCGGGTGTAGTCCAGGGTGTTCAAATTCTCACAATGTTTTGCTTGATTATTATTTTTTTTTTAAACTCAAAATTTCCCCCATCCCCACACTTGGGATACATTGACCCCAATGTATGGTTTTAGGAGAATTTGATCGCTTAAACTCTTAAACACCAACTAAAAGCTTATACACTCAAACCACAAATTTCTTTTTTTTTTTGGGGTTTTTCATTTTATATTTTTTATTTTTCTTATATTCTTAAAAACATCAACACCACCAACTAGCACAACCCAACACAAAACATCAAACTAATACACCCCCAAACCTCCCAACCATAAGCAAAAGCAAACAACTAACTACCAACATTTCAAAGCTAAAGAACACAACAAGACTAAGGAAAGAGTACATTGACCTGGTGAAGTTTTCCACAACAGATGTTGTAGATAATCCGACTTCCTATCACCACCTTCACCCAAATATCTGTACATCTTCCCCACACTTGAATGTCGCCATGGCCCTGAGACATAGAAAGATAAAAACAACAAGATCAATATAAAACCCCGGGTTGCCTCCCGAGCAGCGCTAAGTTTCGAGTCTTCAGCCAGACCGTGCCACCCCCATTTATGGTGGCTCAAAGAATCGGTTCCTATCACCTCCCCCACTGTAGCTTGTCATTGGGCAAAATGCATCCGTCTCATTTTGACTCGGTGGGTAATCAAATACACTCCTGCTTGAACCCATATGTGTTTCTTCACGGTCCGGTGGGTGCTTTTTTCTCATTCTTTGAAACACATTTTGTACATTAATCACAAAACTTGAACGTATGGGATTAACATTCGGTTTGTGTATTCGATTCGTATGAACATTAATCGTTGTGTGAAGATGATGTACCAAGTCATGCGTGGCTAAACTTTTGGTGATCATCCTAGATGTAAGGTTTGCTTTTGAAACACTATGTTTGTGCTTGAATTTCTAGAATAATAACTTTGAATGTTTGTTTGAGTTATTATGGTGTTTGAATATTTGTTTGTAAATTGTTGATTATTGTGTGATGTTAATCTAAACCATACGTTTTTGGTGCCGCTGGCAATCGAGATATCATGGGAGGGATTAGGGTTGGATAATTGTCAATTGATCATCGAGTAACAACCTCGCATTTTATAATCCGAGTACTTAGTTCTCTTTCATCACAAACAGATAATCAAACACGAGCCATGTCTATGTGGTTCTTTCTAGTTAAGCATAAACATTAGTGTGGATTAAAACCTGAAATCTAGGATGGTTGCTTGTTCCTAATCTGTGTACAAAAACACTCTTTGATTTGCAATTTAATTAGTTAATATTAGTTCTTAAAATCAAAACAATCAACTCTTGAATTTTAATTTCTGCAATTTTAGTTTAATCTTAGTTTAAGTGCAAAGCTACATAATCGACATACTTTCCACAAACTCCCTGTGTTCGATACCCTCTTACCACTATATTATAGTTGTTATTGGGATTAAATTTGCGTGACCCACGACAAGCACGTCAAATTTTGGCGCCGTTGCCGGGGAGTAGTGCGCAACGTGTGTCAGTTTATTAGTTTTGCTTTGTTATTTTCGGGTTTACACTGGTGTGTTTAGTGTGCAGGTTCTACAGGTGCGTGCATACTAGAGGCTCTCACAAAGCTTCACCATTGTCATTTGATCAGGAAATCGAAAGAACGCTAAGGCAAAAAAGAGTTTTACTACGAGAAAACAGAATCATCGGTTCACCTACTTCACCCATTACACCAAGAAATATCATGGACGAAACACAAGTACCACCCACAACGGGTCAAACGACCTCATCATTTATACCTACTTCCACACAACCATCACCAAACACAACCATACCAAATTCCACTACAATTCCTACTCCACCTCATGACACTACACCATCTAACACCACACAACCGATTACTACTCAAAGTGAACCCAATCTTTCATTTAGCCCATCTACTACGATTCCACCACTCACTCACTTCTTCCCAGCTTCAGGGCAATCATCCTCAACTTATACAGTACCACAAGGTTCAACTGTTGTCCATACTACCTCTTTGTTTAGACCATCAAACCAGTCGGGTTTTCAATACTCGACCATTCCATTTGGGCAAACTTCGGGTATAGGGGGAGATAGATATGAGGAAGGATACGAAGACTTTGAGGGGTATGAGGAAGAGGGATATGTTTATGAGGGTGATGGAGAACAAGGGGAGTTGACTTATGTGCCTGGTCAAACTCAAAGAATGTCAAATGTTGGTGGGTTTCAACAACAACAACTCATACCGTAACATATTCGGCCAAGACCACAAGGGCCACCAATGCAACGGCCTATCCCATTGAAACAAGTTCGGCCACAAAATGTACAACCACAAATGCAAAGGCCGATTCAATACCCACCGATGCCCCAACAACAATTTCAACAACCAATTGCACCACAAGGGCATATACCAAGACCAATGGGTCCTATTCGTCCAAGGGGTCGATTGGGTGTTCCAAGAAGGCATCTTAGGGAACAAGCACGAGGAATAGAAGCACATTTCAGGCCAATAATTACTCAAAACCCTTCACCGGTGGTTATCCCTCACAACAACCAAGGGAGAACTTTTGAAGTAAGAACAAATTCTTTGCAAAGTTTGCCGAAATACAAAGGGCTAGCAACGGAGGAACCGTATTTCCATTTAGAGGCCTATGACTCAATTTGCAATACTTTTGGGAGTCAAGGTTTTTCGGCCGATGATGTCAAGTTGGTCCTATTTCAGTTTTCTTTGGAGGACAAGGCAAAGAAGTGGTTCTACACTTTGCCTTCAGCATCTATTTATACTTGGGCAGAGATGCAACAAATTTTCTTAGACGAATTCTATACCGCCCAAAAGACCAACGATGCTAGAAAGGGGTTGAGGAGCTTCCAACAACAACATGGTGAGATGTTCCATGAGGCATTTGAACGTTTTAATATGATGATTAAAAATTGCCCTCACCATGGGATTGAACTTTGGGAGTTGATGAATGCTTTCCACGAGGGGTTGAGTGCTGAAGATGCTCGCGATTTAATGTCCATTACCGGTGGGACTTTTGGCACAAATTATGAAAATGATGATTGGGAGTTCTTAGAGAATATGGCAATTACATCAAAGAGAAAGGCTCAAGCATCGAGGAGAGCCCGACCGGCCATTGCCCGACCTCAAGTGCACGCAATAGATGATGGTAATGTTCAAACTACTAACCAAATTTATGATGTTTGTGCATTGTGTAATGAAATAGGTCATGCGGCTGAAAATTGCCAAGGAATGGTGGAAGGGCAATATGAAGAGGTTCATGCGGTTCAAGGTCAAGGTCAAGGAAGGGGTGGTAGAAATTAGTACAACATGAATTCTAATACTTACTACCCCGGGTTGAGGAACCACCCAAATTTTCGGTATGGGAACCCTTCAAATCAAGCTAACCCGAATTTCCAAGGAAACCAAGGATTTCAAAGGCAATATCAAACGGGTCAAAGCTCTTCGGGTGGAAATGAGACGATGGAGATGTTGAAGGCGATGCAAAATGAAATGCAACGAATGAATCAACGTGATGAGGTTCGGATGCAAAAGGACGAGGTTCGTGACAAAAGCATCCAATCGTTGACCACTCAAATAGGTCAACTTGCGAGTGACGTGGCGATATTAAAGAAAGCAAAAGGCCAGCTACCGAGTGATGCGGTGCCAAATCCCAAGAACATAAAAAGTGTTAACATCAATGTGGTAAGCACCGTTCCTAGTACTGAATTTAATGAAAAATGTCTAACTTCTTCGTGTCAAGTGAATGCAGGTTTGGAAAAAGATGCCGAAGTCGAGAATGATAAAGAGTATGGAGTGCCAATCGTGCCTATCCGTGTGGGAAAATTAAAAATCCCTCACGCATTGTTGGACTACGGGGCAAGCATGAGTGTGTTACCAAGCGATCTATACAATATGTACGACTTTGGTCCACTCGAAGGTATAGACACCGTGGTGAGCTTGGCGGATGGAAGTTGGAGGCGTCCACGGGGAATGGTTAGGAATGTTAAGATTCAGTTGGGAGAATTTGAATACCCGGTGGATTTCCTAGTTTTGGACTATGCTTCTACCAATATGGCATCACAACAAAGGGTAATTTTAGGTCGACCGTTTCTATACACAGCAAATGCTCAAATTAATTGTAGAGACGAGATTATTACCATGACCGAAAAGAACCGTAGGTTGTACTTTGATGTTCAAACTAGAGGGATTAGTTATTAGTCCATTGAGAGGAAGGGTGGTGAGTCTAGGGATTGTATGAAAAATGTGTTTCAAAGAATGAGAAAAAAGCACCCACCGAAGAAACACATATGGGGTCGAGCAAGAGTGTATTTGATTACCCACCGAGTCAAAACAAGATAGATGTATTTTGTTCAATGGCACAAGGAAGTGATGGAGATGGCAGGAACCGATTCTTTGAGCCACCATAAATGGGGGTGGCTCGGTCTGGCTGAAGACTCAAAACTTAGCGCTGCTCGGGAGGCAACCCGGGGTTTTATATTGATCTTGTTGTTTTTATCTTTCTATGTTTCAGGGCCATGGCGACATGCAAGTGTGGGGAAGATGTACGGATATTTGGGTGAAGGTGGTGATAGGAAGTCGGATTATCTACAACATCTGTTGTGGCAAACTTCACCAGGTCGATGTACTCTTTCCTTAGTCTTGTTGTGTTCTTTAGCTTTGAAATATTGGTAGTTAGTTTGTTTGGTGGTGTCATGTTTTTAAAGAAAAAAATATAAAATGAAAAGTACAAAAAGAAATTTGTGGTTTGAGTGGAGAAGCTTTTTTGTTGATGTTGAATGAATCTTAGTGATCAAAGCCTCCTAAAACCATACATTGGGGTCAATGTAACCCAAGTGTGGGGATGGGGGGAATTTTTGGGAGTTTTAAAAATTTTGTAAATCCGAGCGAAAATTGTTAAAATTTGAAAGCTTGATATTGTACCATTTGACACACCGACACCCATTCCTAGTCTTTTCTTGGTGAGGATTTGAGCCACACATGATTGTTATTGATATTTCATTGTTTGAGTGGCGGTGTGTGTTGTGTGTTAATAGAACTTGTGTGTGAATACTTGTTAAATCCTAGAATTAGCATGCTTTTGAAAATGATAGGGGGACTTTTAGGAAGCCTCGTCTAGATGTGTGAGAGTGCGGGATTGGTGGGTTGGACCTCATACGTTACATATATGAGCTTGGTATTGTGAGGGGTGGGGGTTTGGTCCTTAGAAAGCCATGTTGAGCCTTAGACCATTCGATTGTGACCCGAGCCTACTTCCTACAAAAATTGTACCTTTTGAGATGACCCGGTTTAGGAAATTTAGCATGTGGTGTTGATGTTCTTGTATATATTGTTGAAGTTCGATATGAAAAAAAAAGAAAAAAAAAAGAGAAAGAGAAAAATATGAAAAATACAAAAAGAAGTATTTAATTGCAATAGAGTGAGAATGTCAAGAAGCTTTGTATATATTTTTGGTGTTTGTTTCGTAGTAGTAGTAGACATAAAAAAAACCGGGTCAAATCAATTAGCTCTTTCACATGTATTCCACCATTTTCCTACCTTTACACCTAGCCCCGTTGCAACCCGCAAGTCCCTTTGATTCTAAAGCAAGTTAGATATTTGTTAGGAGGAAACTTGATTTGTATACAAGCTTATTGTCGCGCACACACACACACACGCATTGAGTGGTTTAGCATTATGCTAATAATTCTTGTTACCGAGAGATTTTTGTGAGGGGTGTGTCTTGTGGTATGATTGAAAGTTAGTAAAAGGACGACACATTTAGCTTGGTTTGCATGTTTGATCGCTTTGGTTTTGAAATAGTTTTTGAATGGGTTGCTTGGGACAAGCAACGGGTAAGTGTGGGGATGTGACGGGTGGTCCGTAGGACAACCCTTAAATGAGCTAAATACGTGCATATCCCATATTTTACACGGTTATGTATCGTGAATGTGATAACTACGAGTATTGGTAATTTTACAGGATAATCGCTTAATTCGGTGAAGTTACAACGTTTGGTGAGGAAGCGGATGCAAACCGAGAAAGTCAAGTTGGACGTGACTTGGAGGGTTCCTCAACAAAACATCATCAGTTAATTGACACCTTGGACTTCTCATGTTGGGCCGCCATATTCAGCCGATAGTGTGGACTGTTGGGTTCTTTTATTTGGGCCGCTAACATGAAGTCATCATCACGCCATCACATGTGGGGACTAAATATCATCAACCGCCATATTGAGAAAGGAGGGGTGCACGTGAGAGTTAATTAAGAAAGGAATTAACATCTTTGAGGCACATGTTTTGACGGCAGGGTATGGTTTTGGTCAACAAAACATCAAAGTCAACAATCTCATCATAATGCAACAGAAATCATGTGGAGGCAATTAATGTTAAACAACATCATCATGATTCACGTGAATAGAGAGGAGGTTTGGTTTTAATTAATTCAACATCAAGTGGGCCGCACATGGGCTTTGACGGCAAAGAAGGTGGACATGAATTGGCCATTTTTCTCACCGTAAATCAGGAAGTTGCCACCGTAACATATTGAACATCACCGTAAATTACGGTGACACCGTAATTTACGGTGGACTTGACGAAGAAAACCGTAACTGCATCATTTATTCAGTTTTTATGATGTCTTTTCACCTATTCTCAGGATTGGACGTTTTTGGGGGACATTGGGGGCGATTTTGCTTGTGCTTGCTTGGTTCTAAACAATTCCTAACATTCGGTTTGTGTATTCGATTCGTATGAACATTAATCGTTGTGTGAAGATGATGTCCCAAGTCATGCGTGGCTAAACTTTTGGTGATCATCCTAGATGTAAGGTTTGCTTTTGAAACACTATGTTTGTGCTTGAATTTCTAGAATAATAACTTTGAATGTTTGTTTGAGTTATTATGGTGTTTGAATATTTGTTTGTAAATTGTTGATTATTGTGTGATGTTAATCTAAACCATACGTTCTTGGTGCCGCTGGCAATCGAGATATCATGGGAGGGATTAGGGTTGGATAATTGTCAATTGATCATCGAGTAACAACCTCGCATTTTATAATCCGAGTACTTAGTTCTCTTTCATCACAAACAGATAATCAAACACGAGCCATGTCTATGTGGTTCTTTCTAGTTAAGCATAAACATTAGTGTGGATTAAAACCTGAAATCTAGGATGGTCGCTTGTTCCTAATCTATTTACAAAAACACTCTTTGATTTGCAATTTAATTAGTTAATATTAGTTCTTAAAATCAAAACAATCAACTCTTGAATTTTAATTTCTGCAATTTTAGTTTAATCTTAGTTTAAGTGCAAAGTTACATAATCGACATACTTTCCACAAACTCTCTGTGTTCGATACCCTCTTACCACTATATTATAGTTGTTATTGGGATTAAATTTACGAATCGAATACACAAACCGAATGTTAATCCCATACCCTCTTACCATACGTTCAAGTTTTGTGATTAATGTACATCATCTTCACTCTACTGCAATTAAATACTTCTTCTTGTATATATTGTTGAAGTTCGATATGAAAAAAAAAAGAGAAAGAGAAAAATATGAAAAATACAAAAAGAAGTATTTAATTGCAATAGAGTGAGAATGTCAAGAAGCTTTGTATATATTTTTGGTGATTGTTTCGTAGTAGTAGTAGTAGTAGACATAAAAAAAACCGGGTCAAATCAATTAGCTCTTTCACATGTATTCCACCATTTTCCTCCCTTTACACCTAGCCCCGTTGCAACCCGCAAGTCCCTTTGATTCTAAAGCATGTTAGATATTTGTTAGGAGGAAACTTGATTTGTATACAAGCTTATTGTCGCGCACACACACACACACACGCATTGAGTGGTTTAGCATTATGCTAATATTTCTTGTTACCAAGAGATTTTTGTGAGGGGTGTGTCTTGTGGTATGATTGAAAGTTAGTAAAAGGACGGCACATTTCGCTTGGTTTGCATGTTTGATCGCTTTGGTTTTGAAATAGTTTTTGAATGGGTTGCTTGGTACAAGCAACGGGTAAGTGTGGGGATGTGACGGGTGGTCCGTAGGACAACCCTTAAATGAGCTAAATACATGCATATCCAATATTTTACACGGTTATGTATCGTGAATGTGATAACTACGAGTATTGGTAATTTTACAAGATAATCGCTTAATTCGGTGAAGTTACAACGTTTGGTGATGAAGCGGATGACAACCGAGAAAGTCAAGTTGGACGTGACTTGGAGGGTTCCTCAACAAAACATCATCAGTTAATTGACACCTTGGACTTCTCATGTTAGGCCGCCATATTCAGCCGATAGTGTGGACTGTTGGGTTCTTTTATTTGGGCCGCTAACATGAAGTCATCATCACGCCATCACATGTGGGGACTAAATATCATCAACCGCCATATTGAGAAAGGAGGGGTGCACGTGAGAGTTAATTAAGAAAGGAATTAACATCTTTGAGGCACATGTTTTGACGGCAGGGTATGGTTTTGGTCAACAAAACATCAAAGTCAACAATCTCATCATAATGCAACAGAAATCATGTGGAGGCAATTAATGTTAAACAACATCATCATGATTCACGTGAATAGAGAGGAGGTTTGGTTTTAATTAATTCAACATCAAGTGGGCCGCACATGGGCTTTGACGGCAAAGAAGGTGGACATGAATTGGCAATTTTTCTCACCGTAAATCAGGAAGATGCCACCGTAACATATTGAACATCACCGTAAATTACGGTGACACCGTAATTTACGGTGGACTTGACGAAGAAAACCGTAACTGCATCATTTATTCAGTTTTTATGATGTCTTTTCACCTATTCTCAGGATTGGACGTTTTTGGGGGACATTGGGGGCGATTTTGCTTGTGCTTGCTTGGTTCTAAACAATTCCTAACATTCGGTTTGTGTATTCGATTCGTATGAACATTAATCGTTGTGTGAAGATGATGTACCAAGTCATGCGTGGCTAAACTTTTGGTGATCTTCCTAGATGTAAGGTTTGCTTTTGAAACACTATGTTTGTGCTTGAATTTCTAGAATAATAACTTTGAATGTTTGTTTGAGTTATTATGGTGTTTGAATATTTGTTTGTAAATTGTTGATTATTGTGTGATGTTAATCTAAACCATACGTTCTTGGTGCCGCTGGCAATCGATATATCATGGGAGGGATTAGGGTTGGATAATTGTCAATTGATCATCGAGTAACAACCTCGCATTTTATAATCCGAGTACTTAGTTCTCTTTCATCACAAACAGATAATCAAACACGAGCCATGTCTATGTGGTTCTTTCTAGTTAAGCATAAACATTAGTGTGGATTAAAACCTGAAATCTAGGATGGTCGCTTGTTCCTAATCTATTTACAAAAACACTCTTTGATTTGCAATTTAATTAGTTAATATTAGTTCTTAAAATCAAAACAATCAACTCTTGAATTTTAATTTCTGCAATTTTAGTTTAATCTTAGTTTAAGTGCAAAGCTACATAATCGACATACTTTCCACAAACTCCCTGTGTTCGATACCCTCTTACCACTATATTATAGTTGTTATTGGGATTAAATTTACGAATCGAATACACAAACCGAATGTTAATCCCATACCCTCTTACCATACGTTCAAGTTTTGTGATTAATGTACATCATCTTCACTCTACTGCAATTAAATACTTCTTCTTGTATATATTGTTGAAGTTCGATATGAAAAAAAAAAGAGAAAGAGAAAAATATGAAAAATACAAAAAGAAGTATTTAATTGCAATAGAGTGAGAATGTCAAGAAGCTTTGTATATATTTTTGGTGTTTGTTTCGTAGTAGTAGTAGACATAAAAAAAACCGGGTCAAATCAATTAGCTCTTTCACATGTATTCCACCATTTTCCTACCTTTACACCTAGCCCCGTTGCAACCCGCAAGTCCCTTTGATTCTAAAGCATGTTAGATATTTGTTAGGAGGAAACTTGATTTGTATACAAGCTTATTGTCGCGCGCACACACACACACACGCATTGAGTGGTTTAGCATTATGCTAATAATTCTTGTTACCGAGAGATTTTTGTGAGGGGTGTGTCTTGTGGTATGATTGAAAGTTAGTAAAAGGACGACACATTTAGCTTGGTTTGCATGTTTGATCGCTTTGGTTTTGAAATAGTTTTTGAATGGGTTGCTTGGGACAAGCAACGGGTAAGTGTGGGGATGTGACGGGTGGTCCGTAGGACAACCCTTAAATGAGCTAAATACGTGCATATCCCATATTTTACACGGTTATGTATCGTGAATGTGATAACTACGAGTATTGGTAATTTTACAGGATAATCGCTTAATTCGGTGAAGTTACAACGTTTAGTGATGAAGCGGATGACAACCGAGAAAGTCAAGTTGGACGTGACTTAGAGGGTTCCTCAACAAAACATCATCAGTTAATTGACACCTTGGACTTCTCATGTTGGGCCGCCATATTCAGCCGATAGTGTGGACTGTTGGGTTCTTTTATTTGGGCCGCTAACATGAAGTCATCATCACGCCATCACATGTGGGGACTAAATATCATCAACCGACATATTGAGAAAGGAGGGGTGCACGTGAGAGTTAATTAAGAAAGGAATTAACATCTTTGAGGCACATGTTTTGACGGCAGGGTATGGTTTTGGTCAACAAAACATCAAAGTCAACAATCTCATCATAATGCAACAGAAATCATGTGGAGGCAATTAATGTTAAACAACATCATCATGATTCACGTGAATAGAGAGGAGGTTTGGTTTTAATTAATTCAACATCAAGTGGGCCGCACATGGTCTTTGACGGCAAAGAAGGTGGACATGAATTGGCCATTTTTCTCACCGTAAATCAGGAAGCTGCCACCGTAACATATTGAACATCACCGTAAATTATGGTGACACCGTAATTTATGGTGGACTTGACGAAGAAAACCGTAACTGCATCATTTATTCAGTTTTTATGATGTCTTTTCACCTATTCTCAGGATTGGACGTTTTTGGGGGACATTGGGGGCGATTTTGCTTGTGCTTGCTTGGTTCTAAACAATTCCAAACATTCGGTTTGTGTATTCGATTCGTATGAACATTAATCGTTGTGTGAAGATGATGTACCAAGTCATGCGTGGCTAAACTTTTGGTGATCATCCTAGATGTAAGGTTTGCTTTTGAAATACTATGTTTGTGCTTGAATTTCTAGAATAATAACTTTGAATGTTTGTTTGAGTTATTATGGTGTTTGAATATTTGTTTGTAAATTGTTGATTATTGTGTGATGTTAATCTAAACCATACGTTCTTGGTGCCGCTGGCAATCGAGATATCATGGGAGGGATTAGGGTTGGATAATTGTCAATTGATCATCGAGTAACAACCTCGCATTTTATAATCTGAGTACTTAGTTCTCTTTCATCACAAACAGATAATCAAACACGAGCCATGTCTATGTGGTTCTTTCTAGTTAAGCATACACATTAGTGTGGATTAAAACCTGAAATCTAGTATGGTCGCTTGTTCCTAATCTGTTTACAAAAACACTCTTTGATTTGCAATTTAATTAGTTAATATTAGTTCTTAAAATCAAAGCAATCAACTCTTGAATTTTAATTTCTGCAATTTTAGGTTAATCTTAGTTTAAGTGCAAAGCTACATAATCGACATACTTTCCACAAACTCCCTGTGTTCGATACCTTCTTACCACTATATTATAGTTGTTATTGGGATTAAATTTGATTGTGACCACGACACCACGTCAAATTTTGGCGCCGTTGCCGGGGAGTATGTGGAAAGTGTGTTGATTTTTAGCTTTGCGATTAAACTACAATTAACCTAAGTTGCAGAAAATAAAGATCAATGATTTGGATTGTTGTTTTAGAAAACTAAATTAATAACTAATTGCAAATCAAAAGTTGGGTGTAAAACAGATTAGGAGAAGACAATGACCATCTTAGGATTCAGTTTCTTTAAACAATTGTGTGAAATTTCAACTAGAAAGAGTTACATAGACATAACTCGTGCATAAATAATTGAAGTGATAAAAGGGAACAAAGTACTCGGATTATATGAACGCGAGGTTGTTTCCCGATGATCAATTAATCAATAACCAACCCTAACCCTTCCCGTGATATCTCGATTGCCAATGGCACCAAGAACGTACGATTGAGATTAGAAATTGCACTATCAATTAACAAGCTACAAACAATTATGCATACACCATGATAAACAAGCAATACAAGTTATCATTCTAGAAATTCAGAAATAAACACACAAAAGTTCAAGAGAAACCTTCACCTAAGATGATCACCAAAAGTTTTAGCCACACATAGCTTGGTGAATCATCATAACAATAAGTTCAATGTTCATACGAATCAAAATCACAAACCGAATGATAGAAATTGTTTAGAACCAAGCAAGAACAGCCAAAATCACCCCTTGTGTCTCCAATAACCGACCAATGATGAGAATAGATGAAAAGACACCATAAAACTGAATAAATGATGGAAGTTACAAGTTTTCCGCAGCTTCCACCGTAACTTACGGTACCACCGTAAGTTACGGTGGCTTAAAATGGTTTACGGTGGATTTAAACTGAGTTACGGCATCAATTTTTGTCAGAGTCTACCGTAAATTACGGTACCACCGTAAGTTACGGTAGGCTTCAGTAATCAATTTTTGTTTTCTTCATAACTTTCTCATTTCAACTCCGTTTTCTTAACCGTTTTCGCCTACGTTCTCGTAATTTCATCCTCTATCATGTTATCTTCTTAATTCTTCAATTCCAAAATTTTATTTTTTTCATTTATTCTCCGTCTTTCAATCTACAATCCAGTCGTGTCTATTTGAAGCTTTATTTCCATACTTTTAAGCTCTAAATGTACCTGAAACACAAGCAACCGTAGTTATCTAATTCAAGACAATTACATGATCAAATGAGGGATTCACTCATCTTTTAACACACTTAAGGGTTGTCCCATAGACCACCCGTCACAGAGCACTGTTCTATTTATAGGCACTAGCAAACCACTGAGCATCTAATGCTGACGTCACCATGAAAGTGACATCTAACCTCCTAACAAACTCTAACCTCTGATCAATAAAAATACTACTATGCTAACTACTGCTTAATACAATATATTTCATAAAGATAGAATAAACAACTGCTGCATCCCTCCACTGCTGTGAACCCAGCAGTACTTGTCCGGATCAGCAGTGCTTGACTCCCGGCAGTAGATTGAATAGCAGAGCTTTAGTCTTTCATCAGATCTTCACTTGAGCAGCAGTTTGACGGTCAGTAGCTTGTACGATCAGTAGATAGGAGGTCAGCAGATGTTGAAATCACTTTCAAGGGGAGAGACTTGTATGTAACATCTGCTTATTCTGGATCCACTGCTCTGACCCAGTTTTGGCTTTAATTATCTATTCCTATGATAGGGTTCGATCCCAACAATCTCCCCCTGGAACAGATAATGCCAAAACTCTTCATTATTGTGGAATTCTTTATTGCCTCATCAGCAGTTCCCTTATCTGACCTTTAAATTGTAATTCAAAGTCTAGGGCCTCTGTGTCATCATCATCCCTGCTAAGTGGAAGATCAAGGAGATCCTGCAAATCTTCAAGACTCAGGCCAAGAGCTTGTTCCCTTGTTATTTTCTTCACTTCTCCACCAGACCTGAGCAAAGTCAATACGTAGGTCTGTTTGTCAGTTTCCCACTTTTGTATTTTTGAGTCTGGTGGGTTTCTTGGGAGATGTTTATTTGCAGAGGTATTTGGTGAGGCTGGCCTATTCATGACTGGCTGAGCAGCACTTGCAGGTTGTTCTGATTCAAGATCTTCTTTTATCATTAATCTAATGCCCTCTTTTACAACAGCATATCCAGCTTTTAGATCTTGAACTATTTGAGCACCTGACTTTTTGGCTCCTTCTTTTGTAGATGATAGCACCAGTTGGAGCATTGGCTCTCCTGATTTGCAGCTTTGTTGGTCTTTTTGAAACCTCTGCTTCAGGATAGCCAGGCTTTTGAGGAACTTTGGGATCTTTCTTTCTTAGTTCCTCCAACCTTTTGTAGGTAGCCCTGACTACATCTTCTTTCCATCTTGCTATTTGTCTTTTGCTCCCATAATCAGCAGCAACCAATTCCTCTTTCATTCTTTTCAGCTCAAGTGTTTTATCAGGCACATTTTTCTTGTACTTTGACCATTCTGGAGGAGTGTGTTTGACCTTATTCTTTATCATTTCTTGAATCCTGGCTGCTTCTTGTTCAAGCTCAGGAATGGTCCACTCCTTGTACATGTACCTTTCTCCCTTGTATTTCTTTGTTTCCATAATGATTTCAATGTAGTCTTTTCTTAGAGTCTCATCTGCTCTTTCAGAGATTTCCTGACAAACATTTTTTGCAAATTCTTCCAGGGATCTGACTTGGGTAAGCAAGTATTGATAGTTCTGTTGTATTTCCCTATCAGATTTCCCTTTTGTGTTTCTTTTGGAGATATCCTCTGCTTGCTTGGCCTTGATTTTCAAGTATTCTTCAATGTTGTTAGGCCTGGGATATCCTTTTACTGATGGCAGCTTCCTTTTAGCAGGGTTATCCTCATAATAGAAAGATTTGATTTCTTCTCTAACTGCTATAAGCTCAAGAGGAAATTGAACACCTGCAGGAGCTAAGGGCTGTTGAACTTGTGCTGGTGAAATAGGAATAGGCTTGGGTATTGTGACAAGTGACAGAGATTTTGAAGATGTTGGTGGTGGTGAAGAATCATCATCTTTGAGAATTAGCCTTCTCCTTTTTGTTTGAGGAGGGACTGATGATGTTTTTGATGGAACAGTGGTGGTGGATATAGTGGCAGTGGTTTGTGATTGACTAACAGCTGTTGAAACAACTGGTGTTTCAACCACTGTTGTCATTACAACAGATGTTGTAACATCAGTTGTCTTCTGTTTTTTGGCAGGAGAAAGTGGTGGTGAGTTTGTTTTTGGTGGTGATGGTAGTGGTGATAAGACAGTGGTTGTGGTGTGTGTTGAAGTGATAACAGATGTTGAAACAACTGAAGTATCAGCAGTAGTTGATACAGCAGGAGTTACAGCAGCTGTTTGGGTGGAGGTTTGATGCTGATGACTTTTGGATGGTGGTTTTGGAGGCTTTGGAAATCTGGATGGGATGGACTTAGGTTTCCTTTTTGTCTTAGGATTTTTAGTATCCTTTGATCCAGAACAACCCTGAGCATACAGTTCCATGAAAGCTCTTTTCTCCTCATTCCATCTTGAAATATCCTTTGCCATTCTATCCTTCTTTACACTTGCTACTCCTTCATCAAGTGCTTCTTGGGTAGCATCAACCTTTTTACTACCATCTAGCAATGGAATTTTTCTGGTCATAGCATCCTTCTCAGGTTCAATGTACAAACCATCATTTATTCCTTTCTTCTTCCACTTCTGAATTTTCTCCCCCTTTTTGGCATTATCTTCTGGGAGTTGATCAATGAAAAGTACTGTTGGAGGAGCAGTGCCAGTGGTTTCCAATAAATGGGCCTTGATTGCCTTAATATCTGCTTGAGTGTTCTTGTACCTAGACTCCATAATGTTTCTCAGCTTTTGGACATGAAGTTCATGTTGCTGATCAGCCATTTCTTTTTGTTGATGGAGAAAAGGTTGGAAAAGGTTCCAGAGCTCATTTGTAGCAAAAGCTTGTGGTGGAGCAGGTGCTTGAGGTGGAGCAACAGTGGATTGCATCTTTTGTGTTTTCAACACCTGTTGTAGCATATTTTTAAGATCTACAACAGATGTATCCAACTTTTCATTTCGTTCCGTCAAATCCTGATATTTTAAATCATCACCCAATTTAATGGGATCATCTGATTTCCCACTATCAGTGGTTTTATCAGTGGTTGGGGTAGGGAGTGTACTCCAAACACTAACCACTGATGCCCCTTTTTCTTGGTACTGGGGTCTTCTTCCTTCAACACTTGACAACCTTTTGATGTTGCCAGTAGGATAATTAAATCCACTGGTGGTTGGCAGAGGTGCTATGTAAGGAATTGCCTCCAAGGAAGACTTATTAATGTAACCATTGTCCAACTGTAAACCAGTGGGTTCAACAGTTGTAGTGGCTGCTTCACTTGGACTACCACCAAGAGTTACATGTAACTCAAGGGGTGTAACCTCCTCAGGTTGTGTTGGTGGGTTAGCAAAGATTGATACATCAGACCCAGTCATTTATTGAGGTATGTTCTCATTGATAGGTGATTGAGAAGGACTGGTTAGTGCCTGGTTCAAATCAATTGCATCCAACAGCAGTTTAGTTGGTGAGGGAATTGTGGATGTGAGGTTTGGTGTAAAAACTGTATTTTCTCCGGGCATTGAGCTGTGGATGATGAAACCAAGTGATTTCAGAGCATCATGATGTGGTGGCCCTATGTGTACAACCTGTTCTTTTTGTGAAGAAGCAGGAGGAGTATTGGTTATGGGTTGAGATATTTGTACCAACTGTTGTGAGGAAGAAGCAGCAGTGGTTTCTTGTGACTTTTGTGTTGTCACAGGCATTTGCTCTGGTATCTCATCCTCCAGAGTTGCCTTTTTGATTGGGTTGGGGGTTTTGAATTTTTCTTTTTCTGTGGCTTTTTGGTGATTTTAGGTGTGGGTTTCAAAGCAGTTGTGCGGCCACTTTGATCACCTTGAGCAGTGGGCTCAGCAGCAGATACCTGAGGAGCAGCGGTAGCTGCTAAAATCTGCTCAGGCACCTCTGCTTGTGTTTTGCAAGGTGTTAACATTCTTGAAAAAGTTTCAGTAGTTAAACTGTTTATTTGAATATAATCACCTTGGTTTATTACAGCAATATCATCCTTACTGAATTTCTTTTCAAAATAATAACTTAGAAACCTTGGAAACAGTAGGAATGATTTTGTTTCAACATTATTAACCAAATCATTAAAGATTTCCCGGGAATAAATAAAATTTTCTTCTTGAAGAATAGCATATCCCAGATTTTGAATCTTTAATGGTATTTCATTAAAAGAAGTGGTTTTGTTTGAAACACACATTAGGAGGGTATGGAATAAAAATCTTGTTGCAGAAGGAAAGAAACCTTTTTGTAAGGTAGCTTTCTTCATCATTATGTCTGCATACCCTCTCTCAATGAAGTCAATTTTCAACTCGTTTTTAGGGAAAGAAATTTTACCTTGCTGATCCTCGAGTTTAAAGACCTCTGAAATTGACTGTGGTGTAATCGTGACATGTTTTCCCTTTAGAGTAGAGTTAATGGCTATTACAGCGTCTCCTTGTGTTTCAAGGGTTGCATTCTTCCAAAACTCCCTTTGGGTTGTCAAATAAATTGGTGCATCAGCTATTAACAAAGTTTTGTACTTTGATTTAGCCATTTTGGTAATGATGGAGTCGAAAGCATCTGTGGTGCCGGGTTTTGTGAGAAGACCCAGAAGATTGTGAGATGGTTTGTGTGGAATTTCAGTGGGATTGGCCTTTTGAGAGACCGCTTTCGACGATGATTTTGAAGTGGGTTTTGCGGATGGCTTCGATTTTGTCATTTTGAAAATGATAATCGAAGAAATTTGTGGAGAAATGGGATGAAAAACTGCTTTGAGAAGAGAATTTTTGAGAATTCAATTCGACAGTAAAACCCTGTTTTTGATGTGAAGTGGGGTTTTATAGAGGAAAAAGTGAAGGCTGACGTGGCAGCAGTTACAAAAGTACTGACCACTATGTACTGCCCACATGCCAAACTCTGAGGAAATGAAGGACAGTACTTTTATGAAAGTTACTGATGAAGGCAGTGGTTACAACGGTATAATGAAAGCAGTGGATGATTTTTACTATCAGTGGATAGCATATCAGTGGATAAGACACTGCTTTTGAACAACAGAGTTTATCAAGGAAATGAGAGAACAGAGGATGGCTTTCAGCAGTGGACAGACTTTGAAGTAGAGCAGACTTTTGAACAAACAGTGGTTATGGCAGACTTTTAAGGATTTTAATGAAAATTTCATTTTTAGCTATTTTTAAGGATGGATTTTTGATTTTCTGAAAACCTTTTAATGCTTTTATTCACAGAAAAACAAGATTTTGCTTGTTATTCTATGTTTAGCATGCCAATTCTAGAGACCAAGCTTTCAAAGGTGGCAGTATCTAATGCTTTTGTGAGCACATCTGCCAGCTGGTCTTTAGTTGGAACATGATGCAGAGAAATCAAACCTTTTTCATAGCAATCCCTCACAAAGTGATGTCTGATGTCGATATGTTTGGTGGTTGAATGGGAAACTGGATTTTTGATGATATTTTTTGTTGCCTGGCTATCCAACATGAGTGGTGTCTTTAAGGCAGTGATACCAAAATCCAGTAACTGATTTTGAAGCCACAGGAGTTGGGCTGTACAGCTTGCAGCAGCAATGTATTCAGCTTCAGCAGTGGATGTTGAAACAGCTGCTTGCTTTTTGCTTTACCATGAAACTAAGCAATCACCTAGAAACTGGCACCCTCCTGATGTGGACTTACTTGTGGTGTTAAATCCAGCAAAGTCACTGTCTGAAAAGCCTGAAAGCTTGATATTCCCATTAGCTGGATATCAGATACCAAGTGTGGGAGCACCTTTTATGTATCTGAAGATCCTTTTTACAGCAATGAGGTTTGATTTTCTGGGAGCTGATTGACTTCTTGCACAGACACATGTTGCAAACATGATGTCTGGTCTAGATGCAGTTAGGTACAATAAAGACCCAATCATGCTTCTATATAAAGTTTGGGCACTCAGCTCATCCTTTTCATCAGACATGACAAGCTTATTTGTTGCCATATGTGTGCTGCATGGTTTACAATCATTCATATCAAATTTATTCAAAAGTTCTTTTGCATATTTGCTTTGATGAATGAAAGTTCCATTTTGCATTTGCTGAACTTGGAGACCAAGAAAGCATTGCAGCTCACCCATTGCACTCATTTCAAACTCAGCTGTCATGAGTTCTCTAAACTCTTCACACATTGAGTTACATGTGCTTCCAAAAATAATGTCATCCACATAAATCTGGACAATCATTAAATCCTCCCCTCTCCATTTTAGAAACAGTGTTTTATCAATGGTACCTCTTTTGAAACCATTTGAGAGTAGGAAGTTGGAAAGAGTTTCATACCAGGCCCTTGGTGCTTGTTTCAGGCCATACAAGGCTTTGTTTAGCCTGTAGACATGATCTGGATAAAATGGATCCTCAAAGCCTGGAGGTTGACAAACATACACCTCTTCTTGAATTGTACCATAGAGGAAAGCACTTTTGATATCCATTTGAAACACCTTCATGTTGTGGTTGACAGCAAATGCCAGGAACAGTCTAATGGCTTCCAATCTTGCAACAGGGGCGAATGTTTCATCATAATCAATCCCCTCTTCCTGTCTGTAACCTTGAACCACAAGCCTGGCTTTATTCTTGACAACAATACCCCTTTCATCAGTTTTGTTCTTGAAGACCCACTTTGTGCCAATGGGACTAACCTCTTCTGGCAGTGGTACAAGCTCCCATACTTGTTGTCTTTTAAACTGTTGGAACTCCTCTTGCATGGCTTCTACCCAGCTGTTATTTTTCAGTGCCTCTTGGTACTTGACTGGCTGATGGAGTGATAGAAAACCAGCAAAAAGACAAATGTTTTGGGTTTGGCTTCTTATGAGCACCCCTTCATTTATGTTGCCAATGATTTGATCAGGTGGATGAGATCTCAAGAAGATTAAATCTCCTTGGTATGGTATGATGGCATTTGTTGGTGAGGGCTGCAAATGTGTATCATCTGAGTTATCCACTGCTGGGGACTTTGATCATCCAGCAGTGGCATTAAAAGGTGGTGGAATTGGAGGTAATGAAGTGGACACATGCTGACTTTTATCCACTATTTGGGGACTTTTGTCAGCAGTGTTTGAGGTTGTGGAAGCAGTGGTTGATGGGCTACTTTGGTCAACAACTGTTGAGGTAGCAGTGGTTGAGCTTTGACAGCTGTTTTGAACATCTGATGCTCTTCCCAGTTTGACAGACTTTTGAGGAATGATGATTTCATATCCATAGTCTGGTGTTGAATCCTCTGATGGACCTGCACTGTTATTCTTGACAACAGTATTTTCAAAAGTAAATTTTTCAAGATCAAATAGATCTGCAGGATTTGCTGGGATTTTCATTGATGAAAATTCATTGAACTTTACATTCAAGGTCTCCTCCACTGCCTTGGTCCATGTATTAAACACTTTGTAGGCCTTGGCAGTGGTTGAGTATCCCAGATGATAACCACAATCAATTTTGGCTGCAAATTTTGAAATGGAATCTTTTAAGTTCAAAATAAAGCATGGGCAGCCAAACACCTTGAAGTATGAGATCAGTGGTTTGATTTTATACAGAATTTCATAAGCAGTCTTTTTGTGCCTGGGGTTTATTAAAACTCTGTTCTGGACATAGCAGGCAGTGTTTACCGCCTCTGCCCAGAAAGTTAATGGCAAACCTGAATCAGCAAGCATGGTTCTGGCAGCCTCAATCAATGTTCTGTTCTTTCTTTCAACTACCTCAATTTGCTCTGGTGTTCTAGGGATGCTGTACTGCCTCACAATCCCTTTCTTCACACAGAAGGCATCCAACTCCTTATTTTTAAATTCTGTGCCATTGTCACTCCTGAAGCTTTTCACTGGAAGGTCAAATGGCTTTTCAACCTGTGTCACAAAGTCTTGCAAAATGCCTGCAGTCTCATCTTTTGAGTGTAAAAAGAAAGTCCATGTAAACCTAGAAAAGTCATCAACAATAACCAAACAATATCTTTTCTTCTTGAGGCTCATGACTTGAACTGAGCCAAACAAATCCATGTGTAGCATTTGCAAACACTGGGTTGTTTTGGACTCTTCAATGGACTTATAAGAACTTTTATGTTGTTTTCCTTTTAAACAGGAAATGCAATGTTCAGAACATGAAAACAATTTTTGTGGTAGGCCTCTCACCAAACCATTTTTTGAAATTTCAGTGATTGTCTTAAGATTTGTGTGCCCCAGCCTTCTATGCCAAAGTTCTGTCTCTTTGTTAGAGGCAGCTGAGAACAGACAGGCATCAGCTCTGGGACATTCTTTAGACATATCAACAACATAAACATTGCCACTTCTTTGAGCAACAAGTTTAGTTTGACCAGTTCTGATTATTGCTTCAATCTTTTTGACCATTTCTGGTCCAACAATCCTACAACAATCTTTTGTGAAGAATGACCCAAACCCTTTGTCACTCATTTGAGACACACTCAGAAGGTTGAATTTTAGATTGTCTATCAGATTGACATTTTCAAATTTTATATTTCCAGACTGCACTGTACCCGACCCCAGAACTTTCCCTTTACTATTATTCCCAAAGGATATATCATCCCCTCCATGGATTTTAAAGTCTTTGAGGAGGGCTTTACATCCTGTCATGTGCCTGGAGCCTCCACTATCTACATACCAAAGACTATCAAAGCATGCAGAAGCTCCCTGCACATGAAGTAAAAGGATTAGTTCATTAGGGTCTCCAAAGCCAACAGGGCTTTGGATGGGGTCTCAACAGTGTCTGGGATGGATGCAGATTGATGGACAGTGGTTAGGTCAGGGGTTTGGACAGTTTTAGTACTGTTTCTTGCTAACCACTGTTGGGGGTCTTGACCAATCACCTGTTGGTAACCAAAAGGATGCCTGTTCACTTTAGGTTTAGAGGGCCTTTTGTAGGCCTCATAAACGTGTGGAATCCTTTAGCAAGACTGTTTTTCCTTGCCTTTTCTAAACTGATTGGCAGGGGGTGCATCAGTAACCTGAACATCTCTTTTGACAGATGTTTGGTTCAGCTGTTTTGTGACAGCTGTTTGAACTGGCACAAACAGTGGTTGGTTCTTGGTGAATTTGACAGATGATGTTGATGGACTCAAAGATGTTTTAGCAATGTACTCATTCTTTTTCACATCAAAGTTTTTGAGATACACACATGCTTGAGTTTTGTGGTTTGTTTTACCACAAACAATGCAGCTTTCAGCTGACACAATGACACTTATTTTGTTCAAATCATAAGCTTTTAAATGGAAACAGTCTTTTGTTAGATGATTCCTTTTCTCACAGAATTCACAAAACAAGTTATTGATCTTTTCTTTCTTCTTTCTCTTTTCGGACTCCTTTGCAGCAGAGGTTTTAACCTCTGTTGGGATGTCCTTGCGAGGTATGACTTTAGCTTTTGGAGCTTTAACACCATCAGTTGATGTAAAGTCCATGGGCTTGAAATTTTCAAGAATATCACACTCATCAGACCATTTTGGTTTAAACTGATAATCTTCAAGCTCCTCAAAAGTAGAGGATCACATTGGTCTGTCAAGTGTGATTTTGTTACCAAGTTTATCAGTGATTTTCACTTCTTGGCCTTTCTTGTTTGTGGGGATGAACTCAGTGGTTACATCAGTGGTTTGAACAGATTTTTCAAAAGCAGTGTTTTCATCATCATGTTTTCTATAACCAACCCCAAATTCTACATTGATTTTTATCTGTTTTTCAAGCATAACCTCATACCCTTTGCATGATTCCACCCATCTTTCACAGGTGATCTGGGTGGACTCCAACTCCTTTTTGCAAACTTGGTATTTTTCTACCATAGTTTGGAGTTGAGTTTTGGTTATGCTATGTTCTTCTTTCAGACTGCTGATCTCTTTTTCCTTTTCAGTCAATTTGTTTTTAAGTTCTTTTAAAGACCTTTCAAATTTGACTTCATCAGTTAAGATTTTATTCCGAAGGTTTTCATTTACCTCTTTGATGTTAGCAAAAGCAATAATGCAATTGTCAGAACATAGTTTTTCAAGAACTTGAGGTGATACCTTGGCAGCAGCCATCATTGCACAATCACATTGATGATTTTCTTCATCATCAGCTCTTTCTTCTTTCTCACCTGCTTTCTCATTTATCTCTTCTTCTTTGTCCTCTTTGGACCATGGGTCTGTCAGTGGTTCAATCAGGGTTTCTGAATTTTCTCCCAGCAGCAATTCACCAGCAACTGCATTAACAACTGCTTCAGTCACCTCATCCACTGTTTCATCACTTAGCTGTTCACCTTCAGTTTCAATCCCCTCTGGTATTGACTCTAATGCCATAAAACAAAATTCATCATTAGAGGATTCATTAGAAGCATAGAGTGCAAAATTTTCATCACTAAGCTCATCAGGCATGTTGCTCCAGTCAACAAAGCCTTGAGTGAAAAAGCTTTGCTGATCTGGTTGTACCACTGCTGGAGCAGCTGTTTGAGGTGCAACAGGTTGCACTTGTGCCTGGGGGACAGGGGTTTGAACATATTGAATATGTGGAACAGTGGTTTGGACATAATGCACAGGCACAGGGGCAGCAGCATAGTGAGCAGTGTTAACATGAGCTGCATGGGTATATTGGGTATAGTGCACAGTGCTTTGATTTTGAGGTCTAGGGTTTGAGCTAGGATGAGTGATTATAGGACCAGTAGTTTGACTCCTGCATTCCCTAGCAAAATGACCTAGCCTATTGCACTTGTAACACTTGATTTTCGATTTATCCAACCCAACCCTTAGATTCCCATGTAGCCCTGGGAACTTTCTCCCTGTTCTTTTGTAGAATTTGCTTGTTCTCACACTAAGCAAAGCCAACTGATGTAAAATGTCCATCTCCTCTAAGTCAGTGGGATCAAAATGTTGCAAATCATTGAGTTCAAAGCACAAATTATCTGACATCTGGTTTTCAGTGTTTGCAGTGAAAGCATAATTTGCAGAGTGAGGATCAGGGTTGGTAAAGTTACCACCAGCTGTTATATCAATGAAATGATCATAACCCTGTTCCTTACTACTGCTACCAGATTCTTCCTGACCAAGAAGAGCTGTGCTGCCGAATGAATAATCATCAGTGGCTTTTCCAGACTCTTGCAACTTCCTTTTCTGGTTCAACTCCCTTTCATAAGTCAGGAGTCTACCATGAAGTTGGGTCAGGGTCAGATCTTTGAACTCAACAGAGTTTCTAGTCACAAATGCAATTGTGTCCCATTTATCAGGTAGTGATCTAAGAAACCTGCTATTTTGGGTTGATTTTGGAAATTCAACCTTAACAAGCCTTAGCTCACTGATGAGACCACTAAAACGTTC
This sequence comes from Helianthus tuberosus, assembly GCA_030545235.1. Taxonomy (NCBI): domain Eukaryota; kingdom Viridiplantae; phylum Streptophyta; class Magnoliopsida; order Asterales; family Asteraceae; genus Helianthus; species Helianthus tuberosus. The sequence continues at coordinate 183,951,707 of CM060403.1, read as the reverse complement.
AAACTGTTGGGTTAATGTTTCACCCTTAATGTGACAGAAGGTTTCATACTGCTGATTCAGAATTTCCCTATTATTTTCAATAACTTCTTCGGTACCCCCAAACTGTTCCTTCAATGCATCCCATAGCTCTTTGGCACTGTTACAATGTAACAGTCCAGCATAGATCTCATTTGGTAATGCAGATGCTATGATGCTAAATGCTAAATTCTTTGGCATCGAGTTCAAACTTTTGAAAATCGGTTTCAGTATAATTATCATAAGGTTTTGGTACGTTTTTCTTTGGATCCTCAGCACTTGGCACCATAGGAACATGGGGACCAAAAACAACAGACCTCCAACATCTAGTATTCTGTTGAGCAAGGATGTGACCCATCCTTCGCTCCCAGATGTTGTATTCATTTCTTTTAAGCATAGGTGGTTTAAAAAGCGAGCCAACATTATTCTTATCATCCTGTGATTGTGACGTCATCTTGGTTGTTTTACAGACACTGATTAATCAACTTTAATGGTGATTAATCCTTGCTCTGTTTTTCAACTAAAACGAACAAACTATCGATATCAACGATTTTGAGCTGAACTATTTATGTCAAAATAATTGTTAAATCAAATTTGACTGTCCTTGCTCGGATACCAATTGTTGGATCTGAGTTTGGTTTTGATTGTATTTTCTGTTTGAATTAAAATGAAAATGGATGAGTTGTGCAGTGGAATTAATTATGGAAACAAACTTTGCATACAATCAAACGAGAGTATTGCTTTGATCAAGACATTTTCAACAGAGAACCGAATGACTGAATTTAATTTCAACAAAGATTACAAAGTAATGCTTGAATACAAACTCCCCCTCAGCCAGAGCTCAGTGTTTGTTCGTGCAAAGAAGACGGTGTTGCAAAGAGCTAATAGAACAGTACAGAGCACTGTTCTATTTATAGGCACTAGCAAACCACTGAGCATCTAATGCTGACGTCACCATGAAAGTGACATCTAACCTCCTAACAAACTCTAACCTCTGATCAATACAAATACTGCTATGCTAACTACTGCTTAATACAATATATTTCATAAAGATAGAATAAACAACTGCTGCATCCCTCCACTGCTGTGAACCCAGCAGTACTTGTCCGGATCAGCAGTGCTTGACTCCCGGCAGTAGATTGAACAGCAGAGCTTTAGTCTTTCATCAGATCTTCACTTGAGCAACAGTTTGACGGTCAGTAGCTTGTACGATCAGTAGATAGGAGGTCAGCAGATGTTGAAATCACTTTCAAGGGGAGAGACTTGTATGTAACATCTGCTTATTCTGGATCCACTGCTCTGACCCAGTTTTGGCTTTAATTATCTGTTCCTCTGATAGGGTTCGATCCCAACATAAGGTTTGACCCGTTTCAGTCAATTTATGCAAACTAGTTACATAAACCGAACCGAGCGCGAAAAGGGCATAACGGGTAATCATAAGAGTCATATGCAAGTTCCCTGAGTTAATATGCCTTAAACATATTGTGATATCAGTAAGGTATTTTCTATTATGCCCCAAACGAATTTAAACTCAAATTATGCCTCATAAGGGCATTTTGGTCATTTAAAAGATTATAAAAGAGTTTAATTAGTAATCTGAGTTACAAGTCTGATTTATTCAGTAAATACACTTAATTTAACATGTGATAACAGTAGGGTATGACCTATATGTGAAATTTATCCTTTAAAACCAAACTATGCACCTTAGGGGTATTTTGGTAATTTCACTTAGGCTAAAAAGGTCAAAACTGGAAACCTGAGTTTAAAAACTTTTACTTACTGTTAATATATAAAAATATACTAAAAATATCAGTAGGTATCAACCTTATATGTTTAATATGGTTTTAGTACATACTATGCGTTAAAAACGCTTAGAAAGGCGATTTGGAGCCATTTTCGGGTTTTCAAAGTAAAGTTGATATTTTTATAATTCCAGAAGGCTCAAATTATTTTATTTATCAAATAAAATCAGTAGCAAAAGGTTTGGGGTCAAAAGGATTTGTAAAACTCATTTTATGGCTTTAAAGGGCAAAACCGGCATTAACCGAATTAAACTTAGAGACCTATGTTATGCTTAGCCAAAAATTAAATAAAAATCTTCAAAAATCCCAAAATATTATATTACATCAGTGGGTAAAAATTTTGATATCAAAAAGTGGGTTTAGATAGGCTATACGTTAATTACGCCGTTTAATTAACATAAAGCTTTCAAATTACGCTAATGAGCATAACTCTTAATCCAGACCTCAAACTGATGTCAACTTTTAGGTGCAAGTCTATAAATCAGTAACTAAGGTTTCTACTCTTTTACTTTATCAAAAATCACGTTTTATAGTCAAAAGGGCATAATAGTCAATATTTAAGCATTTAACGGAAACATGCATATGAATCGGATAACTAATGAACCAAGTTGTATAATCTCAGAGAGTTATACTTATATGAAACCTGGTCCAAAATAAGCTCTAAGGTAAATCTAAAACATGCTTAAACGTGTCAGAACTGAAAGTCAAGCAAAAGTCAATTTATGCGACTTTCGGTTCCGATCCGGGTCTATACTGAAAATTGTCGGGTTGAACATGTTTAGACATGTTCTTATATTAATTACCAAGTTATATTAGTGATCAAACAGGTTGCATGTCTCCTACATTGCTAATTATGCATTAATCTGAAAATAAGCATTATGTTGACTTTTTAATAATAAGTTTGACCTGACAATTGACTTAGTTAGAGTGGGAATCAGAGAGTACCCTTTTAAGGGTTTATTACCCACATAATTACGTACTTATAGGTACTTTCAAATCGAGATTTGACTGAGCAAATTTTATTTAATCTCGAAGTCAAACGTTAATTACGACGGTTTGACTATTAGCTAATTAACTAGGCTAAACTGATTTAGGAAGGGTTAAGAACACTTACAAAAGTCCTAAGTATGATTAGGGACCACTAGGAAACTTGTTGCTGATCAGGAGAGCTCCAGAGACTCACTTGTAGGAAATTGCAAATGAGAGGCCAAAATGTAGCAACTTGATTCTCTTATATAGTGAACTCAAATGCCTTGGATCATGCCAAATTAGTCTATATGTGTTGTTAGATCATCCCAGGTGTACCTAGGATGCTAAAAACCACCTAGAGAGTCCCTGATTTTCGAATACCACTTAAATGAGGCGGTGCAACCGGTTATACAGGCAGCTGTCCTGAAAAACGCCCAGATACACTGCTTACGGACCGTAAGCTCAACCCTTTACGGTCCGTAAAGCTTCAGCAGAGGATAAAAGTTTGTTGTTTTTCGGGCTGTGACCATGCAACACTTACATCTCCAAATCTCATGCTTTTTAATCAGAATGGAGACCATGTTTCCAGCCATTGCATGTCTAGGCATGTACTTACACATCTTGTACTCTTGTGGGAGGTTTTTAATGTCGGAAATACCAAGAAATTCACATTGGGTCCATGTCTAAGGTTGTAACCAATTTATTATTTAGGATGGCCAGATTTATAAACATAATTCAGATGTTGATAAAATATATCCTGGTTAGGGATTTATTAATAGGTCGCTCAGAGGTATAAATTAACGTGTCGACGTTTTTAAATCCTACCGTACATCTTTATCTGGATCCGTATTTATAACACGTTTGCATAACATGACATGTCTCTTTATTTTATTGGACATGAATTTCCGAGGTGTTACAGTTTGTTGCCTGGATACATGACCGAGAGAGAGGGAAAGACCCTTTTTTCTATTGTGTGTGATTATAGTAAGATGATGAAGGGTTTTTATAGAGAGTTGAGATCTTTGAAGAGATCTTGAATATCTAGTAGAGATTTTTAGTAGATTTTGTAAAGATTTTTCAGAGATTCTATGAGATTTGATGAGATTTAGTAATATTTTGTAGATATTTGGTAATATTTTGTACAGATCTTATAGGATCTAATATATTATGTGTAGGTTTAGGCTTGTGGGTTTTGGGCTTGGGCCTAGGGCCCACAAGCCCATCTCATGTGTAAGTGGTCCGTAATTCCTACGAGACCCGATATCGCAACCCAAACTCCATAAGCATAAAAATTCGTGTAACATCCATATTTGCCGGTGTTGTCAGTATTTCGTACGGTTTCAGTTTATTACCGTTTAATTTCCAACAGTATCTCCGCAGATCGTCACACGCGCACTGTAGAACCGCATAAGCGTTCCTAAGCATACTGAGGCCCTAATTAAGTTAATTTGCGTCGTAAACACTATTTAATGTCGCGTAAATCGCCTGTTAATCACGTAATTAAGGGCGTAAATTACTGGTTGTCACATACGCTATCAATCTGTAATCAGGCTAATCTCAGACGCGCTCCCTTCAATCCAACCAAGCTGTGTTTACTTGCTGAACACCGACTGTGAGTATACTCGAACCCCTTTTTATCGCATTTTGGGTGTAACATACGTTCCTATCAATCAAAGTTATCAAAACGAATTATTCAATCAAACTGTTTCTCACTTGCGAATAACTGTTATGCATATTTACACGTGATGCTAGTTACATATGTGTTAGGACTTATACTCGCGAGGTCCCGCCTTAACTAGTATAGTACTATAGAACCCGACGGGGTCTAGTTAGGATGAATAGCAATCGCAGCTCGAGAGACTTAGCTGGTAGTATCTGTCTTATATGCATGTATGTTGAGGTATCCGGTTTATGTATTTGGTAATTCGCAGCACTTTTAACTATTTACGCTAATCTATCAAAACTTGTATACTCGCCAATACTTTTGTATTGACGTTGTTTTAACGCATGTTGCAGGTTTAGTCGCAGTCTACATCAAATCAAGCTAGGAAGTCTAGAAACACACCTAAAATCTAGGTTGTCGGATTTGTATTGTTTGGGAGAACATGAAATTCATGACAGCTTATGTGATTGTAATTGTTTATTAGTATGAGATAATAAACGCATTAAATATTGTCGCAATTTAGTTGTTATGGATTCTCTTGAGCAATCTGATTCACCTAGTGTCGCGCCCCGATGATTCCGCCATCGGTTGGGGTGTGACAGCCGGCCCTGAAGGTGGGCGGGGAGGATCACCGGCCAGGGCCCGTGATTTCGTAGGGCACGTAATTTAAAAAAAATCGATATTATATATGTATTTTTTTTAATATGGTATAGCCAAACAAATATAAATATAGGCCCACTTACAAAAAAAATATATGGTTTAAATTAGTTAGCCCATTAGGTTAGTGAGCTCAATACCCAAATAATTTAAAAAATTAATAAAAGTAAACAATCCATTGGGCGGCAACCAGTGCCCTGGGTATTGGAACGTCAGTCTAACTAATTGCAGGATAGGAGAGATTGATTTCATCATCATTCTGCACTTTTTGTTCGATTTCATCATCACAGTCGATTTCATCAGTCACGCAGCGCAGCCACAGCCACACTCCACAAGCCTTTGATTTCATCAGGCACTTTTTGTTTGATTTAATCAGTCCACAGTTCGATCACGGATTAGTTCACGTATTCAGGTAAACATCAAATTGTCAAATTCAGTTGTTATGTTATGTTTTTTGGTCGAATTCACAGTGAATTTATGATTTAGGATTCGCAGTGAACTTATGATTTATGATTTCTATGATTAGTTGATTTATGATTTAGGATCTTTTTGTTGTCGATCATTATTTAGGCGTTAGCTTAATTTGATACAAACTTTGTCGATTATATATTATGGATCAAGCTATTGCTTCTTTAGAGAAAAGATTTGACCAATTTAAATGGTACGAGGGTTTATTTGGTTTTTTGTTTCCACGTACGTTGAGGATTATTAAAGTTGAAGTTATTGAAATCTTACATACGATCTTCAATGTCCCAAGAAAGACTTAGTAGGTTAGCGATGATAGCTATCGAGAACGAAGTCTTAGATGATATAAACTGTGAAGAGTTGATTCACCAATTTGCTATCAAGAATGCAAGGAGAGCTTTACGAATCATTGGTTAGCTATTAGATTATTAGTTTTTACGGTATGTCACTCATTCGAATACTATATTTTGTATTTTGTTAATTGAATTGTTTATCGAAGGCTATATTTTGTCAACGGATCAAAGTTGTATGAAAAACTAGTTTAAATTTTTAATTTTGTTAAGGCCTAACTGCCTAAGGGCACATTTTTTCGAGCTCGATCAGGGTACAAGAATTCTCAAGGCCGGCCCTGGTAAATGTTAAAAACAATTGTTGTGTTTTGAAAGAGATGATATAATAGATCAATCTTCAGTTCAATTCTTTAATGTGCAATAAACATAGAAAATCGAGTAATGTATTGTATTTTTTAAATATATACAATCGAGCCTATAACCACTTTTTTCTTTTATTTAAGAGTTTATTACACAACTAATTCATGTGGGAAAATTCTTTTGCCTTAAAAGGTTGTATTTTAAGATACATGATTTTGTAAGACCATCTACAATGCAAAGTCTATGACACCTATGTGAAAAAAGAATTAGAACATGTGATGTGTAGTGGAAGACACAATTTACTTTTATTTAAGAGTTTATTACACAACTAATTCATGTGGGAAAATTCTTTTGCCTTAAAAGGTTGTATTTTAAGATACAGGATTTTGTAAGACCATCTACAATGCAAAGTCTATGACACCTATGTGACAAAAGAATTAGACCAGGTGTAGTGAAAGACACAATTTTCTTTTATTTAAGAGTTTATTACACAACTAATTCATGTGGGAAAATTCTTTTGCCTTAAAAGATTGTATTTTAAGATACATGATTTTGTAAGACCATCTACAATGCAAAGTATATGACACCTATGTGACAAAAGAATTAGACCATGTGTAGTGAAAGACACAAATAATGCCTTCATTTTTGGGCGTTTTGCGTCATGTGGCAGTCTAGTGAGCAATGTGACATTATGGGACGTTTTTTCTAAAATGGGTGTAGTGGGGATATGAACATTGTGGGGCATTATTTTAAAAGGGGGTGTAATAGAACAAAATAAAAAATCATCAAAAAAAGGTATTGGCCAAACAAAAAGAAGAGTATCTGTCCTTGGCCACACAATTGAACAAAAGGCGTGGAAAAAAGAACGCTCTAGACAATTTTTTTTTTTTTAAATACGACCAGGGGACGGGCATGGGGCGGGGGCGGTTTTTTTTTTGGAAAAAAACGCTCAAAAATTCCCCACTACGGGTGTTGTTATTGTGAGGATTTGGAGTGGGTTTATAGGTGGTTTTTAAGTATATGAGTAGTGGGCCAATGACCTTTCAAAACCTCAAAGGTGGAGCCCATATTAGTTAAAAAAAGGTTGATAATTCATTAACCATTTGAGACTTGTAAAAAAACAACTTTACTAAAGTGATAAATGTATATGCTTTATAAACACTTATATATCGTACACAAATACACGTTCTTTATAAACGTCAAAATCAGAGTCGTGCGATACAAACGTTCTTCAGATACTGTCACAATGACTTCCTTGATCGAGCTCCCATGGATTGAGCATTGCTAATGTTCTCTAATCCCAGGTTTATTTATCTTGGAAGCCTAAAGATACAATACGTCTATTCTCAATACGGATTTCATTGGTCAAAAATCAAAATAACCTTCTTTTCCCTCCGTTTGATAGTTAGTTATGCACGTTTAATTTGTTGATTAAGTTTTTTTATGTGACCTTTTAAGTACAACATATTTTGAATTTTTCACGTACTCCTTATATTCTACAGTATATACATAGTTAAATAATAACTTTATCTGATGTTATTTCTTTTGGTCACACATTAACCAAATTCCAATTGAATTTGATCCTTTATAGTTTCATTTTAAACGTATCATTTTATACCAATTTTACAAGTTTTCGTATAACTTACAATACAGCCCACACAATCTAATTATATAAAATTGATATTCCTAACATATTAATAAATATTATTTTCAAAATTTTAAGATACTACTCATATATACCAACTTTTATAAGGACATAAATAAAATAAAATGTAAACTGTATTTTCAAGTTATCTGAGTTTATATTCATTCTTTTGTCTTGGAATATAAATTTTGTAATCCTTAAAGTTTTGGTCATCTCTACTTTCGAAATATCTTACAGCCAGAGCTGCGTGGATTTTGTCTTTATGTTTTTTTAAGCATATAAGTTAACAATAATTCGATATATTTATATAAGATAACTGATCCATGCTAGGGCTATAAATCAGTCGAATAAACACGAACAAAGCCTTTTTCGTGTGCGTTCATTAAGAAAATAAACATGTTCACGAATTATTTAGTGAACACTTATCGAACGATATTTTCTATTCGTGTTCGTTCAATTATAGAAAGGAACGTGTTCGTGTTCGTCTTTGTTTGTTCGTTATTTTTTTAGAACGAAAACAAACGTTCATAAATACAAATGAATGTTCACGAACACATATGAGCATGAACGAATACAAAATAAATTTGATATCTTTCATTACGAACGTTACGTGGATCCACCCAAAATATACTAAGATAATTATCCAAACATACTTAACATAACTAACATACAAATGTCGACCCAAAAAACAAATTTATCATATTAAACTTAAAGTCTTCATTTAATCCACCCAAAATAAACTCGAAACCAATCATCAAGACGAAGCCGGTGGTCCTCGAGAAGATGACGTCGACGATGATAGATTTTTAAAGTGTGTGATTTGTGAAAGTTGTGAACCCTAAATTATTAAAAGGTATGTCATATACAATACACTAATATTTATTAAATATTTTATTAGTGGGAACTTTGAAGTATTTAAATAACATATAAAAATTAGAAACCCTAATGAACTATCAAACACAAATGAATCTAAACCAACACAAACATAAATAAATGAATGAATGAATGCGGTCTCCGTTCATGTTCACTCGTTTAACTATTAAACGGACAAAATTTTCGTTCGATTTCATTCATTTACTAAACAAACGAACTTTCCACTGTTCGTTGAACGTTTGATTCATTTGATGTCCTAATAATTGATTTTCTAACTTTAAACCCTAAAGAAAAGTATCATAATAATATAAAATCATTCCATAATCAAATTATAGAAACGATGTCAGAGTTAAGGATAGTAACACTTTCAACACAGAAAATGATAATCACAAAAAATTAAATAATATAACAATATTTTATTACCATCCGGTCAATTCGAAAATATAATCTTGAAACGAAATGAATGAAATCTTTGATTATAAGCAAATATGGTTTGCTTCCAGGTTCGCCAATGAATCAATGATGATCATTGCCCCTCACCTTCCCTTTCAAACACCAAGCACAAGGCTAACACTTGTCATCGGCTGCTCGGTAGCTAAATGTCTAACAAAGAAATAACTTATAACATATATCATGGGTGAGGATTTAGAGAGAACGACTAAAAGTGTGAGAACGGTGAGAACGATTAGGAACCGTCAGATCAAAAAATCTATGGACTACATGACGCGGTGGCATTTTCGTAAATAACATCACTTTTATTAGTGTGGCGCGCTTCCATAATGGCAAAAAGGTAAATGTTCATATACAAAACACATCAAAGCCTGACCGAAACATATATACTTCCTAGAGAAACCTCCCCAAAACCAACGTAAAACGCCAAAAACCCTAGAAAACGCGAAACAACAAAAACTATGGCGTCGAAAGATAAAACCAGATCCAGAGGAAAAAAACATAGTGAGTTAACTTCGATTTACATTGTGTAATTTATGCTGCTTTTGGTGTTCTAATTTTAACAAATATTTGCAGTTTCTACAAGTGTGGAAGGGGAAGAGTCATCTGCTCCAAAACGCCAAAAAACGAACGAGCAACGAAAGAAGACAACAAGAGGACATGGTACACAAAATGTTACTTGTCGTGATGTAAAAATACACTTTCATACTTTGTTGCCAAAACGCCAAAATATGTATCGTTTGTTACTAAAGGCCACAACATATGAATCCTGTCATAGCTTTGTTACTAAACGCCAAAAAATGTATGGTTTCTGTTATAAACGCCATTTAACTGTTATTGAGTTATTCAACATCTATAATCTCTTATTGATTTATAAAACGCCATAAATGCATCATAGTTATGTTAAGTTATACTATTAAAACGCCATAAAATAAAACGCCATGAAATCATTTTTTATAGGCGAAGAGAGGTTAAGATTGAGAATAAATGTCCATACTAGAAAGGCCAAAACGCCAATAAGAGGAAGGCATTAAGTCAGAATGTGGAGGTTGAGGAAGAACCATATCATGAGTTCAGTGGGGCTAGGATCTTGTCAAGAGTAAAACCTACAAACTTGACTGGATGGTTTATGAATCTAAACGAAAATCAAAGACAGACAGTACACCAAATGGGGTTTGGTGCTACACTAAGTTTGAAAATAGACATCGTACTGACAATGCTTGCGTACTGGTTGGTTGAAAATTACAACGAAAAGACAAACACCCTAAACGTTGGCAACCGTACCATACATATAAATGAAGAATTGGTAAACTCTTTAACGGGTATACCAAATGGAAGGGTGCCCGTGAACATGAAAAAAGACCAACAGCTAAAAACCAGGTGGTGGCTGAGTGGAAAGCACAGTTCCGAGGATTGGGCTGGGTTAACAGACCTAGTGTGAGGATATACTTTGATAATGTTTTGCCTATGATAGATAGCTTTGGGAGAGCCTTCTGCCTAAATTTCCTTGTAGCATTCTTCACTATAATGGGGCATGCAACTGACAATGCAGTCGTCAACAAACAATTCTTGCACAATGTTACACCAGACGTTCAAATAAACCAAATGAACTGGTGTAATTATATCACCCAATGCTTGCAACACGCCAAAACCGCATGGGCTCCCAAAAAGCATTACACAGGGCCACTGATCATACTTTCGGTAAGAATAAAATTTCACAATTCATTTGTGTGTCATTAAAACACCAAAAAATATCTGTCATTTGAAAAATCTATTTTGTTACAGCTTGCCTTGGTGAACGATGCTTGCAACAGGAAAAAATGGGACCGAAAAGAAGGATACCCAATTGAGTGGGTTACAACAGAAACTCTTGACTTATTTGAGAGTGCAATGGCAAAACACCTAGTGGGCAATGAAGTAAATAGGAAAACAGTAAAAAAAGGTAAAGGAAGCAAGCCCTAAAAAACAAGAAAAATGCAGGTTGTTGTTCATGATGAAGATGATGGTTATGATGTTGAGAATGAAGATGAAGATGATGTTCATAAGGTCGATGAGCATGATGATGAGTTTGATGATGATGATGGTTTTGATCATGATGATCATTATAACTATGAGGTGCAAAATGCCAGGCCCTTCAATGATGATGAAGAGGCTTCACTTCAAAGGATGGTGAATGAGGATAGAGAAAGTCGGGAAACGATGTTTGAAGTTTCTGCATCAGGAAACCATGCTCTTATCAGAGGAGTAACACAGTATGACAACATTTATCTTGATGAAGAAGAACAAAACAAAGAACCTGAAGAGGTATGTTGTTCGAATAATAAATTAAAAAAAAACAAAAAACACCATGATAAACAAAATCCTTTTATTTAATATAACAGGAAATGACTGATAAATTGGATGGAGCATACAAAGAATTAGAAGACTGTTACAATAAAATGAGCACATTGTTAAAACAGTCAAAGACTGAATACCCAAACAGCCTCCTGGTACACATTAAATACTCACAATGTATGACATTGTTGGAGAACATCTCAAAATTTGTTGATGAAACGCCAAAGAAATGACAGCTGAAACAGAAGAAGATACACAAGAAACTGAGGATGAAAATGAGGTAGTACTAGAAGATGAAAATGAACAAGAAGGGGAAAAGGAGATGGCTGAAAAAGAAAACGCCATTGAAGAGAAAACAGTTCATGAAAACGCCAAAGAATTTGAAAATGAAGAACAAGGAGAGGAAGGATGTGAAAATGAAAAAGAAAGGAAGAAGGAGATGGCTGGAATTGAAAACGCCATTGAAGTTGAAAATGAAGGAAAAGGAAAAGAAGAAGGAGAAGGAAAAGGAGAAAGAGAAGGGGAATGAGAAGAAGAAGAAGAAGAAGAAGAAGAAGAAGAAGAAGAAGGGGAGTGGGAAGGGAACGGTGAAGGGGATGGAGAAAGAGAAGGAAAAGGAGAAAGAGAAGGGGAAGGAGAAGGGGAAAGAGAAGGGGAAGGAGAAGGGGATACAAGGGATGTGGCAATATAACAAAACGCCGAACCCTCGACTGCTACAACAGCCCCCATATATGATGATGAAGAGGATACTATATCATCAGATGAAGATGTAAACGAAAACGATATTGAGAGGTGGAGTTGTGATTTCAAGACACTTGAATATCACATTTCAAGATACAATGGGGAAAAAATAATTAAGAGGAATATTGCTGAGATTTTGGAGCTGCCAAGACAAGATCTAAAACAAATGATTAATATTAAAGAAGGTCTTGATAATTCAAAGATGGTGGATGAAGTAATTAAAGCAATAAAAAAACATCTGCAACCTGCTGAAGAGACCCAAAAAATGCCTGTATTTGATAAGACACCAAACATCGCCACGACAGAAACACAAGACAGTCAGACATTCAACACTGAAAAAGAAAAAACTGAAGGGGAGATGGTGAACAAAAGTATTGACCAACAAGGGGCAGTGTTTGATAAAACGCCATATGAACAGCCACAAACTACATCTGGGAAAAACCTCTTGAAAAGATTTTGAAGAGCAAGAGACACCCAATAAACCCCAGGATGAAAACGCCATCAACACATCACCACCAAAAAACGCCAAACATGTCAGATGTGCAGGAGAAAGGTGATGAGGACAACACTCCAGACATCACAAAACTGATGCAAGAAAATAAAATTTTAAACCCTGAAGAGATGCCTGGTGATGAAAAAGCTGATAAAGATGATGAAGAAGATAAAAAAAAAAGAATGTGGCTGAAGAGGAGAAGAGAGATAAAAAATTGAGCAACGCATGTTTGTCACCTTATCTAAGGAGGCAAATGGTAATACATGAAAAAAGGACAAACCCTGAAAATAACCTTTCCACATACATCTTCACTGGAATCGGCGATTATGAGTATGTACACTTCTCTCAAAATAAAACGCCAAACTTTCCATTCATAACGTTTACTTGAGAATATGCATGCAAAAACAATCAAAACGACATGTATTATAATAGAATAAGTTTGTATAACTAAAACGCCAAATGATGTTTTTTTTAGAACTGAGCTGTTCAAGATGGGAGAACAGCTCAAAATAAAACGCAAAACTTTCCATTCATAACGTTTACTTGAGAATATGCATGCAAAAACAATCAAAACGCCATGTATTATAATAGAATGAGTTTGTATAACTAAAACGCCAAATGATGTTTTTTTTTAGAACTGAGTTGTTCAAGATGGGAGAAAAGTTTCTCATGAGGGTGATCTGTGAGAGCATGAAACCAGGATTTCAAGCACACGTCTCAATTATTCTATGTTGGGCACATATCCTGAACTATGAAGAAAAATACAAGGCTCATGAATCACCCTCAAGGTTATTCTGCACAGAATTACTGCTGGTAACTCTTTTGCTATATATAATTGATAAAATTATAAAAGGACATTGTTTTGTTGTTTAATTATGTGGTACTCAATATTACAGAATACTCCGGCATACTACGAAACGACAACAGAAGATGCACGAAACAATGAATTCAACAGAAACATGGAAACTGTTCTGAAAAACACACGTTTCAAAGGAGAAAAGAAACAAAAAACCATCAAGGATTATGAACTGCTCTTCATGCCAATAATCTGGGAAAGACATTTTTATGTTGTCTGTTTCAACATGAAACACAACAGAGTTGATGTATTGGACAACAGCGGTGTAGGGGATAACGTCAGCATCAAAAAAAAGTATGAAGGATGGATGGAAAAATTGGTAAGTATCTTAAAAACTTTGAATATAGGAACTATGTTGACAAAACGCCAAACTAATATATGCAAAAAAAAAATGTGAAAACTGCAGCACGGAGCTTTTGCAAACTACTTGCGTATTAAAAATCACCCAAAGCATAAGATCATGAGCGAGGCGAAGGTTGTCAGACAAAAGATGGATTGGAGGACAAAGTCTAACGTCATCGACTATGGGATTTTCGCAATGATGCATATGGAAACATACATGGGGGATATAGCTCGTTGGAGAAGTGGTTTGGCAACAGAAGATGCCCCAAATCAACTCCAACAAAGACAACTAAATGAACTAAGGGTAAAATACATTGGAAAAATCCTGTTTCATAGCGAAAATGAAACATAAAACTACTGACAAGTTGCCTAAATACATTCATGGCTTTAGGGGGAGAAAAAATACGTAAATTGTTTGACAAAGCAGTCGAGAGAATAGCACAAAGAATGTTAGAATATGTAGATTAGCTAAACGCCATGTATTTTAATGTTGACTATCGTGTTTTACTCTTTACATTATTACATCTACATGTTTGGTTGTGTGATCTACTACCGTATTTGGGCAAATCAAAGAAAACGCCATGATTAGAATAATTAACAAATAGTAACCATTTAAAACATAAACAACATTAAAAAAAGGGTTAAAAAAATTAAACTAAGACAAGTAGAAAACACACAAACGCCAAATCTATAGGAAATCAATAAAACGCTATTAAAACATAAACGCCATTCGTAAAAAAAATACACTTTTTAAATAAACGCCATGAAAAACAAGCATAAAGATGAAAACGCCATTAAAACATAAACGTCATTCGTAAAAAATACACTTTTTAAATAAAACGCCATGTAAACTAGCATAAAGATGAAAACGCCATTTATATTTAATTATTTTTGGGCAAAGGAATCATAACGCCATTGTTTAGCGGGGAGTGGACAATGACAATCGTACCCCGGCACAACAATTAGCACTCCCTGCCACGTGTTGGGCCAGGATCAGTTCTCACCGTTCTCACACTTTTCACCGTTCTCTCCTGATCTCGTTTCCATATATCATTATAATATATCGTTATAATATATATGATGAGTTTCATTATACAAAATTTTAAATTATTGTGAGAATAAATGTAACAAATCTAAATCATTTATTTAATATTTTTTATATACAAATGTGTATATTAAACTAATTAGTTTATATGTTTCTTTTATAATTTTTAAACGTTTACATGTACATGTCTAGGTTCTATAAATAAACACAAATTTTTATATATCTAATACTAGGTTAGAACCCCGTGTATTACACGGGTTGCATAAATGTAGGTTTATATAATAAATAATAAAAAAGATACATCTTTAAAAAAACTCGTATATTGCACGTATTGAATAAAATATAATGTCATATGTTAACAGATACACTCGTCAAGTTTATCTTTTAAAAATGAACTTTGATGTACTATTTACTTATTATAACATTTTACTTTGTTTTTTTATTTTGCATAAATGTAATTTTAAATAATAAATAATAAAAAATATATTTTTAAAAAAACTTGTACATTACACGTGTTGAATAAAATATAATGTCATATCTATATATATAATAAACAAATAAAGTGTGGGACACGTGTCCTCACATGGTGCAACCATTTTGGTGTTTTGGCGGGAAAATGTGGGAAAAAGTGATATTTTTATACGGATCCCGCACTGGATATCCATACCCGTTTTTTTTTACCCGGGTATATAAATGTTCTAAAAACCTAATCCCTCATTCTTTCTCTCAGTTTATCCATCCTCCTATGCATGCTTAGGGTTTCTCATTTCTTCCGCTCCATTCTACATCACAGCCGCCCTGTTCTTCTCTGTCTTCTTCGATCTTCATCTCGACGGTACAATCTTCTCTCCTTATTCGTTTTTATGTTTTTGTTTTTTATGTTTTTATTTTCAGTGTTGAGGATTAGGTTCATCGTTATTTGAAGTTCAATCCATTGAATGTTTTTCTTCTCAGTCATCTTCGATCTTCATCTCGCAGGCATCACTTTCGATTTTAATCTTATGTAGCCGTTCCATGTGTTTGGATTTATCATTCGGATTTGTGTGTTAGATAGATGTCACAAGATTTCACTTTTGATTTTATTGTTTGATTAAGTTGTTTGAATGTGTTATAGGATCAAAGATTGAAGATCCAGCTTTTTTTCCATTAATCTCCGGTTCCATTTGAATCCTAAAACTTATGTTTTTTTGGGGATATGGCATAAGGCGGCGATAGAGGTGGAGTTCTTTATTCGATCTCAACATTTATGTTCAATCTTTCTACGGGCTTTGGTGCTTTCGGTTCAGAATTTAGGGTTTATTTTTCCCTTTTATCATTTCAATATGTTGATCTGATTATCTTTTATTTTGATTATGTATTGATTTGGAAGCATGTGTTTCATTATATGATCGTCACTGAAGGGGTGAAGGGTTTGTGACTGTAGGAACCCAATTTTTTCGTGAATGATTTTTTTTGTAAGTATTTCTTAATCTGGGTTGCTAAAAAGTCATTGATTTCTTTATATGAGCCATTTAGAGGCCAATCAATTTTTCTACGTTCACTAATCTAATTTCTACTTGAAGTTTGCAGTCAATCAAAATATAACGGAATTCTTTACGACTACTGTGAAAGCAATGGATCGGTAAGCTTTTTATGTTTTTTGTTTTTGTTTCTTGCATATAAACAAACCCAAGATTTGAAGAAGCACTCGCAACCCCATGTCCTGAAAATCTGTCTTAAGATCGATCAAATGTTTGATTCGACAAGCTGAAGTAATCAACCCTTAAAAACAATCTTTCATATGTTATGTCCAATCTTCTGTGGTAAATGAAATATTTTAGCATTGTTCTTGATTATCTAATTCTTTTGAATAAAAAATCAGGATAAAGTTTGCACACATATAGCTCCTAAAGCTCAAAGGGTGTAACATATGCTTGGTTTCCAGGTTGGTGGTTCGAAAGTTGTGGCTTTTGCTTATTTTATTAGGTTATTGTTTCTTGAATTTGAGTTTATGTATGGGTTTTGCAGGATGGTGTTGTCATTTTTGTCACTATGTTCTAATATCTTTTTGAAGAAATATGATTTCTTAGTCTAAGTTTGTTATTTTGCTTCGTAGATCTTTTCGTTGATATCCGCATCGCTGATGGGGTGGTCGGCTGCTTCGATTGACATCTCAAAATGTGTTCAGGTCAGAAAGTGTCCAACCCGTTTCTGAACAAAACAGGTTCTGGTCAAAACGAGTTATGAAATAAATAAATTAGGGGGTAAGCATTTTCGGTAACAAAACATATTCGGGTCATATTGGTGATGAATGAAATGTGTTATGGGTAAGGGTTTAGGGTAACAAAACAGGTTAGGAGATAGCTGAAATAGGGTGGCTGTTTTGAAAAAAATATCAAGTTGTTTCAAGTCTAAATGGGCAAGGGTAATATGGAGTTGTGTGTATGGTTGTATGAAAACATGTGAAAGGTATGGTTTTGTGTTCCACGTATGGCAGCGGTTCACTCGCTTTGGTGGTAAGTTGCCAAAAGGTGTATGCTTGTGGGTCCACATGGGATAGGGAAGACAGTGTTAGCCATCTGCTTAAATTCGTCATGCAAACGTGATTCTTTTGACATGTATTAAGCTGATTTCTTTATCTTGATTACAGCTCAGTCTAAAATCATTGCAGGTGGAGGAACATATGGACCATTTGTGTACCGAAGATGTTGAGTCTATGCCAGACTGCTTAATTCTAACATATTGCAATTAATAAAGTTGTTAAGAATTTTAACCTGTTTCAGCCTAGATCTGCATGCTTAGTCTGCATGGTACTCACTTAAAACTTTCATTTTATGCCTTTTCCTTAAGTAACTTTGATATTTTTTGTTTTTGGTTTTATTGGTATCATTTCAGAGTAATGATTTTGTTGGTTGTTATGGAGAAGATATGGCTTTTAAAAAGTTCCCCCGCATCATTAAGCGAGGTCAACACAAAGTTGGGGTTTTTTCATGCAATCTTTGTATGCCCATTGTAAAGGTATACCCACAAAATTTGAACTTTGTCAAATAACAAATGTGCCTAATGTTTATTTAATCATGGATACAGTGCATTCTTTTTTTTTTTGCAGGTTGAATCATCTTATTGTTTCGTTATCACACAAGTTGGGTGGTCTGTATTGTCTTTAACTATCACTCGATTAAGTGGCTCTTAACAACTTTATATGTCTTATAAGGCGTCATATATAACTAGGTGGCAAGATGGATGGTACGGGCTGGTGACGGGCTACGGACATGTAAGAAATTTTTTTGTCCATTTGTTATAATTTTGATAACAATAAAAGGAAAAATCTCTGGTGCTACAATAAGAACTTATTTGCTAGAAAGATCACGCGTCTGTAGAAATTATCATTGTTTTTTACATTTTATGTGTTGCACCACCCTAGGTAATTCATTTCCCGGATGCACTATATTATGTTTTATATGGCATTCAACTTAAAAACAAGTACTTATTAATCACATTTCAGGAGTCTGAAACGTAGAAAGTTGGAAGGTCAAGAAAGTTTCATTATTATGAACTGAACGGAGTGGACGATTATAAGAGTAACTTGCTACAAAGAAAGCTATGGGTGTTGTTGGAACCAACTCTGATGAACAGGTGCTCACAAAATGGTCACACACAGGTACTTCTTGGTTGGGTGGATCCTTTTATTGTTTAATTTATAAGGAAAATATATCTGTTAAAACACTTTGGCTTAATTTTAAAGTTGAATAAAACCTTATACAAGCATTATATTGTTACAGTTAAGAAATATAGCTTATCATTCTGGACTTATGGATACCTGATTTGATATTATTTTTTATCCAGAATATCTACAGATATATGGAAGTATCCTTAAGTCAAAGTTTCAAAATATTAATTTGTTTGTCTTTTCATCAAGCATATCTTATCTTTTTTAATCAATGCTTTAAAATTAAAGATGAGCATTTGAGACTTGGTCGCGTACGGAACCTTTTTCGGTACCGATTTGGTACCCGTTTTTTGAGTTTTTGGTACCGGTATTTTCGGTACGGTACCGGTATTTTATTGAATTTTACACACATATACTGGTATAGTACCGCACCGAACATTTTCGGTACCGGTACCTACATTTGGCGATTTTTCGGTACCGGCACACTAACTCTCCAACAAAAACAAAGTGATCCAATCCAAACCCATTTCACTGTTATAACCCGATGATACTAACCCATACATTCAAGCACATTCATTCTTTTACCAAACGATGATACTAACCACAAACGAACTGATCCTATGGAAGTGTAGGAACCAATTTGGTGTGGCAAGATTGGTGGTTGGATGGATTAGAAAACGAGTCCAAACATGTTCATGTTGAAATGGGACATTTAAAATGTGAGATGAATTGGACCGAGTTGACCTACTAGCAATTTGGTGTTCATGTTTTTAATAAGCTAATGTGTTAACTATGATGCTAAAAACAATATTATTACATAAGTACTTAAAAACTATGAGACAATTTTAAGTGGTTCAAATGGTTGGTTTGACAAACGGTTCAAATTAAGTCTGGGTTGAAATAAATCCTATTTAGTATGGGTCAAAACATTTTATAATAGAATTTAATACGCTAATTATTATCTCAAAAATACTATTATAATAATAATAATTTAGATTTTGACCCAAAACGATTCAAAAGTTAGCAAGTAGACTTAAAGACTTACAGCATGTTTCAACCGTTCTTTTTTAGCTAATTTTTGTATTGATTTGGCCATTTGAGATAAAATTTAATTTTTAATACAAAGTAAATTATAAACACGATTCATAATCAATCAATAAGTTTATAACTTTTATTACACTTTCATAGCCCATGATTAATTTTGTGAAGGTTATAACTCTTTTATAGGCAAGACATTTAATATGTCATACTTTTTGTATGATTTTAATCTTATATATATAATAAATGAAAATAATAGGTGCCACGTGTTATCTTGTGATGCTTCCTCAACGAATTACGGGCCATCATACCCTTGTGATATATAAATGTGGAGTGGAATAAAATCATTGTTTACTGTTGATGCACTTTGTGTCCGTCACTGTCTTATATTGACTACCTTATTATGTGACTACCTTATTATGTTGTCAGCTGTTTCAATAGACACATGTTATTCATTTTAAAATCAAAGATTATATCCTCACACAGTAAACAAATAATCTTATGACATAATTTATATAGGATTATTGCATTGACCTATAGTTTAGTGTAGAAATATAATTATTGATTTGTATACCTTAAAATCAACCTGTAAAAGTAAGCTCTCTTATTTTTGGGTTTTTAATTTTATACTTGATTACAATATTATGGGCTTGGGTACAAAGTTTTTTATATTAAAAGAAGTTTACAACACAATATGTGTTGAAGCCAAGTCAGTGTTACTCTTGATGCAATATTTAACTCATAGGTATGGTTTCAGTGGCGAAGCTTGAAATTTTCCACCAAGGGGTCGGAAGTCACCGAACCTAAAAATTATATATAAGGAAATTTTTTTATAAAACCAGGGGATCGAAAACGTATGTACCTAAAAAATTCTACACGAAACGTACATAAATAACACTACTGAGCGAAAAGTTCGGGGGGTCGGACGCCCCTCCCGGCCCCTTGAAAGCTATGCCCTTGTATGGTTTGATTTTAATTTTAAATAGAAATGAATCAGGAAGGATAGCCTGTCGCTGTATAAAGTAGTTTATACAGAATATTTTCCTCCTGAAATGTATCGCAAAAGAATAGAAGATTACGATGAAATGAAGGAAGATAAAACGACTAAGAATAAAGAGAACATCAGTGATGATGTGCAGAAGAATGAAAATGGCAAACGCACTGTTAGTGAAATGAATGATGTTTATGCTACATTGCCAACCTCTAATTCAAAACGTATGTTCTACATAGGCAACATTGGTGATAAAGACAATTAGTATTTTACAACTTTTGAGTTATGGGTTATTTGTTACGAATATAAAGTGTTTCCTTTGAATAACAATTTCAGTTTTTATGTTTTTTGGATTGAACACAAACATTTGTATTATGCTTTCAAGGAATCACTGAAAAAAAATAAGGCAACCGATTAAATATTTTAAATCAAGATTTTATCAATAATATAAAATGTAAATTCGGCCGTTAATATAGTTAATATAAAATGTAAATTTAGGATTTTTAAATATATTAGGAAGTTATTAAATTGGAGTTAAAAATTATTAAGTATATATAAATGTTGAATTACAGTTTGTTAATTAATATAATATAGGTTTTAAATTTCTAAAAAATATGAAAAGATACTTTCAATACTTATACAATCGATGGTTCATTAGTTCATTTCTAAATTTGATATTCTTTAAACATAATTATAATATCGGTTACAGTTTATATGTTTTTTTAATATCTATGAATAAATCTATGCTTTTTAATCATTTTTTTCCTTTCAATTTAATCAACTTTATGTTCTGTCGTGAACAGATGACGTCACAATTATTAAATTACAAAGTTTAACATTATTTGATGATTATTAATAAAATAAAAAAATACATATAAATTCCTAAGACACGTTTATAGTGTGTTTATCAATATTATTACTTTAAAAGTCAACTTAAAGAGTAATATAACATAATTAAAAAACAAACAATATAAGATTTTATATCGGTTTACGAAACAACTTTTAATTCAGATGTCAATAAGAATTAAAAGGTAATAAGTTTTACACGAAAACTATGAATACACATGTAAACAAACTTAGGATACTGATGAAACAAAAAAAACAAATTATTGTTAGAATGAAAGAAGATACTAACGACTTTCAATATGTTGTTTGTGTACCTTTTATTATCGAAAACTAAATTTTCCTAACCCGGGATGTTCCCGGGTGATAGCCTAGTGTTAACACATATAGTCATCAAGATTTATCTTTTAAAATGAACTTTGAATCTACTCATAATAATAAAATACAAACGTTTATCCTTATCTAATTTTTTTATAGAAAAACAAATATTTATTCTTATCTAATTTTTTGTTTAAAATTAATATGGGAGATAAATAGGAAAATAAGGTGAGAACGCACCAGGAAGTGACACGTGTCTAATTTTTTTTTTTCATTTATTAGTATAGAAAGATAAAGAGAGAAGAATAAACATTGTAATTTAATAATTTTCTATGATATAAAAGTTTTTAACATAAAAAATGAATGATTTATTTTATCTCTCGTAAACAAAAAGTAATATCGTGTCCTCCTTGTAATCCTCTATATACGTTTAACATGTTATATCGTTGGCTCAAACTAGTAAGATTACTCGCGCTATGCTGTGGGGTTTAATTCGGCTAATCGAAAGAAATATGCGAAAAGGAATATTGACACATGATTTACATCGAGTGAAAACCGTAAAAATAAATTTAAACTGACCAGCAGGACGGACTGATTTTAAATTTATCGTTAATGAAAACGTAAACGCTATCTTAAATATAACTTTAATGAAAAATGAACCTAAAACTAAAACACTAAACATAAAAAAGAAAAGTAAAAAATAAAAATAATAAAGTCTAGAAAAATCAAATCAAGAAAGAAACAAAAAACGAAAGCACTATTCACACAACTTGCCGATTTTAATTTACGTTAAAACGGAGAACAACTGAAAACGTACGTAAAAGTAAGCACAAAAACGTATTATATTTGACCAAACTCATTTCCGGAAAAAAAAAATTACATTAAAACGTAGATCAACTGAAAATGCAGATAATAATTATTTAAAAATAGAATCATTATTAACCAACCATTCTAGCTAGATTCTTCTTCTTATTATTATTATTATACTTTTTTCTAACTAAAACTAGGGCAGCAAACGAACCGAAAGAACACGAACAAGACATTGTTCGTGTTCGTTGTTAAAGAATATATGTGTTCACAAACGGTTCATGAACACTTACCGAACAATATTTTATGTTTGTGTTCGTTTGTTAAGGAAATAAACTTGTTACAAACAAACACAAACACGTGTTCATGAGTTATCATATAATACACTAACACTTATTAAATATTTTATTTGTCAGGATCTTGCAATATTTAAATAAAATATAAAAACAAAACACTAATGAACTATCAAACACAAGCAAACATGTTACTAACTGTTCACGAACATAAATGAACGAACGCGACCTTTGTTCATGTTTGTTCATTTAGCTAAATGAACGAAATTTCTTGTTCGTGTTCTTTTGTTTAATAAACAAACGAACACAAACGAATTTTCTGCCGAACGGTTCACGAACTGTTCGGCGAACGTTTGGTTTATTTTGAGCCCTAACTAAAACTAAAGTAAAGAGTAGTTCAATTACACTCGACCCCAAGGAAAATACTGATGATTTAAATAAAAAGTAACGACAGCGTTTATCGTTTCGTGAGATCAGAAAATACCGGAAAATAACGGCAACATACTATACCACTCGTGTTACCACTCATATTGTCGTATTAAACTCCCTCCCTCTTTATAACAAACCCACCCAGTGCATCCGTGACAAAACCCACCAATTAACCACCCCACCGCCACCCTACATCCCGCCAATGCTACCGGAAAATCCCGACACACCACCACCCCCACCAACACTGTAAACAAATCTCACAAATTCCACAATGCCACAAGCAAAACCACACTTAAACAACCAATCCTCCACACGCGAATTCAAACACCGAATCCTCACATGCCTCAACAAACTCTCCGACCGCGACACACACTCCGCCGCCGCAACAGAACTCGAAACAATCGCCAGAACCCTAACTCCCGACACAATCTCACCGTTCCTAACCTCCATCACCACCACCGACTCAACCGACAAATCTCTTGCACGTAAACAATGCGTTCGGTTAATCTCCACATTATCCGAATCACACGGCAACGCTTTATCATCTCATTTGTCAAAACTCATTTCCGCCGTCGTACGGCGGCTCCGTGATCCCGATACTTCCGTTAGATCCGCGTGTGTTGCTGCAACAGGCTCTATTGCAGCTCACGTGACCAAACCGCCGTTTACTTCTGTTGTGAAACCATTAGTTGACGCTTTGGTTACCGAACAGGATTTGAATTCTCAGATCGGCGCGGCTCTGTGCTTAGCCGCGGCTGTGGATGGCGCGCCCGAGCCGGAGGTTTTTTATTTGAGGCGGATGGTGCCCAAGGTTGAGAAGTTGTTGAAGTGTAACGCGTTTAAGGCGAAGGCGGCTTTGTTGACGTTTTTAGGGAGTGTGATCGGTGTGGGGGGTGCGTCAAGTCCGGTTGTTGTGAAGAGTTTGGTGAGTGTTTTGGTTGAGTTTGTGGTGAAGAGTGAGGATTGGAGTGCCAGGAAAGCGGCTGCCGAGGGTTTGGAGAAGTTGGCTGTTGTTGAGATGGATTTGTTGTCGGAGTATAAATGTTCGTGTTTGAAGATGTTTGAGGCGAAAAAGTTCGATAAGGTATAGTTGTATTCGCTGATTTCATTGAAAAGTGTTTTGATGGTTTAGATTCGGTACCGAATGTGTTTGATATAATGCAGGTGAAAGTTGTGAGGGAAACGATGAATCGGATGATAGAAGCTTGGAAGGCGATTCCGGATGTGCAGGAGGAGGTATTAACACCGCCGGAATCACATTCCTCGTCTAAAGGTATAATTACAAAGATGTTTTTTACTTTTTATTCATGATTCTTGTTAATTTTGTTTTACAGTGTTGGATTAATATAAAGCTGCATAATCAGCATGATACTTTTACTGAATTTGATTCGATTCCAAGAAAGTTCATTAGTTATTCTTAACTTGTTATATATTTCTTTTGATTCTTAACTTTCTTGTACACCTACATGTGATCCAGCAGCTGAAGTTGATAGTGATGGAAGATATCCACCAAGAATTCAACAAATAACTAATAAGAGAACTGGTCCCAGTGGTTCTATTTCCACTACCTCTGCAACAAGACGAATTTCACTCGAAAACAAACAGAAAACTGGCCCAGCAATGTTCAGGAAGCTGGATCGCAAGAAGCCCAATGATCAGAAATCTGGAACTAGACCTGCAAGTACATTGTCTGTGGATGACCGTGGTCTTAATAATAAATTTGCGAGACCAGAAACGAAACGAGCCCTCTTCGATGAGATTGTTGATGAAGAAGTGCAGGAATCTGAATATCACAATGCAAGACTAAGTACCACTGTTGTAGAGAGCAACATCGCTCCGGATATAGATATCCACAGGAGCCAAAAAGATTCTGAGGAGTTATCTTTGATTCGTAATCATCTTGTTCAGATTGAAACCCAGCAGGCGAATCTGCTTGATCTCCTCGAGGTAATTTGCTAATATTTAACACGTGATTTTAATTTTAAGTGTCATTATGATATCGTTAAAAACATGTTTAACTTTGAATCTAGACAATTAAGCCACTTGCTAACACTGATTTGAACAGCAATCAGACATGTAAAAGCAGCTTTGTTAGTCAGCTATATGTGGGGCTTGAAAAATAAGTACTACCTACTCACCAAACATTAAGCATAACTACAAGTGTACCGACATCCTACGCGTTTTAATAATATCTAAAAATCTTTTGAACATGACTACAAATCTACCGACATATTATGCGTCTTAATAATTTTTTAAAATAGAATTTGCTCTGTGGATTGTATGTGTCATGTAACTGAGACCTAATGTGACTTCTTTGTAAGTTTTTTGTGTCATTTTCTACAATCTATTTAAGTGTTTATGACCTTATATTATTATAAACCTGTGAATAATGTTTCTGTTTTGACTGTTAATATGTAGAAATATATTGGAAGCTCACAAAATGGGATGCGGTCATTGGAGACACGAGTGCACGGCCTAGAGTTAACGCTAGATGAGATCTCATTTGACTTGGCTAGATCAACCGGAAGGTTGTCACATCCTGAACCTACACAAACCTTGTGCTGCAAGTTACCTGGTGCTGACTTTTTGACTTCTAAGCTCTGGAAGAAAAAGGAAATTCAACACTCTAACCCCAGGATTTCGTCGTCTCCATTTGCAACCGCAAGCCACATGACTGGCAAGAACGTGAATCATCTTGAATTGCGTAACCCAGAAAATAGGGTATTTCGGCGTGAGGGAGGTGGTAGTGGGTTAATCAAGAATCCATTGGCTGAGGTCCACAGGAACAACCATAGGATTTCTGATATCTAATTCACAAATACGTTTGATGCCTTACTTCGTTACAAAATATATTTTGGCAGAGTTATTTGCCACGGGTATTGTTACCTAAACGCATTCCACGTGTTAAGTGTTACTAGCGTTTAGCCGAATACGTATTAGAAACAAAATGTATCGGCATAGTTATAAATGAGTGAATGTGGAGAAGCTTTTACTGTGAATATGTATGTTGATATTATTATTTTCTTGCCTGATGTGAGAAATTCGAATATGAAAAGATACAAAGGGATTTGTTATGGGTTGTGAATTGATGCAATTTTTGCTCTCGTTAATTTATTTATATGTCGTGTGTGTTGCTGAGAAGCACGAGTGGTGATTTCTTTCATTTTGTCGCGTCTTTAAGTGTTGTGACCTTACATAAACTTATAATATAGTGAGTGTCCTGTCTTGTCGTGTTTTTGAGTGTTGTAACCTTACATAAGCTTATAATGTAGCGAGTGTCCTGTCTTTTCGTGTGTTTTAGAGTGTCGCAACCTTAGATAAACTTATAATATACAGTGTCCTGTGTGCAGGAGCAAAACAGTACATTGTTACCGATTTATAAATAAAGCAGAAAAAAAAACCTTTGTTTTGAGATTTTAAATTGTTTACCTGTATTTTTTTTATAAATTGTTTACTTTACTTTTTTTTAATTATAAGTACTAAAAAAAAACAGAAACATGTGATGGCTAAAAGCTAATGAAAGTCTACATAATTTAAAAAAAACACAAACATAAAACTATCACAATAAGTGATAAGAACAAATCAGGGGTCACCATTGAATGTCTGTTAAAAAGTTCAGATGAATCCAAGCAGGCCAGACACAAATACACCCAAGATGACAGATAAGAAATTCAAATTATTGTAACAGCTTTATCTGCTTTAATATTTGTGCTGTTCAAAACAACTATATGTCAAATAACAAAAACCATATGATAACCATCTAAATCAAGTCTTAAAAAAATAACACGACATATGAGCGTAAATTTGGCATTTCTGAAATGAACAGAATGACAGAATCAAAGAGGGATGCTTCAAGTTAAGGAAGCTTGATGACTTAACCATAAAGACTGGAGAAGTCACAATATAATTGATGTACTACTTCTGATCAGGAGTCCCATCATGCTCGGATTTCTGCGGAATAAAGGCAAGTGAAACTTGTAAACTAAAAAAAGTTGTACAATTACGTATAAGAATTTCAAGTGTTCACATTACACACAAAAAGAGCAATTGCAATCAAATTGAACACCGAAGAGACCATAAAGAATCTAACTGTAAAGCTAATTTCAAATAAAAGCATCTGAGCCCCTACTCCTGCATGCTTTAATTTCTTAACCAAAAAAGCTAGTACATAAATGGTGTTTATTGGAGACAAATGAAAGACCAACCACCCAGAGGATTTACAGCCGACTATTTATCTTCAATAAAAGGGCGAGATGATAAGAAATTAATAGGAAGAAAAGAGGAAACAGATCCAAAATCGATGCCATTTCTTAATGGAAGAATAAAGTTGCATTTCAAATAATTAGGAAGTAGAAACATAACCTCAAAGATGTGCTAGTGTGTCACAAGTCTAAAACCAAACCAGTAAAAGAAAAGTTATCTTATGACTCTTCACTTGTACATAAAAATTAACATGAGTGCACGCTAAAACTAATGTCAAACACACTTTTAATTATGCTTGGTGTATTGCTTATTCACTTTCACATTTATAACATGCGCCTATGTACATATATTTATATTTTGACGTGTTTCATAAGTTTCAAATTGTGGCTTTCAGTCCTGTTCTGGGGTAAGAGAGAGACCATAAGCCCGCTGCGTACCCCATTCTTGCATCCTAATGAATTTGTGACCAAAAATTCAAGCCTCGAAGATTATTACCTCACTTCCCCATCCAGTAGCACTAGACTAGCCACTAAGATGGGTATCGCAATCGCCAGACCACTTGCATTTAAAAAGTTTATACATATACAGTTAAGCTTTCAATAAATTCTTCTTCTTTCACGCTAGTCTGGTTGAATGGAAGGAAAATAAAACATTGGTGACTAGAGCACAAAAGCCTCTTTGCTATTAATTTCAACATATATAGATAGTTTATCTCAATTTTCACCCCTCAAAACCATCTGTCTTTGACACAGCCTAGGGGTAACAAGCCCAGAGGCTCGAGAGCTACTCGTTATCGGTTCGGTTAAAAGCTCGAACGAGCCGAGCGTTAACGATCCCGGGCCTGTAATAGAGCTCGCTTAGTTATCGAGGCCGAGCTCGAGCCTGAAATACCAAGCTCGTTTAGGCTCACGAGCCCAAAAAAAATTTTACTTTTTTTATATATAATATAATAATAATGATGACGACATTGGCGAGCCGAGCTTTGGCTCGTTTAAGCGAGCTCGAGCCGAGCTTTTATTCTGTTTGAGGTTGTTCTCAAAATATCTCGAGCCGAGCTCGAGCTTTAGGTTTAACTCGCGAGCCGAGCTCGAGCTTCATAAACACATGACGAGCCGAGCTCGAGCCTAGCCGGGCTCGGGCCGGCTCGTTTACACCCCTAACACAGCCATAGACTCTATGGCTTCAACCACACTTCCCTAAGAGGGATATCATGGCTTCTACTTTTTGGTGTACCTATACTATGCATAAATTATGTAACTGGGAATTCCTAAACTTCACACAGGTTGTATACTAGAGAAACATAAGTTGATGGTGTAGAAAGGTATACGGAAATTTGGTTTTCAACGAGACCATAATCAAGCATTTTACAGTTAAGAATTAAGGAAGTCGTTTAGCAGTCTTATTGTTCCATGTACACAAGTATCTAACATTCTAATCCTACTCTTACATTATTAAGATTTTGAAAACTCATGATTCATAGTCACTGACATTCACTGTTTATCAAAATAACAAGACACAAACACAATACATAGTTGAAATCCGAATTTTACCCTAAGCATGGGTAAATTAGGTTTCATCAAATATCCTATTTATAACTAATAATCTTCAAACCCTATCGAATAAGCAAACTACCGGCCATGATAGATTCAGAAACAAGGAAAAGTAAATCAACAATCAGGTCCAATTAGAAATACAGAAATAAAGAGTTAGGGTTTATACCGATTGGGCGTTATGCCATGCGAGACCACGGTAAACGTTGACGGAAAAGGTAGCGCCGAGATAAATGGTGGCGACGCCTAAACCCAACGTGAAAGCTTTAAATGTCAAATCTCCAGCTTTGTTTATCAGTCCCATGGCTTCTTCTATGGACCACCTGCTGCTGCTGCTGCTGCTGCTGCTTAAGGTTCTCTGCCGACTATCGACTTTTCTTCAAGTTAATACAGACGCAAATTTAACCCATTTTTGCACTTCTGTTAATACATCTAGGGTTGGGTCTTTTTCATTTGGTGTTAAAAATCAACTACTTACACCACCCGACGGCACCCGTAGTGGCTGCCCAAGAGGGCGTTTTTTGTGCCCAATCACGCTCAATCTCGCCCACCAGCCACTACCTGGGGCATGTTTGGCATTTTTTTTGTTATGGCGTGTTATAAATGACGCTGGTGGGGCAATTTCTTGGCCAATCACATTTGAGCTTCCATTTTTTAGCCAATAAGATTTTTTAAATGTTTTTTTTTTAATTTTATTTTATTACAAACATAATGCCCCACAATCCCCACTACACCCCTTTTGTAAAAATGTCCAATAATGCCCCATTGCTAACTGAGCTGCCACATGACGTAAAACGCCCTAGGGTGGGGCATTATTCACTCCAACAACTACGCATGGTCTTATCAAAGTATTAATAAGCGATACTAGTATCTAGGTCCCGTGTTTTGTGACGAGACTGTTAACTCAAACAAAAAATAGACATAAAATTGTGCATGCTCGTTGCAGCGCATTAACGCACAAAAATTACACTGAAACGTATAACGTAGAAAAGAATAATTAAGGAGTTGTTTGGTAACCTCTGAATCAGTAAGTGTTGAACCAGTATGAGGCTCTGAATTAGTAAGTGCTGAGTCAGTATGTGTTGTTTGGCTAAAAGTATTCAGAGGTGTTATTTTTTGTGAACCAAACACCCTTAATAGAATCTCATACCGATTCAGAGGTAGCCTCCTAATAGGATCATTAAGAGGTTGCCAAAGAGTCACTAAGTTGACTTAAGAACAGTGCATTGTGACGGGGTCGTCAATCATTTTAAAATAGACTCCAAAATAATGAACCACATACACTTTGCAATTTTTAACTCGCAAATTTAAACCGAAATATTAAACGAAAAATTTGTAAATGATAAAAGTATAAGAAACCAAAGTTGAAAGTGAAAAATGTTGGGTTAAAAATGAAAAATGTTTTGTGATAATTTGTAATTGATGTAGAGTATAGGCACCTCTTCAAAAAGAACAAGGGCAAAATGAAAAAACTCTAAAGGGTTGTTTGTTTAGCTCTTAATGGGGTTCTTAATGATTCAGGCCTTTTACTGGTTCAACACTTAATGGTTCAGACTGTTTGTTTCACGAGCAGATATCTGAATGGTTCAGACATTTGCTTCTGAATAATTAAGCATTATATTGAGTTTGAATGGTTAAGATGTAACAACTCGCACGTTCGTGCGTTGTTACTACTCGTTATACTCGTTACGCCTAGCACCAGAGATTAGGATCATAATGTAGCTTTATCGCATACATCGCTATTTCGCAGTATTTTCGCATATTACGCATACGTTATCGCCATAGCACATCGCATCACACACGTTAACGCTCACGATGACGTTGAGTGAGGACCTATTCTACCCTCCTCGATGGCCGTGAAGCGTCGCAAAGTAACGCATATTCGAAACGAAACCCGGTTATTGTATTGCAACTTTGAAATATGGATATGTATACGACCCTATGAGACTAATTATAATGAAGGGTAAATTACACTTTTCGTCCTTTATGTTTGTATCAGATTGCGATGGATACCCTTTAACTTTAATAATTACAGTCACAGTCCTTTATTTGTAAAACTCATTACACTCTACGTCATTTACCACTAACCAAGTTAAATTTTTCAGTTAAGTTTGACATGTGCATCTCATGTGAGGGCATTTATGTTGTTTTACCCCCTTGTAGGTCAAAATAGTCTTTTTACCCCAATCTATTTATCTATTTTAGTTATATGTATAATAAAATCCATAAATTCCCCTCTGTTTCTCATATCTCTCTTCTCTTTCTGCACATATCAGCATCATCAACCATTAAACTATTATCATCATCACCATAAGCATTCATCACCATCAACCTTCATAACCCCAACCATCAACCATCAACACCATGTACCCCTGTCATCTCATCATATTGAAACACCACCACCAGATCGCAATCCTGCCGCCATCGACCATATCACCATCACCATCGACCTACACAGTCCCGCCACCATCAGAACCCAACCCTTCACGTTGGACCCTTAACTAGCTTCGCAGATCTGACATCAATTGAAGGGCGGTTGTGTTGTAGGCGCTCCGATTTGAAACCATAGGCTATGGTGGTGGTTAGGGTTGGGGAACTATGACGACCTTCAGTTTTTGGGGAACTATGACGGCTGATCTTCGGAGAACTCATATGCTTTTAAGCAGCTTGTTACTTTTAATTGAAACAAACATCTGCATATTTTTGGTTAGTTATAAGACAATTTTTATTCTTTTAAGTTTGATGCTTGTTAGATAATTGAATTCTTGTAAAAAGCTTCATGTTTGTTGACTAGGGAATGTATTAATTTTGATTTTTTAACCAATTATAAAACTGATTACATTCAGTGGCGGATCTTGCCCGTTGAACCTGCCAGGGCCAAAGGAAAGACACGGGCACTAAAATTAGCACTACGGCCGAAAAACTTGCCAGGGCCGAACGTAGTATATATACAAAATTTTGATCGAAATACGGAAAATTAGCACTACGGCCGAAAAACTTGCCAGGGCCGTGGCCCTGCCACGACTCCACTAAGATCCGCCCATGATTACATTTTATGTTCTTAATCTTAAAACATAAGGACTCTTAAAATGAGAGGCTCAATGCCATTTTGGGGGAACTATGTCTGTGTTTGGTTTTTATTTGATTGCTAAGAAACCTTTTGAAAGGCAATACAATATCCTTTTCACCTTGTTACTTTTAATTGAACCAGTGGATGGTGGTGGTGATGCTCAAGGATCGATGTCACGACTGATCTTTGGGGAACTATGACGGCTTGTCGGCTTCAGTTTTGTTTTGGAGATTTGGTGGTGGTGGTGGTGGTTGGGGTGCGTTTTTGGTGGTGGTGGGGGTGGGGATGGCGGTGGTGGGAGTGGCGGTGGTGGGGTTAGGGTTGGCTGGAGAGAGAGAGAAAGGGGAGAGAGATTGTTTTGTATTTATTATTTTATTTTTTAAAATCTATTTGATATATATTTAGATATATTTTAAATATACTATTAAAATTACTAACCTATCCTCATGTGCAAATCTCATGCCTGACTTAACTATAAAATTTTAACTAGATTAGGGCCAAAGGACCTATGCTGTAATGGATTTTACAAATAAAGGACTATGACTGTAATTATTAAAGTTAAAGGTTATCCATTGTAATATGATACAAACATAAAGGACGAAAATTGTAATTTACCCTATAATGAATATACGAAAATGAGGATGAAAATGTGTAACCAAACTATTGCAACGCTTAACAATCGAAACGGAACGCCAAACCTCAGCTCGCCGGAGGCGTTTGATCGAATGGCCATCCGATCGGACTGCCATCCGATCGGACAGCCATCCGATCGGACAAGCCTTCCGATCCGACTCACTGCACCACCTCCTCTCCTCCCTTGCCTATAAATACCCCACTCTCACATCAATTGCCTTGATGTGACAGCTCCCACTCTACCAGCACGCTTTTAGGCTATTTTCTCTCTATTACTCGCGATTCTTGTAAGTTTCCAACTCAAATCTTGTACTTCTATGATCTACACGCACTTCTTCATCATTTCCTCTTCTAAATCTTAACTTTTAACCGTGAAATCAATGGAATTGAGGTGTTCTAGAGTGATGTCATCACAAAGTTCTTATGAACTTCAAGTGTTGGCCTCATTCCACTAAGAACAACTCAGATCCGAAGGATTTCCACAAGAATAAACAACATTTTCACACAAATCTACACATAATCATGAATAAAAGGATTAAAAGATGGTTTTCCAACTTTCTTTCAACTCTTTTACACTCAATGCACTCAAAACCAATAGAATCGGAGCTTATACCGACCTTCTACTCACTCTTAGTGTCGTGTTGGTTTAAGATCTGATTTCTAACAAAGAGATGATCTATTTCAGGTTAACCAAGAACGACCATCACGAATCAGTATACCGGTCAGATTTGGGTGATTCCTGTCCGATCAGGTCCCTTGGTTCGAGACGGGGCTTCTCTTGTTAGCACGTCACAACACCGTCTCGATCAAAACTGCCAAAAACCTTCAAAGTTAGTCAAGTGCCAAGGACAACTAGATCGTGTGGACGGACAGCCGTCCGAACGGACATGCAGTCATCCGATCGGTTTTCACCTTGGGTCCCACACTTGACTTTAATTTCAACAATTTGGATTACTATCCGATCCATTGACACCTGGCTCCGTTTAACGCATAATTCAACGCTCACGCTATCGATCTGTAATCAGGGTAATCTCAAACGCGCCCCCTTCAATCCCACCAAGCTGTGTTTACTTGCTGAACACCGACTGTGAGTATACTTGAACCCTTTTTGCTTTTGCACTTTTGGATGTAACATACGTTGCTATCGAATCAAATCATATCAAATGCTTAAACTATTTATCACTTGCGAATGACTTGCTTGCATAGTTATACGTGATGCTAGTTACATATGTGCTAGGACTTATACTCGCGACGTCCCACCATGACTAGTATAGTACTATTGCGCCCGACGGGGTCTAGTTTGCCATCGCGTATTCGAGCATCGAGGACTTAGCTGGTAGTATCGGTTTTGTGAGTATATATGTCGTGTATCCCGTTTATCTATGTAGGAAATTCGCAGCACTTTTAATCTATTATGCTATTACATATCAAACCTGTATACTCGCTAATACTTTTGTATTGACATTATTTTAACGTATGTTGCAGGTTAATCGCAGGCTATCTTAATCAAGCTAGGAAGTCTAGAAACTCGACTAAAATCTAGGTTGTCGGATTTGTATTGTTCGAGAGAACATGTAATCTGTGACGACTTATGTGATTATGATTGTTTATTAGTAGGGGATAATGAACGCATTAATGATTGTCGCAAAATAGTTGTTATGGATTCTCCTGAGCAATCTGATTCACCTAGTGCCGCGCCCCGATGATTCCGCCATCGGTTGGGGTGTGACCGATTGGTATCTGAGCCATAACTATAGGGAATTAGGCCAGACTTTACCTAGTCCGGGTCGATGTCTTAGAAATGACCTAGTCTATAGTCTAAGTACCAATGGGCTGACTCGTGCGAACCCAGTAGGAATTGCACGGGCCTATTTGCTGCTCTCATTCGAACTCGCTAAAACTACATCCTTGTGCGAACATTGCATACTACAGCTTCGCACAAGCAAAGCCTTTCCTAAGGCTTAATACTATTTGCCTTTCCTAAGGCTAATATAATACACATGTTTTACGATACTCGCATTACATCAACGAGTGATCGTGTCGAGATGAGGTGTGAAAACCAGGAACTCTCGATAGGTCGCTCACTCAGCGCATTATTCTAGCACGAGAAACTTCTGTCGAGTCAGGAGTGACATCCATATCTCGACGGAAATCTCCTTTCAATCTAGTGGAACTCTCGAGTTTATTTCGATGAGCACAATCGCAGTCGGGAACGAAGTTGTTAAGTCAGGGGTGAGACCTACACCTTAATAACCCGTTTCACTCCCTAAATGGTTTTCGAAAAGCTCTCACCAAAGACTCGGCTATACCAAATGACTCGAGCCGTGTGATGAATAGAAGGACGAATGCCGTGAGCTGCTTACCAGTGGAAGCATAGTCTACTAGGTCAACGCGCGTGCATGAACTCGTAAGGTATATTTGGATGACTTTGGGTAGTCGACGCCTAAACACCCAGGGCATCCTACCAAATTTTCTAGCCTACAGTTCGCCGGTTTTACGCTTGTTAAACTTATTTACGCTTACGTGCTTACGAATTGAATTTTTATGCTTAACGATTTCTCGATTTACCGATTTTCGCTCCCCGCTTTATGAATGCACAACTCGCACATCCATCGTAATCTAGAACAAAAACCGAATAATCGCAATGAAACCTGTGACAACCCGTATTTCAAAGGTTAGTGTTCCTTAAATTCCACAAATCCTCAGCGTGTGTTTTTACGTTATAATACTTGTCTTGTACTGTTTAGATTAGTTAGGTGTGCATGTTTACACGAAACCAGGGCCCAATCTGATTCCCCACACCCACTGCATCACGTTAGAGTTAAGATTATTGGGCCGATCATTTTGTGTTTACCAATTTTTACTCTTGGCCTTCTATGTGGCCACAAGCCCAAATCGAACCACTGCCCACTGCCCACTGCCCTATCCCTTATTTACGTAGGATAACACATGATTCCACTACTTTTATGCAAACCCTATTCTTTCTAAACCAATCATCGACGGCAGCAGACACCCTTCAAGCATTATCCCTTCTGGCCGAAACCCCCTCTTGGTTAGTGAATTCATATCACGAGAGTTTTTATTACAAACTGTTAATCTTGCCAATTCTTATTGGTTGATTTGGTTTGTGCAATTATAAATAACATCAACGGACATATAAATGTATACGCTCTATCGAAATATAACCGAATATCATGTGCATGATCCGTATTGTTTATATGTTGATCTTGATGATTTCTGGAAACTCATTGTTCATAATATGCATCATGTGTACAGATTATTTTTGATTGTTTTAGGGAATTATGTAGACTAGGGCATTGTATAAATAATCATGGCATTAACTTAGTGGAATTGTATGATTGTTGGTTATTATAGATGGGTGTGTGTATGGGATCTTTAATCCATTTTGATGTAACAGTGGGCAACCAAATCAACTTTTGATGACAATCAGTTTGTCAGTCCAATGAAAACATTAATGATACATGTGATAAGTATTGAAAATGCAACCAAAATTATGATGATCACTCCTTGTGTCGGCCATTAGGTTTCAAATTGCATGGTAATTATTAATTGGTATGTAACTCATAATTATAGTAGATGTTAGTGGCAGGATCGGTTCAATATTATGGTGTGTGATTGTTGGATTGGTCAAAGGGGATAGGATAACTTTCAACAAACAAATGGGCCGCCCATGTGCATGTTGTCAGACTAGCCAACATTTTAATGAGATAAGAATTAGGTTGATGTGATGATGATCTCAGAATCGGTTAGCATGGTTTTGTTAATGAATGATTTAGTGATAAGGGTGTTTGTCTAGTTGTGAGTGAAACTGCTAATGCATATAGTTACTCGATGATTTGCACTTGTTGAATACATGTACATTAGATCGACTTGTTAAATAATACCTACATGAAACTGTTATGTTAGAGTGCATTTGATCTATAGGCCATTTGGATCATGTATGGCAACATATAACTGTTATGTTATGATAATTGTTAGGGAGGTATAGATTGGATTGATAGGTGTTAGTGATCTGTGACTTTTGAAGGAGATGTAAGCATGATTGGGCCGCACCCTTTTCGGGTGACAATGGGCAGCGCGGTCTAATGCAGCGTAAGGCTGGGCTGGGGACTATTGGGCCGCGGGTTAAACGGGTAGGGGCTACTTACGCGGGTCGGTGTGTCGAAGACGTATATAACTGGAATATTCGTTGTAACTTGTGTGACAATACGTGCTAAGTTTATTCATACTTGCATGATAACGATATGTGATCTACTTGAATAAATAACTGACTAGTATTGAAACCATAATAGGATTGGATTGATCAAATTACGAACACATACGCTAACCTTACCGAGCAAACCCAAGGTGAGTTCACTACATTCGAGCATGCGTCCCAGTGGTTGGGGACAGTCAGTGGTTTGGGTAAAAACGGGTATATTGGTTAATATTCTCACCTATCATTTTTGTAAGTCCCTTATTATGTTACCTGGAGGGTAACGGGTATTAGTTAGTAGCGCTACTTAGGTTTGGCACCCTCACACCGCTCCTAGATAGGACGGATGTGAACTAATGACCCAGTCGAGGCCCAGTACTAGATAGGAGTACGTGGGAAGGGCAGTCATGTATTTCAGGAGCCGTCTTGTTCGGAATTGAGATATTAACAATATTACTTGCATTGTCAGTGAACTGTTTTACATACAACTGGTAACAAACGTTTTCTAAAACTGTGAACTCGCCAGCTTTGTCTGATACACTTGTTACATGCTCGCAGGTCGTTAGGTGATTGAAGCAGGAGCTTGCTGGCTGGAGAGCTATAGTGGTCATGGTCACACTAATGAACTTATTTATCAAACACTTATTCGTTAAGATTGTCTAGTATTTACTTTATGATATCTTTACTCTTCCACTGAACTTATGGTTTTGAATAACTTATGATTGGGATTTTAGTTTTATTAAACTATGGAACTTTATTTTAAACTTGTGATTCAATGTAATTGGTGGCTCATTACTAGTCGTCACACGCCTAACGGGGACACTCCCTAGGTGGTAATTTGAGGGTGTGACAGTTTGGTATCAGAGCCACTGGTTATAGTGAACTTGGTTTTAAAATGTTTTACAAACCAGACTATAACTGAACTGATTCGACAGCGACCATGACACTCAGCTCCAGGCAGCAAGGTTCGTCTCTTGTTTACTATTGCATAACATATTTAGTACCTACTCATGATTAGTATCACACTTAAATGCACACTTGACATTACAGCACGAATTTCTATACTACCAGTCTATGTTACGTGTTTTAAGAGTAGGACTCTTCTTGAACTTACATGCTTTGTGTTATGATGTTCTTGTTCATGTTGTTTGAATTCGGGAAGCCTTTTAGCATGAGTTAGGAGGAATTGAGATGAACATGCAAACTAGATTATTATTGTGGGTGCACACATAATAATAATGTGGGGTGCATGTGAGTCCTAGTGAATCCCGATAAATGCGAAGAGGATTCCGCGTTGTTAGTTGACCTTGTATTAGAACCTCGAAATCCGTGGATACTACATAAATACCTGGCTCCTATTTGAACTTGTTTGTTAACTCGTCCTTTTCCCATACTTATAGAATCATGAACGGACGTGGTGGAGGCCGCGGTGGTGGACGTGGTCAAATCAATATGACACAAGATGAGTTAACGAATTTAATCAACGCCCAGGTGGCTGCAGCCTTGGCGGCTTATCAGGCTGGTACGACATGTACCAAACACTCTTCCTCTTTGAGTCGTATACTTGAGTCTTACTTGTTCGCTATATTTTCTCTTGTTAATAGGTCAGCCGGCGCCACAAAATCCGCCTCACCCACCTGTTTGCACGTTTAAAACTTTTATGGATTGTAAGCCACAGACCTTCAGCGGGACTGAAGGGGCGGTAGGACTCCTGCGCTGGTTCGAAAAAGCGGAGTCCGTATTCGCGATGTGTAACTGCTCTGTTGGGGACATAGTGAAGTATGCTACGGGCACGCTCGAGGATGGTGCCCTGACATGGTGGAATGCCCAGGTTCAGCTATTAGGCATCGAGGCGGCGAACGCCACTACGTGGGAAGCCTTTAAGGAGTTGATGAGGGAAGAATACTGTCCTCGTGATGAGATACAGAAGCTAGAGAATGAGTATTACAATCTGAAATTGGTGGGATCTGAGGTTGAAGCATATGTGAAGCGGTCGTACGAGTTGGCTGATTTGTGTCCGAACCTGTCTCGACCTATGTCTTGAAGAATTGAATTGTTCATCAAGGGATTACCTCCA
Organism: Helianthus tuberosus; assembly: GCA_030545235.1. NCBI lineage: Eukaryota > Viridiplantae > Streptophyta > Magnoliopsida > Asterales > Asteraceae > Helianthus > Helianthus tuberosus. The sequence goes on along the minus strand of CM060403.1, from coordinate 183,912,590 downwards.
CGAGTGAAGGGTTTGGTTACTGTAGCAAATCTCAATAACATAACTGAGATTGTCCGCTTGACTCACAAGATTGTTGATCAGGAGGTGGAAAGTAATTCACTACCACCACGTATTTCTAGTACTACTACAGCCGCTACTACTTCCACTGCTCCTGCTACTGATAGCAAGCGTAAGTGGAACGATATGGACAAGGGGTCTAACTCTGCACAGCCTCAGAAGAAAGCGGATACTGGCAGCAACCGCAGTTTCAGCCAGTCATCGTCGGTGAACCAGAATCAGGGTAACAATTCAGGGCAGGGATCTTATGCGGGGAAGTTACCTTTGTGCAGCAAGTGTAACTATCATCACAAGGGGCAGTGTACTCGAGTTTGTCATCGGTGTAACCGATCAGGGCATGTGGCTAGGGATTGTAGGGCTTCACTCCCTGCTCAGCAACAGCAGGGTAGACAGCAGGGTCAGCAGAACCAGGGTACTCCAAAGGGGTGTTATCAATGTGGGGCTGACGGGCATTTCAAGCGAGACTGCCCACAACTGAAGCAGAATACAGGGGGCAATAACAACGGGAACAACAATGCTGGGAACAATGGGGGCAATGTGGCGCGCGGGCGCGGGTTTGTTTTGGGAGCTGGGGAAGCACGGAACGACGGCAACGTGGTTACTGGTACGTTTTCAGTGAACGGTGTATTTGCTTCTATTCTATTTGACTCTGGTGCCGATTGGAGTTACGTATCTTTGGGGTTCAGTCGACAGTTAGGGTTAAGTCCTACACCTCTTGTAACGAAACACATAGTGGAGATAGCAAATGGTAAAACAATTGAAGCTTCACATGTTCTGGTTGGGTGTAAACTCGATCTCCTGGGTCAAGTATTCGACATCGACCTACTTCCCATTACTCTTGGAAGTTTCGACGTAGTTATCGGTATGGACTGGTTGTCCAAGTATCAGGCGGAGATTCTCTGTAAGGAGAAGATCGTACGTGTTCCTCTCCCTAGCGGAGAATTTTTATCGGTTCAGGGTCATCTCAGTGGGATCTCGGTTAGCATTGTTTCAGCAATGAAGGCTCAGGAGTACTTGCGTAAGGGCTATCCTGCCATTTTGGCCCTTGTTACTGATTCACAGTCTGACGAGAGGAAGGTCGAGGATCTACCAGTTGTTCGCGAGTTTCCTGATGTGTTCCCTGAAGAACTCCCTGGTTTACCTCCACATCGTCAGGTGGAATTCTAGATCGATCTCGCTCCGGGAGCAGCCCCAATTGCTCGTGCTCCTTACCGCCTTGCACCAGGGGAGTTGCAGGAATTGTCAAACCAACTTCAGGAGCTGTTGGATAGGGGTTTTATCCGACCAAGCTCTTCGCCTTGGGGAGCCCCAGTGCTATTTGTGAAGAAGAAAGACGGGTCTTTCCGCATGTGTATAGATTATCGCGAGCTCAATAAGGTGACGGTCAAAAACCGTTATCCTTTACCACGTATTGACGACCTGTTTGACCAGCTGCAAGGGTCAAGTTTCTACTCCAAGATCGACTTAAGGTCGGGATATCATCAGGTGCGGGTTAGAGAGGAAGATGTTCCCAAAACAGCGTTTCGGACGCGATACGGTCACTATGAGTTCTTGGTTATGCCATTCGGGTTGACCAACGCACCAGCGGTCTTCATGGATCTCATGAACCGCGTGTGCAAGCCATACCTTGACGACTTCGTTATCGTTTTTATTGACGACATTCTAATTTATTCCAAGAACAAGGAGGATCATGAGCGACATCTACGTCTTATCCTAGAGCTCCTGAGGAGGGAGCAGTTGTACGTGAAATTTTCTAAGTGTGATTTCTGGATACGGGAGGTACATTTTCTGGGGCATATCGTTAATGAGATGGGCATACATGTGGATCCTGCAAAGATCGATGCCATTAGAAATTGGGCGGCACCAAAGAATCCTTCGGAGGTGCGACAATTTCTCGGTCTAGCAGGGTATTATCGTCGTTTTATTCAGAACTTCTCGAAGATGGCTCAGCCACTCACCTCATTAACACAGAAGAAGGTAGTTTATTCTTGGGGAGCGAAACAGGAAGATGCATTTCAGCTTTTAAAGCAGAAACTGTGTAGCGCACCAATCTTGTCCCTACCAGAGGGTACGGAGGACTTCGAGGTTCATTGTGATGCATCGATCCAGGGTCTTGGTTGCGTGTTGATGCAACGCAACAAGGTGATAGCCTATGCATCTCGGCAGTTGAAGGTACACGAGAAGAACTACACGACACACGACTTGGAGTTAGGAGCAGTGGTCTTTGCACTGAAGATTTGGAGGCATTATCTGTACGGTACGAAATGCACCATCTATACTGATCATAAGAACCTTCAACATATCTTCGACCAGAAAGAATTGAATATGCGTCAGCGTCGTTGGGTGGAGTTGTTAAATGATTACGAGTGTGCCATCAAGTATCACCCGGGTAAAGCTAACATTGTAGCAGATGCTCTTAGTCGCAAGGAGCCAAAGCCGAAGCGTGTTCGTGCTCTACAGCTTACTATTCACTCTGATCTACCCACACGGATTCGTTCAGCTCAGGTCGAGGCCTTAAAGGATGAAAACATTGAAGCAGAGGGTTTGCGTGGTATGCAAAAGAAGTTCGAGCAAAAATCTGATGGCATTTACTATTTTATGGAGAGATTATGGGTTCCTCTGTGTGGCGACCTTCGAGAACTGGTAATGGATGAGGCACACAAGTCAAGGTATTCTGTTCACCCGGGGTCTGATAAGATGTATCAGGATCTCAAAGTCTTGTATTGGTGGCCGAATATGAAAGCTATTATAGCCACATATGTGAGCAAGTGCTTGACTTGTGCTAGGGTCAAGGCAGAATATCAGAAGCCTTCGGGTCTGCTCCAGCAGCCCGAGATACCGATGTGGAAGTGGGAGCAGATCTCCATGGATTTTGTTACGGGGTTACCGAGAACACAGGCGGGGAACGACACGATATGGGTAATTGTCGATCGACTTACGAAGTCAGCGCACTTTCTACCAATCAAAGAAACAGACAAGTACTCCCAGCTCGCAGCGATATACCTTAAGGAGGTGGTTTCTAGGCACGGGGTGCCAACTTCTATCATTTCGGATCGGGATCTGCGTTTCACTTCGGAGTTGTGGCAGGCTATGCACAGGTCATTTGGCTCGCGTCTCGATATGAGTACTGCGTATCACCCACAGACCGACGGTCAGAGTGAGCGCACTATTCAGACACTTGAAGACATGTTGCGGGTGTGTGTTATTGATTTTGGGAAGGGTTGGGAGAGACATTTGCCATTAGTAGAATTCTCCTACAACAACAGTTACCACACTAGAATCAAGGCAGCTCCGTTTGAGGCATTATACGGGAGGAAGTGTCGTTCACCCCTCTGTTGGGCTGAAGTGGGTGACAGTCAGATTTCAGGTCCCGAACTGGTATTAGAGACTTCGGAGATGATTGTGAAAATCAGGGAGCGTATGGCGGCAGCTCGTGATCGTCAAAAAGCCTATGCTGACAAGCGTAGCAAGGAGGTAGAGTTCGAGGTGAATGACCGTGTCATGTTGAAGGTTTCACCGTGGAAAGGTGTTGTACACTTCGGGAAGCGGGGCAAGCTTAATCCACTCTACGTTGGACCGTTTAGAGTTCTTGAACGCATCGGTAAAGTAGCCTACAAGCTAGAATTGCCTGCGGAGTTGGGTAATGTTCACGATGTTTTCACGTCTCACAACTAAAGAGGTGTTTTGCTGAAGACCCACTAGCTGTACCTTTCCAAGAATTAAAGATCGACGACAAGTTGCAATTCGTCGAAGAACCCGTTGAGATCATGGACCGAGAGGTCAAAGTACGCAAGCACAGTCGCATTTCGATCGTTAGAGTTCGTTGGAACTCAAGACGTGGACCGGAGTTCACTTGGGAGCGCGAGGATCAAATGAAACTCAAATATCCACACTTGTTTCCTAAGGATCAACCTGAATCAAGTAAATCTGGCGAATTTCGGGACGAAATTCCTTTCAAGTTGGGGATGATGTGACAACCCGTATTTCAAAGGTTAGTGTTCCTTAAATTCCACAAATCCTCAGCGTGTGTTTTTACGTTATAATACTTGTCTTGTACTGTTTAGATTAGTTAGGTGTGCATGTTTACACGAAACCAGGGCCCAATCTGATTCCCCACACCCACTGCATCACGTTAGAGTTAAGATTATTGGGCCGATCATTTTGTGTTTACCAATTTTTACTCTTGGCCTTCTATGTGGCCACAAGCCCAAATCGAACCACTGCCCACTGCCCACTGCCCTATCCCTTATTTACGTAGGATAACACATGATTCCACTACTTTTATGCAAACCCTATTCTTTCTAAACCAATCATCGACGGCAGCAGACACCCTTCAAGCATTATCCCTTCTGGCCGAAACCCCCTCTTGGTTAGTGAATTCATATCACGAGAGTTTTTATTACAAACTGTTAATCTTGCCAATTCTTATTGGTTGATTTGGTTTGTGCAATTATAAATAACATCAACGGACATATAAATGTATACGCTCTATCGAAATATAACCGAATATCATGTGCATGATCCGTATTGTTTATATGTTGATCTTGATGATTTCTGGAAACTCATTGTTCATAATATGCATCATGTGTACAGATTATTTTTGATTGTTTTAGGGAATTATGTAGACTAGGGCATTGTATAAATAATCATGGCATTAACTTAGTGGAATTGTATGATTGTTGGTTATTATAGATGGGTGTGTGTATGGGATCTTTAATCCATTTTGATGTAACAGTGGGCAACCAAATCAACTTTTGATGACAATCAGTTTGTCAGTCCAATGAAAACATTAATGATACATGTGATAAGTATTGAAAATGCAACCAAAATTATGATGATCACTCCTTGTGTCGGCCATTAGGTTTCAAATTGCATGGTAATTATTAATTGGTATGTAACTCATAATTATAGTAGATGTTAGTGGCAGGATCGGTTCAATATTATGGTGTGTGATTGTTGGATTGGTCAAAGGGGATAGGATAACTTTCAACAAACAAATGGGCCGCCCATGTGCATGTTGTCAGACTAGCCAACATTTTAATGAGATAAGAATTAGGTTGATGTGATGATGATCTCAGAATCGGTTAGCATGGTTTTGTTAATGAATGATTTAGTGATAAGGGTGTTTGTCTAGTTGTGAGTGAAACTGCTAATGCATATAGTTACTCGATGATTTGCACTTGTTGAATACATGTACATTAGATCGACTTGTTAAATAATACCTACATGAAACTGTTATGTTAGAGTGCATTTGATCTATAGGCCATTTGGATCATGTATGGCAACATATAACTGTTATGTTATGATAATTGTTAGGGAGGTATAGATTGGATTGATAGGTGTTAGTGATCTGTGACTTTTGAAGGAGATGTAAGCATGATTGGGCCGCACCCTTTTCGGGTGACAATGGGCAGCGCGGTCTAATGCAGCGTAAGGCTGGGCTGGGGACTATTGGGCCGCGGGTTAAACGGGTAGGGGCTACTTACGCGGGTCGGTGTGTCGAAGACGTATATAACTGGAATATTCGTTGTAACTTGTGTGACAATACGTGCTAAGTTTATTCATACTTGCATGATAACGATATGTGATCTACTTGAATAAATAACTGACTAGTATTGAAACCATAATAGGATTGGATTGATCAAATTACGAACACATACGCTAACCTTACCGAGCAAACCCAAGGTGAGTTCACTACATTCGAGCATGCGTCCCAGTGGTTGGGGACAGTCAGTGGTTTGGGTAAAAACGGGTATATTGGTTAATATTCTCACCTATCATTTTTGTAAGTCCCTTATTATGTTACCTGGAGGGTAACGGGTATTAGTTAGTAGCGCTACTTAGGTTTGGCACCCTCACACCGCTCCTAGATAGGACGGATGTGAACTAATGACCCAGTCGAGGCCCAGTACTAGATAGGAGTACGTGGGAAGGGCAGTCATGTATTTCAGGAGCCGTCTTGTTCGGAATTGAGATATTAACAATATTACTTGCATTGTCAGTGAACTGTTTTACATACAACTGGTAACAAACGTTTTCTAAAACTGTGAACTCGCCAGCTTTGTCTGATACACTTGTTACATGCTCGCAGGTCGTTAGGTGATTGAAGCAGGAGCTTGCTGGCTGGAGAGCTATAGTGGTCATGGTCACACTGATGAACTTATTTATCAAACACTTATTCGTTAAGATTGTCTAGTATTTACTTTATGATATCTTTACGCTTCCGCTGAACTTATGGTTTTGAATAACTTATGATTGGGATTTTAGTTTTATTAAACTATGGAACTTTATTTTAAACTTGTGATTCAATGTAATTGGTGGCTTATTACTAGTCGTCACACGCCTAACGGGGACACTCCCTAGGTGGTAATTTGAGGGTGTGACAAAACCAATGCTTAATCCCTCGTGCTCGCTCTCTTGCCTCAACGCACCCTCGCATATTCTGCTTCGATATATGTGTATAAGTACAACTACATCTATAAATGAATAAACAAATAAGTCATTGTGTGAGAACTTAGGAATCTAGTGGCTCCTATGTGATTTTGCATTACTATTATACTCCCGCATCAAGTTTTAAACGCGCTCAATTGCATCGCATCGCAAAACTTAAAATCATTATGATCGAATCTCACTCCAAGTCTCTCTGTCTAGATGCCTTCCAACAACTCTGCTTCGAGAATGTCAGCCAGGAGACGAGCTAAACGAAGGGATGAAAAGAGGATTGCTTCACTTGTGGTCAGGGAAGTGGCCAAAGTTATTCCTCAGATTGTCACTCAAGTGCACTCTCTTAGAAACTCTTGAACTTCAGAAGACGTTAAGACAGCAGCGCCGCAATCTACTTTCCTATACAAACACTTCAAAGCCTGTGACCCGATGGTCTTCACAGGTGAAGGAGGTGTCTCTCAGCTACTCCAGTGGTTCGATTCTGTTGAGGTGACCCTTCGTCAGAGTGGGTGCCCCGAGCATTTTCAAACCACTTGCGCTACCGGAGTATTTCAATCGCGTGCACTCGACTGGTGGACCGCCGAACGCAACAAACGTGGGATTCACGCAACCTATGCTCTCTCCTGGAACAGTACTGCCCTCCCCACGAAGTCCAGAAGTTGGAAAACGAATTTTGGGAGATCAAACAGGTCAAAGGTGACAATACTAGCTACACCGCAAGGTTCAAACAGCTTAGCACAATCTGCCCAAGTCAAGTCAACACTTCAGAAAAATCCATAACGAAGTACATTCGCGGCTTACCTGAATGTGTGGGCGATTTTGTCGAAGCTGCAAGACCTACTACCATCGAAGAGACCTACCGCTTAGCCGCATAAATCAACGACAAAAGAGTCTTAGACGAGTTCTTTTCCAAGAATCCTGTCAAACAAGCTCATCAAGCAATCATCATCGATTCTTCTGACGATTCTACCGATGACTTTTTCGACGATTCTACTGACGATTCTTCCGACGATTCTGTCAACGATTCTGCAAGTGAGTCCTCAGACGAGTCCTCCAAAGAAGACATCTCATCACAAGACATCGACAAACCCAGCCGCAAACGAAAGATCTCAAGCTCGAACTCATCAACAACCGAACTGCTACAACCAGAACCTCTTCAATCAGTTTCACTACTTCCAAAACGTGCCTACACTGGAACTCATCCTCAGTGTTACACGTGCACCTATCATCATCCAGTTGAAGCTGATTGTCGCTATTGCAACAATTGCGACTGTTACAGTCACTTCACCCGCAACTGCCGCACCGAACCGCGAACTTGAGTACAACAACAACAGCGCCAGCAAAAGTCTTCAACACTAAGCATCTAGCAAGCGTAGGATAATGTTGTAATGATACGATTTTCGACGTTAAATTCTAAGTATTGAACCTACTCTATTACTCGATGTTACCACTATGTGTAACATTAACTCTCGCTTTCGCTTTCACTCTATTAGTCGACGTTAAATTCTAAGTATTGAACCTACTCTATTAGTCGTTGCACTTAGACTAGCTTCACACACTAACTATATACTATATCACGATATAATGTGTTTTAACCTCACTACACTCTTAGAATAAGGTATGATAAACGTGCAAGGAACGACTAATCATGGGTGCACACGAGATTATTTGGATCAGTGCACGGAGATCGTAGTAAATTCTAATGGTGCCATAACGTTAAAAGCATGGTCAAGCGTGGTGGATACGCCGCTGGTACTTTCTATATATAAGCGTCTTAACCGTGTCGACCAAGTGTGACATCAATTCGCGAGACACAAGTAGTAGGGGTAAAGCAAGGGTGCTTTATCATACTACCGATGTTTCGTGTAGAAAGTGCCATGTGCAGTTGAACGTTATTTAGACCTATACTATTATGGTTATTTTCGACACGCTAAACTAATCCGCAAGGCGTAACATCCAAATCGCATCACCGCGAGACTTTTCGTAAGTCTGCAAACGCAATGCAATTACCTCATCGATAGACCTTGGTGAGTCTACCCCACAGGGCGATCGCATCGACGCAAGACTGGTCGTAAGTCTTAATCGCAACTCAATCGCAATTTCGCTGGAATCTAACGCACATCACCCTCTCAACGCTTTAACGCATCTATTAATCTCATCGCTTTGATACTCGCATCGCTTATCGCTTTTAACGCTTATCGCTATCTGGGTTATGTGGCACACATGACATCGATTCACGAAATGGATCTAGTATGGTCAAAACATGGTGTTTTAGCCATACTAGCAAAATTTTGTGGAAGGATGCCATATGGGGCTTCATGTTGGCTAATTTATGAAACCGTGGAGACTAATCGAATCGAATTACTCGCTTATCGCTATCGCACGTCGCTTCTCATGCATCGTATAACGTTTATCGCTTATTCGCGTATCGCTTATTGCTTATCGCTCATCGCCCAATACTCATCGCAATCTGTGTTATTTTATTATGTATGACATCGCTTCACGGGACAAAACTAATATGGTCAAAACATGGTGGATACACCGCTGGTGTTTCCTATATATAAGTGTTTTGCCATGTTAGCCAACTCTCGTGGAAACATGCCATATGTGTTTTAATGTGGAATCTAATCGAAATTGCACTATTCGCTTAGTCGCATAACGCTCGTCGCCTATCGCTAGCGCTATCGCTTACCGTATCTGTGTTATCTGTGTTAAGTTAGCACACGTGACCTCGCTTCACGAGACGAAACTCATATGGTTAAAGCATGGTGGATACGCCGCTGGTACTTCATATATATATAAGTGCTTTAGCCATATCAGCAGACTCTCGTGGAAAAAGGCCATGTGGGGTCTAATGTTAGTTAAATTATGTGGTATTGATCAATCTAAACGAATTGCATTAATCGCGTATATTCCCACCGCTTGCAACGCATCGATCGTCGCCTATCGCTTGACGGTTGTCGCTATCGCTTGTCGCTCTTCGCTTATCGCCGCAGTCATCGCTTATTAAGTCAATGTTGTCCTATCAAATTTTCGCGTAACGCCTATCGCTTATCGCACTCGCTCGTATCGCTAAACTGAGTTCGAGAACGACTTCATCGCTCAGTTTGCTCAATCTTTCTCTTACACTTGGTCCGACCATCTTTCACTTGGACCGAGGGAATCGAACCCTATCAGTACTATGTCGACACACATGACACCGCCTCACGAGACATAAGCCATATGGCTAAAATGTAACACCCGACTGAATAAATCAAGATTTTATTAATAAAATACACATTTAAATGCTAAAATGAGACTTTACAAAAAAAACTTTTCATACTAACATTTCCACATGTTAACAACATTTCAAAAATACAACTTAATGTAATTGGATTCGTCGTTTTAAAGATACGACGAAACGCCGCGCGGAAGCTTGTATTTTATCGTGTTCGGTTCCTCATCGAGCTTGACTTTCATCCGGGCACTCTTGGCGATCACCTATGATCAAAACCAACTTAAAAGTTAGTTTTGATAGTCAAATATTAAGTTCAAACAAGTACAGGGGTTAAAAAGACAAAATTTAACAATTTTCCGGAGTTAGGGGGCGTCGCGTGACGCCAAGGGCCTAGGCGTCACGCCTAGCCCTTGTTTTCACAGACTGTTGCCTTCAGCTGTTGCTGTACATTCCCAGCATGACCCGATTTCACGGAAACGAGCATAACTCTCTCGTTTTTAATCCGTTTTACCCGATTCTTTTTCCTACGCGTCCGTAATTTAATTCTCCATCATATGGAGTGAAAATCCAACATCCAACATAATAAATTTTGAGACTTCTAAGCCTTCGACTCGTTACCCTTTTACCGAATTTTAACCCGTTTATGCATTTTATCAAACAAACATATTTGTTTGACCCCCATTTCTCATGAACCCTTTAATTCCAATATTACCTATCATATTAGGTTCCAATTACGGATTTCTAAGCATTATTGACTCGTTTTTACTTAAAATCTTATTTTGACCCGTTAAAGGTATTTATGTCCTTTTAGGCATAAATCTCGCTCATTTACTTTTAGCACCATAATTTTCACATTAGTTTTTCAAATGGTCTTCCACCACAATTATATTTGTGGTGGATTTGATATAGTAAACTATTTATGTCACATTTTACATCTCGGTTTGTCATTTTACGAAAAGACCCATTCTTAGGCATTTGACCCACAAAGGTTAATGCCTATAACCTTGATGCTTATCTAAGGATTACATGATTATAATACGTGATTCCCAAACCACCCATAAGGGCCGTTTGCCTGATTTACCCATCAAAGGCATATTTATCAACATTAGTCCCTCATTTACGACGAAGGACTTTCACTACTATTATGATCAAAATCGCACATTTAAAATGTAATCTCATTGATGCATACCTGGCTCGGGTTAACAAATAGACCCGATTTATACCTCGCTTTTATTATCACATATTCTATGGCGACACAATATTCCGACTCGCTAATCGCTCCTGTTAACACAAGGCTTGACAACCACATTAGTCGCTATTGTCAAATGGTGTTATCACCACCATTCGAGCCGTTTGGACTATATGCCCAACGTTATCTATTTAATAAAAACATCATTTTTGATTTCCAATTCATACATCCATCCCATCCCGGATTTTATTATCATACCCCTTTTCTTTTGAACTCTTTTCTTACAAATTCAACCCATTTCGGCTTACGCCATGGGTATTCTTTTAACTTCGATTTACATTAGTCAACACTTGACCAATTTCCATTTTATCCTTTTTATCATTATTAGATTACACTACAAGGTAATCTTAACGGGAATTCATAATTTCTTAAATCATTACATGATTTATTTACCGTTTTGCCCTTTTTGACATAAACCAAGGTTTTTATCATCTTTATATGTTCCGACTCGTATCGATCGCGTCGGAAATTCATATTTTCTATATTATCGTTATCGCATTTATATCGTATAGAATAAACAAGTATTCTACATAATTGTGTAAGTTTCACTTACCTTGCATCCCGAATACGCTTTTCCTTTATGCTTGACTCGTTCGACCCGCTTCCTCCCCAAGCTTCACCTAGCTTGTTAAGCGCCAACTATCATTCATCATTCACAAGGTTGTTAGATTAGTAATTCTAAATCATGACTTTCACACCTTATGAATCTTTGACTACTTTTCTTATTGAACTAAATCATAAATCATGAGTTTAATTCTTGTGTCAAGACCCACTTCAAATCAAGTATGAACTCTTAACAATTCCCTATTTTGTTCAAGTAGTTCATTCATACAAGTTAGTATGGTGTTTATAAACACCAATACAACATCAATTTCATTAAATCATCCAAAAACCCATTTTCAAGTCATGTATGATCAACACTCAAACTTGGAAATTGTTCAAGTATCTTGCATCAACTATCAACTATGATGATTTCTAGCATAAACATATCATCATCTTCACTACACAATCAAAACCCACTTGTCTAAAAGTGGTAAATCATCAAATTATTCAAATCATAGAAATTTTACTTCAAATTTCTACTTAGGGTTTGTTCCTAAGCAATCACACTTCAATAATTCGGCAATAGCCTCTACGATTCATACATAGATTGCATCATGCAAAGTTAATCGATTTTCACAACTTCAAGAATGTTAGAAATTCGACATACCTTACGATCCCCTTGACTTGGTGACCGTTTCTATGTGTTCAAATCCGAATTTGGCCCTTGTTTGATCCTCCAATTTGAAGATCTTGTTGAAATTAGGGTTTGGCTCCATGGGAGCTTACTCCTGTCGATTACAGAACACACACTTCAAGTGTGTGTTTTGTTTTGATTTTTCTTTTATTTTATAACTTGTTAAGTTATCCCAATTTAACCCCTCATGTTTGGTTCGTTATTAAGTAGGCCACAACCTACTTATTTTCCACAATATTCCCACTTATTAACTAGGTTAAATATTCCTAGTTAACTTAGCGGGTTTGGAAATATTTATGACTAAGTTTATTTTAGGTCCCGTTAACTCGGGCCTTCTATCATTTTATTTCTTAAAAGCATTTATTCACTTTTTATTTATTATTAGGATTAATTATTTAAATCCTAATATTTACCGGGTAAACTTTTTACCACTAACGGTATTTTACCCGTCAGTAATATTAACGTGGTTTGATTACCAAACCCGTTTTTGGGGAGTTACAAGTCTACCCCCCTTAAAGAGGTTTCGTCCCCGAAACCTTGTTTACGTAGTTCATTGGTTTAATTAAACGAACCTAGTTTTGTTTTTAAGGCTCCCGTTTCCTTTGGTCAAAAGTTTTCGTGTATACTGACGCGTACGTCTTTCATGTGTAAGGCCTCGCGGGCCGTTACTTACAGCTTTTAACCCTTTATCTTTATTGACTGAGTTGTCACTTGACCACTTGGTCTCGTTAGTCTTTTAACAGGTCTATCTCGCGCTTGTGTTATATTAACAAGCGCTTGTATTTGTTATGACGATTTCTTATCTTTGAACAGTTTTACCGACTAGACTAATTAGTCGCCGTCACTTCATACCTCGTAACTCCCGTTACAACGTGATCATTTTCTATGTTTCTTTTCTTGTCCGTGAGTGTGTCACGTCACGTTTAAGTTTAATTCAACATTTCTTTATAATACTTTTTCTTTTCGAATGCATCGTCTCGCACCTATCGATGTTGAGACCCATACTCTTTGATATTTGTTATTTTCGAATTCGTCTTATAGTATTCATATTTGTTAGAACGTTGTTTCTTACTAAAACTAAATTTTAGTTTAACGTCCTTCTCTTTAACTATGTCAATTACTCTCATCGAGGAAATTGACACCTATAATTTATCCTTTTCGTTCTCGTTTACACGAAAAATTGTAACCCGTTCCCTCGCTTTATACTGTCGACCCGTAGGTTCTTTCACTTAGCCTCATAGACTATTTCTTTTAAATTTTTCACCCTTTTAAGGTGGGATCTCAACAGTTCGTTTCTTTCATTTATGACCCAAGGGTCTTCTCGGTCCCGTAGACCTTGACATTTCTTTGAATCCCGTAGGTTATGATGATCCCATAGATCATCTTTTATTCGTGTCTGTATTCAAATGTATATATGTATACATGTATAGCTTCAAGGCATCCCTTGTTATATTGGAAATCATTTATTTTTGCTTTTTAAACTTTAGTTGACCTTGACCGTAGTCTAAGACTTCATTTGTTTACTTTCGGACTAATCCCCCGACTTTATGACTTCTGACGTTAATTACACGTCAGTTCGTTCTACGCCTACCGTTTCCCGGTTCATTATTATACCTATTGACAACCCTTTACATAGGTTTTTTAACATCTCACACTTTTATTTATTCAGTCCGCGCCCACTTACATTAGCAAGCGTCATCATTTATTTAATTTGTTTGACTTGTTCGTGTGAAATTTCATCACTGGTGAAAGTCAAATTTCATTCTTTGTTCGACCCGTTCGACTTTTAACTAGTCGAACGTAATTTTTATCAAAATTTATGTTTGCGAAAATTCTTGTCATCTTTTAGTCATGACTCATATTCCGAGTCTTTTGACTTTCTATTTCGCGTTCCTGTTTCTCAGTCTACGCATGCGTTTAAATCCTTACCCACCAACCGGGTGTTTTACCGAAGTTGTTATTATTGCAACCCTTACGGTATGCATTATGACTTCGTTTCGCTTTTATATTCCTACTTTGTTCTCAAATTTGGTGTTTTACAAAATCGGCCCGTTAAGAGTCATATTTGCATTCTCCGGGTTCGAGTGTAAGCACACCCCTCCCAATTGCATATCTTAATTATTTTACATGTTTCTTTGTCCCTTCCCTCGGGCTCATTATCCTAATAAAATACGCTTCCGTCACTCGGCTGTGCGTTTACATTATGATCAAATATTCTGCTTATCCGATTCATTTGGGTACTTTTTAATTTGTCCCTTTAACCCCGTCCTTACTACATCGGATGTAAACGTGTCCGCCATAAGAAGTTCATGGTATCATATGCCACTACTTCTTGGCCAGAGTAAGCGATTAACACATGACACGCATGACCTTTTTATAGTTTTCACATCACGCCCTATGTAAGAAACGCCTCTATTTAGTTTTCTTAGAAATAATATCCTGGATAGGTATTCTATTCAGGTTTTCCAAGTTTCTAATTTACATATGCAACAATCATTCTCTACATTTTTGTTGCATATTGTTATTTGTGCGATTATATTTAAAAGCACGCACCTGGTAATGCTTGCCCCGACGGGCGTTTCTTGCCATTAACTTTGTTCGCGGTCGTTACGCGATTTAGTCCTTGGTGAGCATGCTCCTCTTGTCATACTTCGGACCGTTCTTCTATCATATCCGTAATTTGTTAAACTCTCGCTATCCTCATATGCGAGTGTCCTTCAACTAAAACATATACAACAGTTAATAATTTCAACTTCAATAATCGCCCGTATTATAATACAAGGCTTTTTCTACTATACGCGTCAACACGCGTATTTTCGTTGACTATATCTATTCTATATCGTTTTTATTGGTGTAACGTGTATTACACGATAACCGTATGTGTTGTTCTCAACACTTTAATCATACTAAACCATTGATATACATGCACTTACCGGATTTGCGATCAAGCCTCGAACCGAACACCAATCTTTATCAAGAGCGTAAGGTTTAAGTCCAAGCATAGCTTTCCCGCCATACTTGAATCTCTTAAACCAAGGCTCTGATACCAACTTGTAACACCCGACTGAATAAATCAAGATTTTATTAATAAAATACACATTTAAATGCTAAAATGTGACTTTACAAAAAAAAAAAAAACTTTTCATACTAACATTTCCACATGTTAACAACATTTCAAAAATACAACTTAATGTAATTGGATTCGTCGTTTTAAAGATACGACGAAACGACGCACGGAAGCTTGTATTTTATCGTGTTCGGTTCCTCATCGAGCTTGACTTTCATCCGGGCACTCTTGGCGATCACCTATGATCAAAACCAACTTAAAAGTTAGTTTTGATAGTCAAATATTAAGTTCAAACAAGTACAGGGGTTATAAAGACAAAATTTAACAATTTTCCGGAGTTAGGGGGCGTCGCGTGACGCCAAGGGCCTAGGCGTCACGCCTAGCCCTTGTTTTCACAGACTGTTGCCTTCAGCTGTTGCTGTACATTCCCAGCATGACCCGATTTCACGGAAACGAGCATAACTCTCTCGTTTTTAATCCGTTTTACCCGATTCTTTTTCCTACGCGTCCGTAATTTAATTCTCCATCATATGGAGTGAAAATCCAACATCCAACATAATAAAGTTTGAGACTTCTAAGCCTTCGACTCGTTACCCTTTTACCGAATTTTAACTCGTTTATGCATTTTATCAAACAAACATATTTGTTTGACCCCCATTTCTCATGAACCCTTTAATTCCAATATTACCTATCATATTAGGTTCCAATTACGGATTTCTACGCATTATTGACTCGTTTTTACTTAAAATCTTATTTTGACCCGTTAAGGGTATTTATGTCCTTTTAGGCATAAATCTCGCTCATTTACTTTTAGCACCATAATTTTCACATTAGTTTTTCAAATGGTCTTCCACCACAATTATATTTGTGGTGGATTTGATGTAGTAAACTATTTATGTCACATTTTACATCTCGGTTTGTCATTTTACGAAAATAACCATTCTTAGGCAGTTGACCCACAAAGGTTAATGCCTATAACCTTGATGCTTATCTAAGGATTACATGATTATAATACGTGATTCCCAAACCACCCATAAGGGCCGTTTGCCTGATTTACCCATCAAAGGCATATTTATCAACATTAGTCCCTCATTTACGACGAAGGACTTTCACTACTATTATGATCAAAATCGCACATTTAAAATGTAATCTCATTGATGCATACCTGGCTCGGGTTAACAAATAGACCCGATTTATACCTCGCTTTTATTATCACATATTCTATGGCGACATAATATTCCGAATCGCTAATCGCTCCTGTTAACACAAGGCTTGACAACCACATTAGTCGCTATTGTCAAATGGTGTTATCACCACCATTCGACCCGTTTGGACTATATGCCCAACGTCATCTATTTAATCAAAAACATCGTTTTTGATTTCCAATTCATACATCCATCCCATCCCGGATTTTATTATCATACCCCTTTTCTTTTAAACTCTTTTCTTACAAATTCAACCCATTTCGGCTTACGCCAAGGGTATTCTTTTAACTTCGATTTACATTAGTCAACACTTGACCAATTTCCATTTTATCCTTTTTATCATTATTAGATTACACTACAAGGTAATCTTAACGGGAATTCATAATTTCTTAAATCATTACATGATTTATTTACCATTTTGCCCTTTTTGCCATAAACCAAGGTTTTTGTCATCTTTATATGTTCCGACTCGTATCGATCGCGTCGGAAATTCATATTTTCTATATTATCGTTATCGCATTTATATCGTATAGAATAAACAAGTATTCTACATAATTGTGTAAGTTTCACTTACCTTGCATCCCAAATACGCTTTTCCTTTTTGCTTGACTCGTTCGACCCGCTTCCTCCCCAAGCTTCACCTAGCTTGTTATGCGCCAACTATCATTCATCATTCACAAGGTTGTTAGATTAGTAATTCTAAATCATGACTTTCACACCTTATGAATCTTTGACTACTTTTCTTATTGAACTAAATCATAAATCATGAGTTTAATTCTTGTGTCAAGACCCACTTCAAATCAAGTATGAACTCTTAATAATTCCCCATTTTGTTCAAGTAGTTCATTCTTACAAGTTAGTATGGTGTTTATAAACACCAATACAACATCAATTTCATTAAATCATCCCAAAACCCATTTTTCAAGTCATGTATGATCAACACTCAAACTTGGAAATTGTTCAAGTATCTTGCATCAACTATCAACTATGATGATTTCTAGCATAAACATATCATCATCTTCACTACACAATCAAAACCCACTTGTCTAAAAGTGGTAAATCATCAAATTATTCAAATCATAGAAATTTTACTTCAAATTTCTACTTAGGGTTTGTTCCTAAGCAATCACAGTTCACTAATTCGGCCATAGCCTCTACGATTCATACATAGATTGCATCATGCAAAGTTAATCGATTTTCACAACTTCAATAATGTTAGAAATTCGACATACCTTACGATCCCCTTGACTTGGTGACCGTTTCTATGTGTTCAAATCCGAATTTGGCCCTTGTTTGATCCTCCAATTTGAAGATCTTGTTGAAATTAGGGTTTGGCTCCATGGGAGCTTGCTCCTGTCGATTACAGAACACACACTTTAAGTATGTGTTTTGTTTTGAATTTTCTTTTATTTTATAACTTGTTAAGTTATCCCAATTTAACCCCTCATGTTTGGTTCGTTATTAAGTAGGCCACAACCTACTTATTTTCCACAATATTCCCACTTATTAACTAGGTTAAATATTCCTAGTTAACTTAGCAGGTTTGGGAATATTTATGACTAAGTTTATTTTAGGTCCCGTTAACTCGGGCCTTCTATCATTTTATTTCTTAAAAGCTTTTATTCACTTTTTATTTATTATTAGGATTAATTATTTAAATCCTAATATTTACCGGGTAAACTTTTTACCACTCACGGTATTTTACCCGTCAGTAATATTAACGTGGTTTGATTACCAAACCCTTTTTTGGGGTGTTACATAAAACATGGTGGATACGCCGCTGGTACTTCCTATATATATGTGTTTTAGCTTTATTGTCGAACTTTCGTGGGAAAGTGCCATGCGGGGCTGACTTTAAGATCTAAAATTATAATTTTTGATGTTATTTAAACCTTTTGTGTAAACAAATCCTTCCTTACAAACTTTTGATCGAAACTTTTGTACCAAAACGAGATTTTCTTGTAACGATGATGTGACAATCGACTTAGGTTACTGCCGCGTGACGAGAAAATTTCGCAAAACGAGTTTTAAACACCCCAAAATCTTTTAGTAACCTGATAAAATTCCACTCATAGCGTTGGTGTGAACATCGAAACAGTTTAACACTGCACTGTGGGAAGATTTTCATAAACAAGTTTCTTCAACCTTTTTCGAATTAATCAACTTTTCAAAAACTAAAACGCTTTGTAATCGCTTTGTGTGTGTTACCGTCTTTTGTATACGAATCGTCTTACTCGCCGCAATCGCCCGGTCATCGCAACACTCTCGCTCGTCGAATTTCAATCGATCACTCGCTCATCTTGACACTTTAAATCGATACCCTCACTCGCATAAACTCTCGCAACCCTTCTTGTGGATTAATTTCGGGACGAAATTTCCTAAAGCAGGGGAGACTGTAACAACCCGCACGTTCATGCGTTGTTACTACTCGTTATACTCGTTACGCCTAGCACCAGAGATTCGGATCATAATGTAGCTTTATCGCATACATCGCTATTTCGCAGTATTTTCGCATATTACGCATACGTTATCGACATAGCACATCGCATCACACACGTTAACGCTCACGATGACGTTGAGTGAGGACCTATTCTACCCTCCTCGATGGCCGTGAAGCGTCGCAAAGTAACGCATATTCGAAACGAAACCCGGTTATTGTATCGTAACTTTGAAATATGGATATGTATACGACCCTATGAGACTAATTATAATGAATATACGAAAATGAGGATGAAAATGTGTAACCAAACTATTGCAACGCTTAACAATCGAAACAGAACGCCAAAACTCAGCTCGCCGGAGGCGTTTGATCGAATGGCACTTCAATCGAATGGCACTTCGATCGAACAACCATCCGATCGGACGGCCTTCCGATCGGATAAGCCATCTGATCCGACTCACTGCACCACCTCCTCTCCTCCCTTGCCTATAAATACCCCACTCTCACATCAATTGCCTTGATGTGACAGCTCCCACTCGACCAGCACGCTTTTAGGCTATTTTCTCTTGATTACTCGCGATTCTTGTAAGTTTCCAACTCAAATCTTGTACTTCTATGATCTACACGCACTTCTTCATCATTTCCTCTTCTAAATCTTAACTTTTAACCGTGAAATCAATGGAATTGAGGTGTTCTAGAGTGATGTCATCACGAAGTTCTTATGAACTTCAAGTGTTGGCCTTATTCCACCAAGAACAACTCAGATCCGAAGGATTTCCACAAGAATAAACAACATTTTCACACAAATCTACACATAATCATGAATAAAAGGATTGAAAGATGGTTTTCCAACTTTCTTTCAACTCTTTTACACTCAATGCACTCAAAACCGATATAATCGGAGCTTATACCGACCTTCTACTCACTCTTAGTGTCGTGTTGGTTTAAGATCTGATTTCTAACAAAGAGATGACCTATTTCAGGTTAACCAAGAACGACCATCACGAATCAGTATACCAGTCAGATTTGGGTGATTCCTGTCCGATCAGGTCCCTTGGTTCGAGATGGGGCTTCTCTTGTTAGCACGTCACAACACCGTCTCGATCAAAACCGCCAAAAACCTTCAAAGTTAGTCAAGTGCCAAGGACAACTAGATCGTGTGGACGGACAGCCGTCCGAACGGACATGCAGTCATCCGATCGGTTTTCACCTTGGGTCCCACACTTGACTTTAATTTCAACAATTTGGATTACTGTCCGATCCATTGACACCTGGCTCCGTTTAACGCATAATTCAACGCTCACGCTATCGATCTGTAATCAGGGTAATCTCAGACGCGCCCCCTTCAATCCCACCAAGCTGTGTTTACTTGCTGAACACCGACTGTGAGTATACTTGAACCCTTTTTGCTTTTGCACTTTTGGATGTAACATACGTTGCTATCGAATCAAATCATATCAAATTCTTAAACTATTTATCACTTGCGAATGACTTACTTGCATAGTTATACGTGATGCTAGTTACATATGTGCTAGGACTTATACTCGTGACGTCCCACCATGACTAGTATAGTACTATTGCGCCCGACGGGGTCTAGTTTGCCATCGCGTATTCGAGCATCGAGGACTTAGCTGGTAGTATCGGTTTTGTGAGTATATATGTCGTGTATCCCGTTTATGTATGTAGGAAATTCGCAGCACTTTTAATCTATTATGCTATTACATATCAAACCTGTATACTCGCCAATACTTTTGTATTGACATTATTTTAACGTATGTTGCAGGTTAATCGCAGGCTATCTTAATCAAGCTAGGAAGTCTAGAAACTCGACTAAAATCTAGGTTGTCGGATTTGTATTGTTCGAGAGAACATGTAATCTATGACGACTTATGTGATTATGATTGTTTATTAGTATGGTATAATGAACGCATTAATGATTGTCGCAAAATAGTTGTTATGGATTCTCCTGAACAATCTGATTCGCCTAGTGCCGCGCCCCAATGATTCCGCTATCGGTTGGGGTGTGACATAAGACCTCTAATCTGAATCGGCCAGACATTTGCTTCTGAACAATTAAGCATATACTGGCTCTTAATGGTTTCGACCTCTTACGGGTTCAGCACTTAACCATTCAAAGGTTGTCAAACAACCCCTAAGTCATAATTTTGTAAAAACCGAAATCTGAAGACAACAATCTCCGCCATTGAAGACGAGTGGCTCAGAAATTTACCCGATAAGCAGTGGCGGAGGTTCTTGGTGGCCCAGGGGTGCCCGACCCCCACCTTGTTCTTATATGTTGACCTAAAAACAAAGACCGACACATGTATATAAAAATTAAACAACTTATCGATACACAAGAACAATTGTTTGAATGATTAAGATAATAAATAAGTGGAACTGTTGATGAAGTGTGAGGGTCTGAGTGTGTGGAGTGGGGGTTGAATAAATGAGCATAAAAATTAGTAAAATAAACAAATAGGTAAAGGGACAATAATGCCCTTTCGTTTAACGTTAAAAAGGGATAGAGTTAACAAGTTGGATAAAAACAACAAGTTTTGGAAACCCCGGGACCCAGATGCGAAAAAAAGCCTTTTGGATGCAGCTAACAAAACTGACCAAACTATAAAGACAAAAATTGTTTAAAATATGTATTAGGCCAGGCGGGGCGGTCCGTGATGGACGCCCGGCCACGTGTTATAAAACCACGAACACCGTCGCCTCCCCTTCTATCACTCGTTAAAAAAATAACGAGTTGAAAGCATAACGCGTTAAACTTCAATTATCAATTGTTTGCATGTTTGACACCTGTCCTGTTGACCAACTTCACCAATTGTTCTGCAGGATTGAAGTTGGCTTTTTTTGACACGTGTTTGACCCACTGCATTTTTGTGAGAGTAAATATTTTTAAAATGTGGGAGTGATAGAATTCTATCACTAGTGATACCACCCCCTACATTTCTATCACTAGTGATAGAATATTGGGTGATGACATGGCATGAGTTGATTGGTGCTTGGTAGTGATAGATATGTATCACTAAGGGGGAGGGGGTGGTCCGTTATGGACTCCCCATAACGAGTTATCCTATCACTAACACCGCCGCCTCCACTTCCATAACGAGTGATAGGAATAACTCGTTATATATATAACGCGTTGAACTTGAGGAGTGATAGGGTATGACTTGTACATTGTGTATTAATACTTGTACATTGGAATCCCATCACTAGTGATGACCACCCCCACTACATTTCTATCACTAGTGATAGAATATTGGGTGATGACATGGCATGATTTGATTGGATATTGGGAGTGATAGAAATCTATCACTAGTGACCACCCTCTCCCCCCTAATGACCACCCCTCCTCCCCTTAAACAACACTAAACCATCAAATGTTAAAACATTGTACTAAAATTGTAACATGACGAAACAATGAAAAAAATGTATAGCAATAGACCCACAATGCGGCATGCCCTTCATTTTCTTGGAGCATAAATAAGTTTGAAATCTGCACCAACCGAATCAGGAGTGTCGATGCTAACTATACAATTGGTGTCCTCTCTTTATTAATTAACCATCTCATAACATGTTTAAGGTGTCATTTCTTTATTAATTAACCATATCATAACATGTTTAAAAGCTAAACAACTATGTTAAATTGAAATAAAATTTCCAAACTATATATTCACCCCTAGGTTATTACAAAACCCTCAATGGAAAAAAGAACATGACTTGATATATATTCAAACTTTATAGTTTAGGTCTTTAGGAGGGTTGTACACTTGTACTCTTGGATAACTCAAAAGTCAAAATGTTAAATTGGTGTAGGGCTAGGCCCGAAGCTAACCCAGGTAAAAGTGTAAAACAACCATGTTTTGTAAATAACCAGACATGGGTTAAATTCTTCATTTGGACTGACCGATCATAATCATAAATAGGGCCTGACTTAAGAACCTTTGTTACAAAGCCCATTAAGAACGGTTTCAATTTATTACTTCTTATGTTAAAAAACATACAAATTTTAGTTATTACACAGAAACAATATGTATAAATAACATCTATGGCTTACAAATTTTTGTTGGTTATTTACACAGAAACAATATGTATAAATAACATCTATGGCTTAATAAATCTTTTGCTATCGCCACAACCCATGATAGACGAGGGCAATTTCGCCACTTTGTCGATCCCTTCTTCAAACACCGCTCCCATACCCATATAAAAATGGGACTCGATATGACAATGAAATGCCCAAACACCTGGGTTATCCGCTATAAACCTCAAAGCGGTCCACCCGTATGGATGAACTGGCACTGTGTTCTTCATAATTGGGTTCACCAAGTTATACCTCTTCGGGTCCTCCGAAACATTAAACTTTCCTCTTCCATACCCGACAACCCAAAAATCGTGCCCATGTAGATGCCATGGGTGTGTCTCGCTATTATTAACATTCAACGTGTTTGCATTTTGAAGAATAATGTCTACCGTCGTATTAAACTTTAGTCTATACAAAGAATTGCTAGAAGTGGCATTGACATTGGGAGCAACAACGTTAATGTCGTAATTTTCATAGCCGTTGATGACGTCAGGAGGCGGGGTTTGTTCAAACGTGTGAAGTAGGTTTTCTTTGAGTGATACGAGGTATGGTGTATGAGGAAGGGTAAAAGAGACGTTATTAATAGACCATTTTACACTCCCGTTGATTCGGTTTTGTGTGTTCAAAAGAATAATCACTCTATCCGATGTTTGAGGCACTGGGTGTATGTAGTTAGGGTGCGACTTGATCGCAAGACTTTGGTTAACCCGGGCCTCGATATCGTTCCAAAACGGTCCACTTGGTGGGACTGTTGGCGGGGATTTTGTGGGATGGTTCGGGTAGTAATTAAAGATGGCTAAACCATTTGGAGTTGTGTTGTTGCGACTCACCATTTTTGTCACAGCCCAATAGTTTCTTGATGGGTCTTGATTTGCGGTAATCAAAACCGAGTAAGTTTCACCCGAGTAAATAAAAAGATTATTAACAACGAAAGGTTCGACATAGTGTCCGTCGGCTTCAACAACCGTCATATTATGCCCCTGTTTTTTCATTAAAAAGTTATTGTTAAAATAGGTCATAATAATTAGTATATATACAAATTAAAAAGCAATGGGGTACATAGCATTCATAGTGTCAGATGTCATTTTTTTAATAGCAACGCTTACATACTCTTCTTAAATTACACCAAATAAATCGTAAACTACTCATTGTTTGAATGTCAATTAGATTTTTATTATTTTACCATAATAAATTTTTATTATTTAATTTAATTTTCTCTAATAACTTTCGTATGTTACTTTAAAAAATCTAAATTCACACGGTCGTTTATTTTATTTTTTAACATTTCAATAATGTTTTTTTTGAGAACGTAGCTTTGTTTAAAATAAAGTATTTTTTTTTTGTATCGTAAACTATACTGACTACCAGTACTTTACCGATAACCCCATAAGTAATGTACCGATACCATTCCATTACTGCATCGATCGAATAACATCGTTACCGGTACCGACTATCATTTTTATAGTGTTTGATTTCAAAACGAGTCCGTTTAGGTATTTTCGATATTTTTGCACTACGGATACCAGAACGGTTTGTGTGCATCCTTGCTAGTTCAATTGATAAACGATTTGAATAAAACATGGGTTTACCTCTATTTCGAAACTGAGAGCCGCCAAAGCAGTTAAACTTCCGATCCTGAGCCGGTAAGTTTTTCCGGGAACCACGGTGAAAACGTACGGTGAACATTCAGGATTTGTGGCGTTACAAACACCGGTTGCAATCCTCGGGGTACTGCAATTGAATCTTCCTCTCCCTTGAATCAATAAAGACTGAAAGCAAAAGCATAAGATACACGTTTTACAAAATTTGAGGGAAAAAATAACTTAATTTTGTTTGAATTAAGAAATCACATGAAAACTTATGATACCCATGACCTAGTGACTCTCAAAAAAAGTGACCGGGTTCAAATCTTTGCAAATGCAAGATTAACCTATATTTAGGTTTAAATAATTGATGTTAAAAGAATATGAAAACTTTTGATAATTTGTGATAGTAAATTACGTTTTTGGCCCCTGTGGTTATATCACTTTTACTATATCAGCCTAAAATAAGAATTTTTAACATATCTGCCCCCATGGTCTCTATAATTAACCATTTTGGCCCCTAAGTCTCGAGATCATGGGGGCGAAAATGGTTAGTTATAGAGACAATGGGGGCCAAAATGGTTAGACTTAGGGGTTAAAATGGTTAGTTATAGAGACCATGGGGGCAAATATGTTAAAATTCTTATTTTGGGTTAATATAGTAAAAGTGATATAACCACAGGGGCCAAAAACGTAATTTACTCTTTGTGATATGTTAATTTTTTAAAAGGGTATAACGTCCACCACTTTAGTAGACGTATGCCACTAGGCCAAGAGGCAACCGGCTTGTGTTCCATTAAGTACCTGAGGATCGCCGACCCAAACAAAGGGGATGGAAGAAAGTCCGGCGGCCTGTTCATATGTGCTTTTGTGATACCAATCGTTTAGAATGATGCTTCTATCGTAGTCATATGAGAAGGGTTCCGCTTCTCCGGTAGGCAGCGCCACCCGAATCGATCCGTATAACCCTGCCTCTCGTTGCATTCCGTAATGGGCATGGTACAAGTATGTCCCTGCCTGCATATTTAGTCAATTATTGATTAAACTTTTTTTCCTTTTCGGTGAATATTATTTATTTAAAACCATAAAACAAATCAATCAAATTATTAAAAGAACACGTACTTTATATAAAAAAAATGTACAATGATTATGACAAATTCAAATTAAAACATGGAGGCATAAAAGTCAACACACTCACTAAAAAGTGACGATATCTGTTGAAGAACACTTTTTATGTTTTTCACCTACCAAAAATACGAACATACAAGGTAACCATGAATAACCTTAACCGCTAAACACAGTTGCCTCATGTTGTATTGTTAGTTAGTCAGGTTAAATTTCATGAACCTGAACTTGAACATGAACATGATACATGTGTTTATTAGTGTCAAACATATTAACCCTAGCTCATTCACACTACATCATGAAACTGACACCACCTGTGTCACCTACTCGCTTAAATAGATCAAACGGCTTAGCGGGGTAAAAACGTTTGATAGATCAATCAAGTTGTAGTCGGGATAAACGAGTTAATGCACAGTAAACATATTGTAATAAAGTTGTACCTAGTTAAACGTGTAGCACATATGTATCATATTTTTATTTTTTTATTATAAACTTTTAATGATTTGACGGGTCGACTCATTTATTCACAACTTAATCGTTACACAATTAACTTATTTAACATGTACGGTGTATCAAAGGGCTTGTTGCCTAGCAGTTAAGGTTCCTATCCCATGGCAGACAAAGGTGTAGATTTAGAAGTAAGACAGTGGTTGTGTGAGTTAACTGTTCTAAAAAAACTTATTAAACATTTATGAACAGTTTTACAACCCGAACCGTGCATTTAGACGCAACTCAAAAATCTAATTATTTTCATGACCTTTTAATATCATGTAAACATTTTGAGATATGATCACTTACCCTGTCAACAACAAACATATATCTAAAGGTGTCTCCTGGTAAAATAGGACATTGAGAAACGCCTTCGGTTCCATCAGCCCATGGACTTCCAATCTGCAACTCCATTATAATTATTATTACCAAATCAATAAAAAAATTAATTACATCAATTCAACCATTGATCTGCATACCTGTCTAATACCATGCCAATGAATAGCAACATTTTCAGTCAACAAACTGTTTTTGAGATCAACAATAACAGTGTCCCCTTGCTGAGCCCGTATCGTCGGACCAGGGCTTCTGCCATTTATGGTGATGACTAGTTTCCTATAGCAATCTGGCGATTTGAACTCGTACTTAACTTCCCACCTGTAATGTCGAATTCGGGCTTCCGCCACGCACAAAACTGATAGCAGCAGCAACACATATATCAGTGGAAGGTTTTTCATCTTCAATAAGGGTTTTGACATCAACTCGTTTTTTTAATGATTCTTGTGAGCAGGTGAGATTTATTAGACAGGCATCTTTGTGTATATATACATGGATTTATATATTAATATATATATATAGATATAGGATTAGGTTCAAACGTGAACAAAATCCCAAGAGTGAACTGCGTGAACTGATCTGGGCCCTTGATTTTTATGATCTTGAGATTAAAGTGAGTGGCATGATGGTAATTATTTGCTTAACTTTTTCCATTCAATTAAATACAAAAAGGGTATATGTGTAATTTCCATTTTGCATTGATTGCATAAATCCCGTTGCATATTATGGAAACAATCTAGTTTCCTGATTTAAAATTGTTTCCATGTGTATAATCAGACAAATGAGTACGTTATGCGTTTCACGAACCTACCCATATCAATACATATGTGTACACCTTATATAATGATATTTTTTTCAAATTCAATCACATGCTCATGTTCACATAAAACCTGAGATAACATAAAGTATGACACACGTAGGAGTACACATGTGTATTTCGTGCAACTGTGTGTGTAAACACATGTGTACTCCGTACAAGCAGGATTTGATTGTTACACACCGTATATAATGATCTTTTATTATGTAGCTAATTACACATATGTACGATACTGAGTACACATGTGTACTGTTCTATTTATATCCAAGTACACATGTGTATACCGTTGAAATATGAAGGTTACGTAGATCTTAAAAATCAAAATTTGAATTCTGTTGATGAAATCTGAAATAAAAATTAAAATTGAAATTTGGTGATTTGTTGTTTGTTTTGATAATTATCTTATTAATAAATAAAACATAATGTGGATAATGAATTTAAATTAGGAAAGATGTAACTTAATTCAAATATTAAAATAATGATTTAAATCTAATTTTTTATATAATTACAATCCTACCCTTAACAACTAAAAAGGAAATCAAGGGTCTAGATCTGTTCACGCAGTTCACTCTTGGGCGGTTGTTCACGCTGGAACCCTACCCTATAGATATATATATATATATATGTTGGAAATTGCTTTCGGGTTTCCTGCTATTGTTACTTGTAATATGTCATATGCAATGCGTGAAAGTCGCATTCTGATAATATTTTTTTAGAGCAGGATGATTGACTTTGAATGAGAAGAGTGGACGAATCCACAAAGGGAGAAGCATTCTAAAAAATCTTCAAAAGAAATTATATCATTATGTAAATTTTATAAGATTGTGGATTAGGTTTAGTATGAAACAGTATATACTGTATCATGTACATGAAAATTTATTTTTATTGATTTCTGGATTTTTGTGTCAACAAAATCAAGTCATTGGAGATTGTTGGGCATCTGGATCAATAACTATTTGGATTAAACCGAAAATATATAAAACACTTAGATTTCAAGGGACATAATTTGACTTTTTTTTTTTGGAAAATGTAACATAACAGTAACCAAGTTTTAAAAGTGTTCTAATTAGGTCACTGATATCATTTTTTTCCCAATTAGATAACTTCACATTCAAATCGAGCCATATCTTTTTTTCTATGTGTCAAGAAAAAAGTGAAGCATAAGATGCTGGGGTCGAATTATTTTAATATATGAAATTATATTTATTAAAAATAAAACACTTTAATTACATTAAAAAAAAAAGTTACAATCCATGTCCTCACTCGACGTTAGCATCAAATAAAAGAAAAAAAGAAACAAAAATTCACATCATCACGGTTATATGTGAAATTGATGAAAAACCGTTAATTTTAATGAAAAATGAATGTTGAGTGATCTGATTTGAACACTTTTGAAACTTGAGTGACCTAATTGAAAAAACTTTTAAAATTTGTTTACTATTCTACAAGTTACCCCTTTTCTTTATCAATAAACTCGAAAAAAAAAACTGATTACGTGAACCTTTATATATACTAAACATATACTAGTCTTAACCCAACTTGAACTTAACTGAAATAATCAAATAAATCTAACCTGATAACTCTTATACTATTTTCGTTAAAAAGAAAGCTCTTAAACAATTTAAAGAACTAAGGGGTTGTTTGCCAACATCTGAATGGTTAAGTGTTGAACCAGTAAGAGATCTGAATCATTAAGTGCTGAACCAGTAAGAGATCTGAACCATTAAGAGCGAGTATAATGCTTAACCGTTCAGAGGCAAATGTCTGATCAGTTCAGATTAGAGGTCTTAACCATTCAGACTCAATATAGTGCTTAACCATTCAGAGGCAAATGTCTGATCCATTCGGACATTTGCTCGCGAAACAAACAGTCTGAACCATTAAGTGCTGAACCAGTAATATGTCTGAACCATTAAGAAGTAAGAACCTCATTAAGAGGTAAACAAACAGCCCCTAAGTAAATAAATACTAAATAGACTCTTAACTGATTTTAGCTTCAAACCCATCCTTATCCTATCTGTTTCACTAAATTTGGATTAACTTTAACATTCTCCCTCTTAAACCTAATTTAAAGCAGCTTTTTTGGACACCCAAATCTCCATTAAGATCAAAATTTCCAATTTTTACTTTCATCATGTAACACCACCTATTTTTTGTGGCACATAAATTAAATGGTGAAGTTAACTATGGCTTGAGGTGTAGATCATGAATGATTAGTATGGTCAATGAAAAATGATAAAATCGTTAGAAACGGAGTTTAAAAGTCGAAGGAGTAAAACTGTTATTTCTGCAAAGTTTTAAGTCCACGGGCCAAAACCGTCGTTCCTGAAAAATGACATAACAGGCCGTAACGGAAAGTTGAATGGCCAATATGGTCCATAAGGACTTTACGGACCGTAAGGAAAAGTTCTCTTTAGAGTGTGTGCGCACTTGATGCTATGGTAAAGCGTGTGCATGGTGGTTTTGCAACCGGTTCCTGTGAAGACCAGTGATGAAGAAGGTAAACCCGTGACCTTATCTTAACCGGTCATCAAAAAACTAATTGGGTTAACATTCAGTTAGTATAAGATCGTTGGAGGGAAATATATGACTGTGTATAAATATTTCTTTAGTTGGAATTAATCTCGATTCTCGACCAAATGAAAGTCAGGATTATTAAAATTCAATAACCCTATTTAATCCGTAAGATAAAATATTAATTAAACATTTTGTGTTTACCAAGACCATTTCCAACCAATTGACTCAGTCAACTTACACGAGTTTTATGCAAGCAAGTAGGGCTGTAAACGAACCGAACGAACACGAACAAGGCCATGTTCGTGTTCGTTCGTTAAGAAAATTAACATGTTCGCGAACTGTTCACGAACGGATACCGAACATAAGTTTATGTTCATGTTCGTTCGTTAAGGAAATTTAGTTGTTCACGAACAGTTCGTGAACACTGGTCTCGAACACAAACGAACGCAAGCGAACACAAACGAACGCAAGCAAATAAAAAAGAACGCAAACGAACATTTAACTTGAAAATAAAAAAAAAATAAAAATATTGTTATCCTTAAACATTAGATATAAGTAGTTAAATATAACCATCAAATGATAAATCAAAACACAAGAAGTCTAATACACCACCAAACGATGAATCAACTTTAACTAATCTAGACATAATTATCCCCAAAAATGTCTTAGCATGTCCAAATTTTAGCTAACTTAGGAAAAATAGGATTTCAAGTTTTCAAGATGTTTAGATAAAAGGTTTATTATTTATTATTTTTTAATATAATCAAACGAACATGGACGAACGTAACCGAACATATTACCGAACGTTCACGAACGCAGTCGAACGAACGACACCTATGTTGGTGTTCGTTCGCTAAGCTAACCGAACGGAATTTTTTGTTCGTGTTCGTTCGTTAAGCTAATCGAACGAACATAAACGAACTTCCCGCCGAACGGTTCACGAACTGTTCGCTGAACGTTCGGTTCGTTTACAGCCCTACAAGCAAGGTTCGATGATTGCGGAGAAGGTTACGACTGACATTGATTTCTAATATTTTATTAGAGAAATACAAGTGTTTGAATTAAATATCATTTGACAGTTTCTTATTGAAGTGGTTTAAGGTTTTTAAAATCATTCAAATTTCTTTGTACGGCAATTTTATAGTAAAATATTGTATTAGTAGACTATAAGATTGCAAATGGGCGTCCCCGATCATAAAAGGTGTTAAAATAGTAAATACAATTATATACGTAAAAGGTGACAAAATGGATGAAACAGTGAGTTGGATAACATGTTAAAATAGATGGTTTAGATTATTGTAACCCGTTCATAATATACAATTCAATCTTTTATAGGTAGTTAAAATAGTAAATACAATTAGAGATTATATATAATATAGTAATTTTTTTTTTCAAATAAAAAAATGTCAAGAGATCGATCATAAGTGTGTGAATATACTTGTAGACAATTTCCATTATATATTTGACATATTATTTAAACATAGGTGTTTGAATATAATCTTTTTGTTTTATTATGTAACTTAAGATTGAGATCCTTTTATGTTAAAACCAACACAAAAGACTGTTTTGAGAAAAGAATCACAGTCTTTTTGTTTTATTAATTAACTTAAGATTGAGATCCTTTTATGTTAAAACCAACACAAAAGACTGATTTGAGAAAAGAATCACAAAATGATCTTTTTTTTTTTCAAATACACCATGTCCTATTTTTAATTAAATAACCGAACTTTTGTTATGTTCTAGTAAGACTAGTTACTATGTATATTTTAAATATTGAACGAAAGTAACATATGTATTTAAGTAGTTGATGCCTCGCCCGCGTTACGGGGCGATAACCAAATAATTCTCAACCAATTAAAAAAACAGCTATATAGTTTTGCTAGAAAAAAAAAACTAAAACGATGACAAGACCGTAATTTTGAGCTCAAGGCAAAATGATAATTTTTAACAGAGAGCAAAATCGTAATTTTTAGCTAGGGAAAACATATTTTTATTTTTAACTGGGGGGCAAAAACGTATTTTTGCACAGCGGCCAAAATCGTAATTTTGAATCGAGGGCAAAATTGTATTTTTTAGCTAAGGGCAAAAACGTAATTTTATTTTGAGTTGGGGGCGAAAACATAATTTTAAATTGGTGGCAAAAACGTAATTTTAAAGTGAGTATAAAATAATAAATTGTTTGGTCCAATAGGGGTGTGCCAGACAGCTGCCTGGCACAATTCCCCCATTTGAAACTAATGGCAAAACTATAACTTTAAACGGGAATTTTTAACCGAGGACAAAATTGAAAATTTTATCTGAGGGCAAAAGCGTAAAAAAAAATTTAACTTAAGGTAAATACGTAATTTTAAACTGATTGCAAATTCCTAATTTTAAAGGGGAGATAAAATCATAAATTAATTCGGCCAATAGGTGAGTGTCAGGTAGGTGCCTGGCACTATTCCCCTAACCGCCACTTTCCTCCAATTAAAGGGAATCTCTATTCCCGCCGACCATTGGTTTTGTTGTGTTAAGTAAGGGGGGGGGGGGGTAAAATCGTAATTTTTAACTAAGGAAAAGTCGTATTTTTATCTGGTGGCAAAAACAAAATTATATTTCGAGTTGAGGGCGAAATCACAATTTTAAAATGGGGATAATATCATAATTTGACAGGACTATAGCTGGGGGCAAAAGCATTATTTTATTTTGAGCTGGGAGTAAAATCCTAATTTTTAGTTGAGGGCAAAATCGTAATTTTTTACTGAGAATAAAATTATAATTTGATAGAAAAAATGAAGAAGTTGCAGATAACTACTTGACACTTTTCTCCGTTTCCCTTTTTTTAGTTATAGATAACTATCATATGCTAAATTAAAAAAAAAACAACCATGTTATTGGCCGCCATTTTTGGCCACTAACCAAACAAAACTATTCCCCTTCATAGTCCACGTAAATGTAGATGTAGTAAATGTTCGGAGCGCTAAACCGAATATTTTTTAGTTTGATAATAGAGTTAAATGCTTGGTTGGTCCCTGTGGTTTCCGAAAATTGCAGACTTGGTCCTAATGGTTTACTAATTACACACTTGGTCCCAGTGGTTGTAATTTTTGCACTCGGGTGGTCCTTCACGCTAACCTTTGTTAGATTTCTCAGTTAAGTGTCTGTGAAATGACCAAAATACCCTTAATTATTAAAAAAAATAGTTTAACTAAAACAATATCCCTGTTTCTTCTTCACCCAAAACTACCACCATTACTACCACCCACTACAAACCAGGCATTTAACTAGAAATCATCTACACAGAAATCATAATATCATCATCAGTTCATCATCTACACAGAAA
The DNA here is from genome assembly GCA_030545235.1 of Helianthus tuberosus. NCBI lineage: Eukaryota > Viridiplantae > Streptophyta > Magnoliopsida > Asterales > Asteraceae > Helianthus > Helianthus tuberosus. The sequence goes on along the minus strand of CM060403.1, from coordinate 183,879,392 downwards.
CCCTAGAAATCATCTTCTCAAATCACTTCAATCATCAATGGATTTCTTCAGATCTATACTATCAGATGATCAAGAACCTGAATTTCCACTCAATCACTCACAATCCGATCCAAAATCACTCACCAAATCAACCAGAAAGCGAAGCCGGTGAAGAAAACGAAGATTCCACTTCAAATCTCAATTCATCCGACGACGGGGGTGTTGGTGGCGGCTTCTCGGTGGTGCCAGAACCACTTGGATATACAAATCGGAAAAAAAAAACACAGGTCCGACCACTTTATCTCTGCCATCTCGATCCGCCACCAGTGGCTTCACCAGTCTTCACCGTCGCCGCCGTGAGCGGTGGAGCCGCTCCTGCTCCGCTGTTCTTCCTCTCGATCTCTGATCTTCTCTAATTCTTGTCGGACTAAATCATCGCACACAACCACTCCTCCCTTCTTCTCCTGAAATCGTCGCCCACAACAACCTGCAACCCCATCTCTCCATCTCGTTTTATAACTCCGGTGAATAACCAGGAGGAGCCGCCGCTACGGCGGCGGTGGTGGTGAGCTTTGACTTCGATTTCCAGTGTCTCCTCGTCTCCAACAAGCACACCCGTAACCCCTGCTCTCCCGTCTTACCGGTCGCACACCCCCCTGGTCACTCCGGTGATGGCGGTGCTGAGGTTTTCCGTCGATGATGATGACGATGATACAAGATGATGTTACTGATGATGCCGGTGGTGATTGTTGAATATGAAGGTGGGTGGTGGGTTTTTAGAGAGAGAGGGTTTTAGAGAGAGAGGGAGAGGAAGAAGAAGAGTTAGGGCTGGGGATGAAGGTGGGTGGTGATGTTACTGATGATGACGATGATACAAGAAGAGTCTTCTTTATATATATATATATTTTTTTTAATTGTTTAGGGGTAATATAGTCATTTCACACATAGTTAACTGAGAAATTTAACTGATGTTAGGGCTGGGGACCAACCGAGTGCATTTTTGACAAGTTTTGGGACCACGCGTGTAATTAGTAAACCACTGGGACCAAGTCTGCAATTTTTGAAAACCACAGGGACCAACCAAGCATTTAACTCTTGATAATATGTACATATGTATTTCGGTTACTTGTACATGCTACGTATAATACGATGTAAAAAAAATACGCCGAGTCAACCGACTAAACTAAAACACTACCATAGTTTTGCTAAAAAAAACTAAACTAAAACAATGACAAACATGTAATTTAGAGCTGGGGCAAAACAGTAATTTATCAGGACCAATGAGCGAATGTTAGGCAGCTGTTTGACACGAATAAAAACTACATTGAGTCAATAGTTTTGACAAAAAAAAAATGATGGCAAGATTGCAATTTCTAACTTGGGGCAAAATCATATTTTGAACCAAGGGAAAATCGTAACTTTTACCTAGGGCAAAAACGTAGTTTTTAATTGAGGATAAAATTGTAATTTTCAGCCGGGGCAAAACCAAAATTTTAATTTTAAATGGGTTGAAATGATAATTTTAAACTGAGGATAAAATCGTAATTTGGCTAGACCCATTGGGAATGCCTTGCACTATTTCCCAACCTTCCTTTTGTAATGTTTTGAACTAAGGGCAAAATTGTGACTTTAGCTGTGGGCAAAACCATAACTTTATTTTAAACTGGGGGCAAAAACGTTATTTTTAACTGAGAACAAAATTGTTATTTTGAGCTGAGGGCAAAACAAAAAATTTCTTTTGAACTGGGGTGAAATCGTAATTTTAAATTGAGGATAAAATCGTAATTTGGCTGGACTAATGAGGAAGTATCCGACCTTTCTTTTGTGGTATAGGTAATATTAAACGAAAGATGTAAAAAAGAAAAAAAAATAATATTGCCGTCCAAATATGCCAATTGCATCAAACTACTATTACCTTCATTGAAAATGTAAAATGAGGGTAGGTGATTTTATTTTATGAAAAGAAAGTTAAATGCATGGGAATGCAACTTTTTCTAGAAACACAAATTAACAAACAACAGAAAAAATGTGAAAAGAAGAGCAAAAGTGTCTGGTGGAGTTAACGCGTATTTGTGGCGGGAAAAATCATATGCATTATCTATTTTCAAACCAATTATATATCATGATTGATTTGGTTAACCTTTATTGTTTTTTTAATAAAAATGTACACATATAATTTATATTGATAAATTTAGAAGATTTATTTGATGTAAGTTATTAGTATCTGGTAAACATTTTAACATATAGAGAAATAATATTGGATTAAATGATGATCATAAACTTTATATTATTTACTTTTAAATTAAAAGATGATTTAAAACTAACTGAACAAGTCAGACTTCTAATCTTGATATGTAGATAAAGTAATATGCAAATGTTATTGTTGACAATGTCGAAGCTCTTGAGTTTACTTTCCATATTAATATTGTAACTACTTTCAGTTGACAATGTCAAAGCTCTTGAGTTTACTTTCCATATTAAAATTAGGGGAAATGGACTGTATCACCCTCAACTATGCAAAATTGGCTGATATCACGCTCAACTTTCAAGTTGGCTCCCACCACCCCCTACTCGACAACTTGGTGTCACTGTCACCCCTTCGTTAAATAATCACTAACTCAGTTTGTTTTTTAATCCTACGTGGCAAGGAACTTGAGAGGTGGACAGGCTACGTGGACTCACCATCATCTATCTCTGTAAACATAAATAAAAACCCTAAATCACTTGCCATTTCAACCCAAACACAAATTGCAGAGAAAATCAATCGGTACTCCTACCATCACAACCAACAAGAGGTGATGGTGGTTGGTGGTGATTGTGGGAATGGTTAGTGGTGGTGACGGAGGTGGTTCTTTTCTTTTTGCTTCATTTCTTTACTACTACTCTAGTATTAGCTTCAATTCAGTTCTTGACTTCTCATTTAGCATAATTGGATCTTGTTCTGAGATGGGTTTCTCAAGATTGTTTGTAAAGTTGTGTTCTTGATGAAGAATGAATGCAATCTGAAATGGGTTTTTCAAGATTGTTTGTAAAGTTGTGTTCTTGATAAAGATTGAATGCAATCTGAGATGGGTTGTTGGTAT